>CM076584.1:623403281-623964159 GCA_034641835.2 Pinus albicaulis | reverse complement strand
GCTGAAGATCTCTGGCATCAGAGATTTGGCCATCTTAATCTGCAAGACCTCATCTTACTTCAAAGAAAAGGTATGGCTGATGGACTCCCTATTTTCCATAATGTTAAGTTGGACTGTGATGGATGTGCATTAGGGAAAATGCATAGAGAAGAGTTCCCTTTGCATGTTAATGGAAAAGAAAGAGATATCTTAGAACTGGTGCATACAGATATATGCGGACCTATGCAGACTAGGTCACTAGGAGGTTCATATTATTTTCTCTTATTTACAGATGATTGCACTAGGTTCTCATGGATATACTTTCTAAGTAAAAAGAGTCAGAGCTTTCAGTATTTTAAAGAGTTTAAATCTACGGTAGAAAACCAGACAGGAAAAAGCATAAAAATTCTCCGCTCAGATCAAGGGGGAGAATACAGGTTGGGAGAATTCATGAATTTCTGCAAGCAGCATGGGATTATTCAACAGTTCACAGTGCCCCACACTCCTCAGCAGAATGGAGTGGCAGAATGAAAGAACATAACTCTTGTGGAGTGCGCAAGGAGCATGCTTCAAGGTAAGGGTCTATCAAATGGTTTTTGGGCAGAAGCTATTAACACTGTTGTCTACTTAAAGAATAGGAGTCCTACTAAATGTCTAGGCTTCAAAACCCCTTTTGAAGCATTATTTGGATTCAAACCAGCAGTGAGTCATTTAAGAATATTTGGGTCAAAATATTATGCTCATATACCTAAGGCAGATAGGAAGAAGTTAGATCCTAAAGCCCTGAAATGTATATTCGTTGGATATGGCACTGAGTTCAAAGCATATAAGTTATTTAATCATGTGACTCATAAATTTTTTGCAAGCAGAGATGTCATATTTCATGAACAGGTTGAAGAAGGAAAGGATGACTGTAACAATGATTGGCACATTCCATTTCTAATGGAAGAAAACAGTGAGGATGATGAAGAACAGGAGCAGAAACGAGAAGAAGTAACAGGTAATGTAATCAATGATGAAAGCCCGGAGAAGGCTGAAATGGACAGATTTGAGGTAAGTCCCCTACCAAGGAGATCAAGTAGGAAGACCCGATTACCATCCAGATTGAAATACTATGCATTAATGACAAACATTTTAAACATTGTAGAACCTGCAAATTATGAAGAAGCAAGTAAATCTGATGCATGGAGGGCTGCAATGCATGAGGAAATTGAATCAATTAATAAAAACCATACTTGGGATTTGGTTGAATTGCCTGAAGGTAAAACCCCCATAGGATGAAAATGGCTGTACAAACCTAAAATAAATGTAGATGGGAGTATAGAAAAACTTAAAGCTAGACTGGTAGCAAAGGGTTACTCACAGCAAGAGGGAATAGATTTCGATGACACCTTTGCTCCTGTAGCCAAATTAAACACCATTAGAATGCTAATTTCCTTAGCAACAAAACATAAATGGTAGCTACACCAGCTAGATGTTAAGTCTGCATTTCTGAATGGTGACTTGAAAGAAGAAATTTATTTAGTTCAGCCTGAAGGTTTTGTGAAAAAGGGGCAGGAACATCTTGTTTGTAAATTGAAAAAGGCACTTTATGGTTTAAAACAAGCACCCAGGTTGCGGTATGAGAAGATTGACTCATTTTTTGTACAACATGGCTTTCATAGGAGCTTAAATGATCCAAATCTGTATACCAAGTTTAATAAACAGAGGCAAGTTATTTTGATTTCTTTGTATGTAGATGATATGATCATAACAGGGGATGCTAACAATCTGATCAAAGAAATCAAACAACAGATGTCACAAGTGTTTGAGATGAAAGATCTCGGAAATCTACATTACTGCTTGGGATTGGAGGTATGGAGAGATTCTGGACAGACTTTTCTTACACAAGGGAAGTATGCCAGAAGCTTGCTGGAAAGGTTCAGAATGGAGCAGTGCAGATTAGCAGAAACACCATTGCAGCAGAACTTAAAGTCGAGCAGTGATGATGGTACTAAAGAGGTGGATGCCACTATGTATAGACAGCTAGTTGGCAGTTTGATATATCTCACTACAACTAGACCAGATTTGGCATACTCTGTTAGTACATTGAGCCAATTAATGTCAAAACCACTCGAAAGTCACTGGGTCGCAGCAAAAAGTGTGTTGAGGTATCTTAGTGGTACTAATAATTATGGTATTTTGTACACTGACACTTCTGATGTTACGCTAGCAGGTTTTTCAGATTCAGATTGGGCAAGAACTTGGATGATCGAAGGTCTATCACAGGTTATGCCTTCAGCATTGGATCCGGGGTCATAGCATATGACGACAAAAAGCAAATCTTGTAGCCTTATCTTCATGCTTGAAACATTTGAAAGCATTGTGTGTGACCACATGTGAAACTATATGAATAAAGAACTTGTCCAACGAAATCATGAGAGAAGAACAAAAGAATCAGCTATATCAAAAGCGACAACATTGCCATGAAACTTACGCTAATCAGTCTTTTCATAAAAATGCCAAATGCATGTTTCCAGATTCTAATTTTCCAAGAAGAAACTCTGATCAAAGAATATTTGATATTGTAAAACTGACCGTACCATGGCTGATATGTTTCTTTATTATCTTGGGCGTGTAAAGTTTGAATTGTTTAGAAGGATGCTAGGAGTTCAGGATAATCCTTTCTCCATTAAGGGGGGGAGTTGAAAATAATTAATATTATTTTATATTAATGGAGAAATGGTTACACAAGTTGTAACGTATCTCCTTAGTTTAGGATTAGTTCCTACAATTTAGGAGTTTGTTTGCAACGTCCTAATTCCTAGTGATGTACTTAATGATGTAATGTCTCATTCATGAATGTAGAGTAAACTCAGAGTGTTCTCTCAGTTTGAGTGCAGTACTCACCTGTGAGCTACAACTCCTTTTTCAATTCAGTGTCATTTTTATCTCTGACACGAGGCGGTGGAAACTAATGAAGTAAGAGGAAGGTGGCTCATGGGACATGCAAGCCCACAAACAACATCCCGCAGTAATTTTGATGGTAACACACAAAATGCATCGGGAGACAGGCGGTATGGATTTCAGTGACAACCAATGAAAAGAAAAGCGGGAAGACCCCACTGACTACTCATCCTGCTAAATGGAGCCCGAAGCTTTATAAAGGGCACAAGCTATTTGTGCCAGGATAAAGGTGTCGTGAGCAAAGCACTATCACCTAGTCCCATGAAGCAAAGAGACCGACAGCATAGAGGCAGTCACTGAGGAAATTAAGTCCTCGAGGCTAAAAGGAGCAATATGCCCAAAGAGTAAAAACTTAGCGCTAGGAAAAGGTTTTGTGGTAGCTTGGTGACCACAAGAATGGGTAGGAAAAGGACTTAAATGGAAGTTTTGGTGGAATTAACGAGTCAAAAGATTTATTTTGCGTATTTTTGTCACATGTATGGATGAGTTGGAAACCTGAACTTCAGCAGTTATGTCAAATATAGTGGTAAACTAAAGTTGGAACTAGAGTTAAAAGGCCAACTAAAACCTATAAAATGCTAGAATGAGCAGAATGGGCAGTTTTGATCTATTTAACATACACAAATAGATGATAAGGATCAGTTGAATTGAAGAGCAGATGTATAGGACTCAAATAAATAGGAGAAGGTCAAAAATAAAGGAATTTTTTGTTCCATGTGTTACCAATGTTATTTTTTGTCATGCTCATGTGAATGAATTATTTATGGTGTCCTAATATCATTATAGAAGTGAAGGACAATTTTTTAAATTGTTGAAAATGCCTACAATATTGATTCACCCGACCTCTCAGTATTGTCCCAGTTTCCAACAATTAGTATGAGAGCAAGTTACTTCATATTATTTTAATAGTTGGAAGAATGATCATGTACCATGGCAAATCAAGAAGAAGGATTTACCAATAGGTCACCTATGTTCAATGGAACAACTATGTGTTTTGGAAAGTGAGGATGAACACCTACATTCAATCGCTTAGATTTGATGTGTGGAATGTTATGGAATAAGAATATCAAAAGCCTCGAGCGTTGATTATCAAATATTAGAAGATGGAGTTCACATGTGATGTTAAAGAGATGAAGGCCCTAACTGAATCAAAAATTGTCAAAGTAATGCACTACACATTTTCCAAAGCTATTTGGGACAATATGAGTATGTCCTATCAAGGTGACAAGACAAAATTCAAGGTTATATGATATAATTTGAGTCTTTAAAGATTCATGATGATGAATATTTTGAAAAATATTTTTTAAGAGTTGATGAAGTTGTGAAAACCATAAGAGGTGTTGATGAGAATCTAGATGAATTTGAAGTAGTTCAAAAAGGTGTTGAAATCTCTTCCTGAGAGATTTAATCCCAAGGTTTCAGCCATTGAAGGGATGAAAATTTTCAACTCTCTCACTCTAGATCAATTACTTGGAATCGTTAATTATTATGAGATGAGAATTTCTAATGGAAATCCTACAACAAAAGAATTAGCCTTCAAAGCTGATAAGAAGTGCAAGGAATAACATGATGATTCATGTTATGAATCACATGAAGGA
The DNA here is from genome assembly GCA_034641835.2 of Pinus albicaulis. Lineage (NCBI taxonomy): Eukaryota > Viridiplantae > Streptophyta > Pinopsida > Pinales > Pinaceae > Pinus > Pinus albicaulis. The sequence goes on along the minus strand of CM076584.1, from coordinate 623,959,636 downwards.
GAAGCCAACTTATTGAGGAATCTTAGGAGTGGATAAGGACATTATAAGGGTAAGTCACCCTTTAAGTGTTTTAATTATGGAAAATTTGGTCACTATGCATAAAAGAGTCTTAAAAAGAAGAATAAAGATTAGTATACAACAAACAAATTTAGGAAAGTACAAAAAGATAGAAAGAAGGCGAAAAAGAGAGGTCTCTATGTTTAAGAAGACAACCCCTCTGAAAGTGAAGTCATCCAATCCTCAAAAGAATATATATCTATTTTGAAAGCCCAAAAGAATTAATGTTTATCATGATAGATAATCTATAAATTTAGGCTAACACTTTTGATGATGAAGAGGCTGAGGTGGACCTAGAAGGAGAACTAGTAAGTGCACTTGAAAAAATAAAAAGATTGAGAAAGAAAAATAAATCACAGAAGGATTCAATTATCAAATAAAAGTGTGAAGTTGTTGAGCCATTGATCTTGCAAATAGAAGAAGGTAAGAAAATTCAAGGATCCATAAACTAGTATTTGAATGAGAAGAGTCGTGCTTGAGAAAGGATAAAAGGTGAATTTTTTTTGCTAAAGGAGTTAGACAAGAGAAAAAAAGTATTAGTTTTAATAAGAAGTTTTAAAAGGAACTAAAAATTTGAATGAAATATTGGAAGCACAACGAGTCTCAAAAGATCAATTTGGTCTTGGATTTGAGGCTAATTCCATCGCATAAGTAAAATTGAAATGTAAGAAACAAATCAATTTTGTGCCAACAACAAAATAAGATGCCACAAAAAAAGAAGAAGAGATATGCAACCAAAAAACTAGTCCAATAATTACTAGTAGTAACAAAACAAAAACATTGGCCAAAAAAATCGAAACACAAAGAAATCAACCCATCATAAGAGATAGACTTCCATGTATGCTGATATTTTTCCAGGATATTGTTTCACTTGAAAAAATTCTAGTTATAAAGAAGCAAACCACTGAGTCAATCTATCCTATAGGAAACTCAGATCTAGAAAAGGAAACCCAGGTATAAAAAATAATTTTCTCCCTTGAACTACATTGTGTAATGTTTTAAGTGTAAAAAATTTGGGCATATAATAGATGATTATAGACATAAGGAGAAGAGGCACGAAGTAGTTACCGAGAAAATTTTGAAAAAAATCCCAAGGTCAAGAAATAAAATGAGAAAAATGAGTAATGTGATATTGTTTTGTATGCTCAAAATGAAGGGATTCATCAATATGTGGAAAATGGTTGTTGCAGGCACATTTTAGGAGACAAAATCAAGTTCTTGAAATGGTAACTAGTTAAATATGGTAATGTAACCTTTGGTAACAATGCACCTTGTAAGATTGTTGGTAAAGGAGTTGTCAGCTTATCTAATGGAAAAGGTAAAGTGAATCATTTCTTATATGTTCATGGGTTGATGCATAACATTCTTAGTGTGTCACAAATGTGTTATCAACACTATGATGTGATATTTAAAGCTGGAAACTGTCAAATTAAGTCTACAGGCATAGGTGAAATACTGGTTGAAGCAGTGAGAACAAACAACAATGTGTAAATTCTCAAAGAGAAAACAAAGAGATGTTTCCTCTAAAAGATTGATGAGAGTTGATTGTGGTATAAGAGACTTTGACATCTAAACTTTTATCGGATAGTTAAATTAAGTAAGAAGAATGTTGTGAAGGATTTAGCTAGGATTCAAATACTAGAAATTTTGATTTGCAAATCTTGTCAATTGGGATAGAAAACTAGAGTACAATTCAATTCAAAGGATTCCTCATCAACAAATTCATTGTAGCTAGTACACATGGACTTGTGTGGACAATTGATAGTGCACTCACCCAAAGGTAAATTATATTTCATGCTTATCATTGATGATTTCAGAAAAGTTATGTTGATTTCTTTTCTTAGAGAGAAATACAAAGCCTTTGAAAATTTTAAATATTTCAAATCCATGGTTTAAAATTAAATTGATTGTAAAATCAAGAGCATATGATCTCATAATGGAGGTGTTAGTGTCATATAATTTATAGGATCTGAAGGTGATTGAGTATTTTGTTTTAGTAATATTATATTGTAAATAACTTTCAATATGCAAAAGATCTCCAAAAAATATACATAAAATAAAAATGAAAAGAGGGTATATCTAAAAAAATTGAATAAAGACAAAAAGACAAAAATAAAGAAAGTTGGAAAAGAATAAAAATGAAATCAGAACCCCACAAAAGAAAAAATAGAGAAAATAACAATGAAAGTGCTACAAATTCAAATGCCACTATTGATAGATAGTTTTATTTATGTCAAATGAAATAAGGTTGTGTGCAGCTTGTTTAAAATGCCACAATGACTAGCTATTTGTTCAAACCATACAACTTAATCATGGTTGAACAATTTTGATTTTTTTGTAAATCAGGTTAGAGAATAAAGTTTTGCCAAATAGCCTAATCTTGTTAAATCAATAGTTAGGTAGAAAATGACATTGATTCAACTGTTTAATTTGAAGCAATAGGAGAAATAAGTGTTAGAATAGAATAGAATTTTCATCAAAAATGGATATGGGTTTGCTAGTCTAAATGCACCCGTAGAAGAAATAAAATGTTAGTTTAGCTTAAGAATGTGAAATTGAAAGGGTACGTAGAAATGTTTTGGGCTTTGAGAGGATAAAAAAATCTTATATCCTAAGTTTTTATTTCATTATGAATTTGGCGCATAAATAGGTAAGTGATAAAAATCACTTTATCCTAAGTTTCAAAGTGTGAGCCGCATAAAGTGACATGTTTGATCTATTTATGATATATCCTAACTTTTCGACCCAAACTTAGTGGTCACTACTCGAAAAATTTTCATGTCATATGACATCAAACCACCTGCAGATGTTCGTCGTCTGATATACCTTCTCCACAATCAATGACCCTCGTTAGCCTCCCCCCCCCCTTTCCATCCAATATTTACCACTGGGGAGGTCTGAAATAATCAGTTTCCCCACTTGGACTCACTACCACGTGGCTTTCTCTCCTTTATTCACACCCCCCTGCCTAAAGAACTAACCACAAATATGCCCCCTGCAGAAAACCACCTTCCCCTCATTATAATTATTGTTGTCCCTACCCGTTACCTTTGCCACTCCCATTGTGCCACATCACCTATTTGTTGCCAATCAAACCACTTCCTACTATGTTTTATCCATTCAAACAATTAATTAAATCTTGATGATTGTTAATTTAACAGATCTGTGCCATTTTCAATGGAAAAAATAGCTTCTTCTATATAAACCCTATGAATTAATTTTTTAACCTTTACTGTTCTATTCTCTCTCCAAATCATATTATTTTATAGGTTTACATTGCGCGTAGCTCTTAAAATTTGATTAATGTGCGACCAAGTTGCAACACATACCTTGTCTTCTTCAACCAATCATAGAGCTACCGTGTATTTTGGGTAACCCTATTCATCCTAATTCCAGTCAAAAATCCTTCTGAAATTAATATGCCTCCTAAAAGGAAAAACCAGGAGGAACCTTTCAGTCCATTGGTCCACCCTCCTATAGACTTAGATCATGTTCCTTTAGTTGATAGGGATTACAAAATAAATGAAACAGAATGTGAATTTGATCTATTTGAAATGTGTTATTGGTTAGAAGATAAATTTATTGATACATCAGAGGAAATTATACTCTGGGATTCCAATTTACCTCAGTATATCTTCCCTCACACATTCAAAGCCCCCAAATTCATTCGAAAATGCCAAGCCAGTTATATTCCTAATCAAAGAGCCATAATTTCCCCTACTGGTGAAATCCTTTTCACCATCACTGCCAAGTCAATTGAACAGATAATGCAAGCTCCCTATATGGAAAATAACACCCCTTTATCCTTAGAAGCCCTTAATGAACTATACCAAAAGCTCTATTTTCCTCAAAGAGCTAAAATATTTGACATATTTCTCCCTGAAAACACTCAATTTCCAAAGAAAAACCCTCCATATCCTTCCTCTGTATTCCTTGATGAGACTAAACAGATTATAATAGTCATTTCATACCTCCTTGGCTATTATTCTGATCAGTGGGTTGATGAATCAATTTTAGGCTTCCTCTCTATATTTTCCACAGATAGTAAACCATCAATCATTTTCAATTTTAGCCAATTCAAGGCAGACAACATCCATGAAAAAATTATCAAGTTTGAAATTGAAGAAGTGTTTAAATACTCTTCTATTTTAGTATATGTGTTTTTGTATTATCAGGCAAAAATATTCAAATTTTCCATGCAGAAGCTTGATGAAGATGGTAACCAGCAATCAATGATCTTATGGACAACTATGGTGATGAAAGAAAAGAAGAAATTTTCTTAGAAACAATTCATTGAACTATTTTTTCATCCAAATATGAGTGTTCTGAGTAGTACAACTAAACCTGGGATAGTTGAAGACATTAAAATGATACTCCATTTGTCAGATCGGGCCAAGACAGGAGACTAGTACTTGTACCTGAATTATACAAAGATCAGAGTCTGGGGATGTGAGCTTGCACCTTATAAGATCCCAAAATTCGTCCCCATGAGGATTTATTCTCTTGAGTATATCAGACAGATGTTGAATGTAGATGAGATTCATTTTGTATCAGCCAAGAAGAAGTCCCAATTCATGATCAGAACACATATTGGGCCATTTATTTGCAATAGCAGGTCAGCAAGGGAGGAAGCAGATAAGATATTGAAATAGATTAATTTCAGCCTCAGTTTCGCTTGGTCCTATGACCCTCTGGGAATCATTTCAAAGCTGAGGGTAGAGAACAAAACTACTCCCTATATTCATACCCATAGGCTTGAGATAGAAAGGTACATGAACCAGTCAGTATGGGATGAAAGCACATTGCAGGAAATTGAGGAGCAAATGGTATCAACATCGACATCACAGACTCATATCCCACAAGAAAAGATAGTAAAGAGGCAAAGAGAAGAAGATTCGCCTTTAGTGAATGATAGTGCAGGTAAAGAATTTAAGATAATGTACATAAAAAGAACAACGTTGAATCCTAAATTTGATATAGATAAAGATTTAGAGAAAGAAGTTTCTATGGTCACTAACGAAACACCTTCCTCTTGTAAAGTAGGTGGCCAATAAACTTATTCTCCCACAAATTCTTCAGTCTCTCATGACCATCAGCAAGTTATTCAAATAACTAAGGTTGTCCAAGGTGAGAAGGAGAAGACAGTTTTTGACAGGTTCAAGGAGATAAAACTATAAAATGAAATCCTGAAGAACAACATCTATACCCAATTCTAGAAGCAAACTTCTAGCTCTCAAAGGAGGTTGTTGTCAGTATTTGATTCAGAGAAGGGTAAGATGCAAATGGCCTTCCTTGAGGCCAAAATTTCATAGCCAAAGTTAGCATCCGACTATAAGAAGACATCGTTTGAATTCGATGTACAGAATATAAAACCCATTGATGAAATGTAGATGCACATGTAGAGAGGTGAAATTATTTCTTCAACTCTAACTAATTCTTCCATGAATCTTTACAAATTGTAGGTTTCCTTGTCAAATATCCATTCACAATTGAAAATGGAGAAGATTTCTCCTCTTGCTAACGAGACAAGGATTAAATCCTTAGAGGATTTAGTGGTTAAGGTAGGAAATGATCCATCAAATAAGGCTGTAGAGGAGATCATTAAGAAGAACAATGTGGACATAAAATCATTGAGAAATAAGTTAAAGTTTTCAGCTATTGAAGATCCTCTTACCAAGGATATTGAAGAGACAGAGGCCTAGAAGATTGACATATTAAATCTCATCATGGGGAAAAATGCACAAATAAGACAGATGGAGATTGAGATGGAGAAGATTATCAAAGAAAATGAGCATACTACAAAATTGTCCATGGTTCCATTGGATGTTTTTCCTCCCTCAACCATCACTATAGCTACAACTTCTACTCCACAGACTACACAGAAAGTTGATGGTGTGAACAATTGACTAAGGAAATTGAAAATATTTCCATTCAAACATAAGAGATTAAGAAGCTATAGGACCATGTTAAAGTGTTACAAGACTAGACGACAAGGAGTGAAGATTCTCATTCAAGAAAAGCACAAAGAGCTAAGATGTTGATTGAAAGATTTAAAATGTCATAAAGAGAGTCAACAATAGGACATACCTTGGCCCAAGCCAAGGAAATAATATAGATAGACATCATGAACTCCATTGATGAAATTTGGCGTTGCATCCAGATTATCTTTGAGTAGAAGGAGTTGATAAAAAGAGAAACTGATGCTATAACAAAGATCAAGCAAGAGTTGGGAGAAATACCTTCAACAACAAAAGACATCATCAAGTTCCTAAACTCTAGAAACATATATAAATTAGATGATTTCAGAGTTGATGAAAGAACATAAACTATTCTGGAAGTGAGGAGGATTCTTACTAAGAAGAATCTAGTTGTTCAGCTGGATGAAAAGTGCCATGGTCTAGAGATAACAATTAACAGATTCTTTGCCAGAATTGAGCCTTTAACACAGAAGGGTCTACCTTATTTATTTGTAATTAATGATAAGTTAATTGCTATGAGGATTATGTTAGGAAACTGAAGGAGATAGCCAAGGATAGCTCCAAATTTGAAAGCATCAGAGGCATCATGACAGGCAGAGCATTTTTAGAAGAAATGAGTAAAGATTTCTTCATTCAACATGAGGTAAATCATACTTTTTTTGTGAAACCCACTTTTTCCAGATACACTGAACTTGTTGAGATTTACCACAAGGTAATTATGTTGACCATCCCAGATGAATATCGATGGGATACAATCAGTGAATTACAGGACTGAGCAGTAATTTGGAGACAATTAGCATAGGACGGCACATCAGCTAGCACATCAGCTAGCACAACTGATAAATAGGTCTATTTAGCAATTGTTTTCTCCAAAATGGTGCCATCATTCCAGATCATTCTACACCCTTCCTATTATTTTGTAAGAGTTTGATTTTATTATTTGATATCACGTTAATAATACACTATCGGTTGAGACAACGATTCTGAAAATCCTTTTTGTAATTAGTATAAATGCTTCAGTGTTTGAAGTATTAAGGGTTGATTACAGAGTATAATTTCTGATAACCATTGTAATTTCCAAGTTGCTGGAAGCATCAATAATACAAGGAAATTTTCACAGGATTCATGTGGTGTATTCATTGGTGATTTTTTTTCTTCTGTAAATGTGTTATTCATTGTTTTTCCTTTCTCTGTATCTCTGAAAATCTTAATTGTGTAACAAAAACTATGATGAATAGGATATGTTACTTAGAACACTCTATTCTGTCTGTTTTAAATTTACATGTTTTCTAGTCAGGTCAAATTGAAGAATACTTAACTTCTCTTCAATTTCTACTGAATTCTACATTTCTTCTATTTTCATAATCCACTTTAAATCCTAAAAGATCTAGGTAATGCAACCTAGATCTCCTTATGAGACTACAAAAATTGATGAAGATCCAGTTAAATCTTTAGAATCGATAGCCTAATGGAATTATAGAAATTTAATCAACCAAAAATACAAATCAAACGAACAATCAATACAGTAACAACTAGCCTAAAATTTAGTCAAAACAAAGTTAAATATTATAGAGAGATCCCTCTATGAAGCTGGCAGGGCTAACCCAACTTCCAAAGTAGTTTTGATGTTGTCCTTTGTGTTTATTCTCACAATATTGTAAATTACAGAATGATAACATAGTGGTGACCATCGTGGGGAACAAATTGAAAATATTGTAATTTTCTTTGAATTGATAACCCTAGTTAAAAACTGTATGATAGGAATATTTTGAGAGATTGTTTCCTTTTTTTGTTGTAAATAATAAGTGTGTGTGTGCCTTAGATTTCAATTATATCTCACAGAAGAGGCTACATTAGATCCCATCTTAATGAAAAGCCTACAGTTATTGTTGATGACCCTGAAAAAAATACTAAGAAGAAACAGTATAGTAGAGAGCCAAGGAAGTAGCAATGCTCCCCATAGAGCAGATTCTCTCCCAAAATATTTTGTTACCCTACAAGGAATTGAAATTGACTTACCTTTTGAACGTAGTTTGTTTATAACTAAGTCAGCTAACAACATAGATCAAACAGTGGTATACCAAGCTACATTAAGGCATCATTATTTTGAAGTACAATCTGCCCAACCTGATATTGACCTTAAATTTATTCAATATTTTCATAAATTGCAAGGTTTATTTTCAGGCCTTGACCTTCTTGTTCATGAGGCATATGTCAAATAGTCTATTGAACTCTCTTCCTTGACTTATTTTGTATTTTCATCCACCTCATCACAATCTGTGCATCCCATATCATCTAGTCCTACCCCCTTTGTATTTTCTAATACTACTCCAGTAGTTTCTCATCAAGCAAATCAAACCCCATCTTCTCCCCAATCCTCAACCACAATCCAACCTTCACTTTCACCAAAACCTCAAGTGATAGTTCAGCCTCCGTGTCTAATTCAACCCCCACCTTTATTCCAACAACCACCTTAGATTAATCCACATATTGCTCATCCTCATATAAATATAATGGAAGCCAAATATTCTCCACTTGATCTTCAAGTTCCTTTTGAAAAAATGTCACAGGACTATCAAATGAGGATTCCAAAATTTAATGGAACTGAACCTATCACTTCCCAACAACATGTAGATAGGATGAATGATATTTTTGACCTTCAAGAAGTAGATGAGGAAAATGTCAAAATGAGGTTGTTTTCACAAAGTCTCATTGGAGACGTGATAAAATGATTTAAATCTTTGCCTCCTACTAGCATCAATGATATCCCTGCATTCCATTAGACATTCCTTAATAGATAGGAAATTAAAAAGAACCCTCTGTACATTATATGAGAATATGAAAGCATTAGGATGCAACCAGGGGAAAGTGTCCAGGATTATTGCACTAGATATAATAGTGTATACAATGAAATTCCTGCCAATATTAAACCACCACAAGGTATAGCTTTAATAAAATTCCTAGATGGCTTTGAGGTAGACATGGCTTACTAGCTTATGGAGAGGAACTCCTCAACATTAGAAGAAATGCAAAGGGATGCAGTGAGTGCAGAAGCCAATTTGTTAGTGAAGAGGGCTCGGATAAGAATTGAAAGAAGAGTGACCATGAAAGAAGAACCCTCAACTTCTTCTGTTGATGCCAAAAGAGACTCATTAGTCAGAATAGTAGAAAGAATGATGGAAATGATTAATATAAGTGAAAGGGATTGTCCTAGAGAAAATCAGCCTTCACCTCAAAATCATAATCAAAATCTTAGAAGAAATCGTCCCCAAACCAAACAGATGGAGCAGAGGGGCCCATATCAACAAATTAGACCTCTATTTCAGGATAATTATGCTGATGATGATGGGGAAATAGTAGAATAGGTAGAAGATAACCAAATAAATTTGATGGGTATTAATGATGTTGAAACATTTTTTTCTCACTCAGGAAGAACATGTTCTTTTTCAACTTTCCCAAAATGAGCTTGATTCAGAAGAATCAGATTATTAAAAACAGGGATTTGAAAATTCTATTATGGAATTTCATAGGAAATATAACATTAGGAGTAAGAAAACTTCAGATGCCCCCAACAAAAAGAATTATGAAGATTGTGTTAAGAAAATCTCTGATAATATTGTTAAGAAAACCTCAGACAATTATTCCAATAAAAAAGATGATAGTTATGGCAAAAAAATAGTAGAAACTCCTGGAAAAAATATAGTTGATAACACTTAAAAAAATACTCAAACTAATATCACAACCACCACTCGGAAAAACGAACATGTGTCAAAAGAAATTGCTAATAAATCTGATTTTCTAAACTTGAATAATATTCAAACATCATTTGACATTGAGAATGAATTAGAAAAACTAAAATTTCCCATTCCTCTAATATAGTTAATGAAAGAAAATCTATACAGATCTAAGGTTATGAAGGCTCTAAACATAGGGGAAAACACTGACACTATAAATTTGAATGATGGTCAGCCCAAAATCTTATTTGGGCTAGAAGTTGATGGCAAACCATAGGAAGGAGGGGTTCCTACATTGTACGTTAGACTGAATGTTCATGATAAGATTCTCCATAATGCTATGTTAGATTCATGTGCTTCACACAATTTTATGCCCAAATATGTTATGGAAAAGCCTGGTCTTCACATTAATAGACCTTATAAAGATTTATATTGATTTGATTCCAGAAAAGTAAAATTCCTAGGTCCTATCAAATATCTATTGTTACTTTAGCTCAAATCTCATCTAAGAGTTTAGTAATGGATATAGTGGTTGCTGATATACCCCTCAGTATTCCATGTTGTTGTCACACTCATGGGGAGAAAAATTACAAGGGACCCTACAAATGGACATGAATTATGCTACCATACTAGTGTTTGGTCAACAGAGAAGATTATATAGGGAAAATTTGATGAAACTCATGGTGAGTTGTCATGATAAACCACATAGCTATCCTCTTTACTTTGTCCACTTAGATTTAGACTTTTTCCTTCTTTATAATGATGGAGATATCAATACTCATGTTACCAATATAGAAAAGAATATTTGTGAAACACATGAAGACCAAACACAAATACTGGAACAAAACACAGCTCGCACCTCTTCGGAATGTGAGTTTTGATGGATCTTGTAGCAGACAAGGTTCTGGAGCAAGAGTGTGGGTTTGAAACGTAGGAAACAACCATGCTGAAGGTCATTAATGCAAGCTTAATTTTCAATGTACCAATAATATAGCCAAGTATGAAGAACTTCTATTAGGATTGCAATTGTTGAAAAAATTTAGCGCTAAAATAATTTCCATTCATGTGGATTTTGAGTTAATTATAAATAATATTGAAGGAGAATACTCTGCAAAGAATCCTAGATTGAGAGCATACAAAATTTTATGATTAATTTTCTAGCCAATTTTGTGGAATATGATCTTGCTAAAATTCATTGAAATCAAAATATCCTTGCAAATGGTCTAGATTTTCCAGTCAGCATGATTAAAATGCCTCACCCCAATAGACAATATATATTGGAACTAAAACATCGACTAGATGTACCAGAAAATATGAGGTATTGGCAAGTGCTTGCAAATGCCAAGAAAATTGAAAATGTTTTGCAATCTAAGGATGAATATGAAGAAAATAGCATAACTTTAGAGTGTGAGTTAGAAGATCAAATAGTTGTACATTCTATTGTAGAAAAATAGCTAGATAATTCAGATTTAAATATTCATGTAGGTAAATTTGTAAATAATTTGGAATTTCTTGAAATAGATCCACAAAAAGGAGAATTTGAAATACTTCAGTTAAAAGAAAATGTTTTATGTAGAGATTTGGTTCCACTAGAAGAATTATTTGATTTCAATTATGTAGCTAAGAAGCCTAAGATTGAGCCCATAAGGGTAGATGTAGAAGAGTGTAATATAGGCAGTGAAAAATATCCTAAAATGATAAAAATGCCAAAATCACTACCTTCTACTGAAAAACAAAAATGCATTGCTTTATTTAAAGAATTAATTCATGACTTTTCCTAGAGCTATGAGGATCTCAAACCATATGACACTAGTATTATACAGCATAAAATCCCAATGGAAGAGGATCAAAAGCCATTTAAGCAGAAACTTCGTAGAATAAATCCAGTTCTGACACCTCTGATTGAGAGAGAAATTAAAAATATGTATGATGCTAAAATAATAGTTCCTCTTAGGTACTCTAAATCGGTGTCTAACATAGTGCAAACTAGGAAGAAAATAGGAGAAATCAGATTATGCATAGATTTCAGAAATCTTAATAATGTCTCCCTAAAAAAAAACTACCCTTTTCCAAAATGGATTGCATATTATAGAAGGTAGTTGGATCTAGTAGGATCTATTTATTAGATGGTTTCTCAGGCTACAACTAAGTCTTATTTCATCTTGATGACCAGGAAAAAACAATGTTCACTACTCCATGGGGTACCTTCATGTATGTGCAAATTCCCTTTGGATTAATGAATGCTCAAGCCAAATTTCATAGACAAATGGATATTTCCTTTTCTAATGAAATTGGTAGGTTTATTGTGATATATTTAGATGTTATTACTATTTATTCAAAAACTGATGAGGAATATTAGTTACATCTGAGAAGAGTGTTTGAAAAATGTAGAAGGTTTGAAATTTCATTAAATCCTCAAAAAACACTTTTCGGCCTTGAAGAAGTAAAAATTCTGGGTCATATTATTTCTAAATATGGTATTAGGATTGATCCCAATAGAACTGATCTATATTAACAATCATCCATCCTAGAAACATTAAGGATCTTCAATCCTTTATTGGCAAGATTAATTTCTTAAGAATATTCATTCCTAACCTTGCAGAAAATCTTAGAAATATAACAAATATGTTGAAAAGAGATTCAGAAATCATATGGAACATTGAAGCTAGGCAATTCTTTGATCAAGTTAAACAAGAATTGACAAAAAAACTAGTCTTGATTAGTCGATATTTCACTAAACATTTTATAATATTTCCTTTTACATCTGAACATACTGTTGCATTTGTTTTATTACAGAAAAATAATGAAGGATATGAACAACCCATTTCATTCTTTAGTAAGGCTTTAAGGAATGCAACATTGAAATATAACATAATGGAAAAACAAGCCTTTGCATTGATAAAAGAAATAAAATATTTCCGAGTATATGTCCTACATTCCTATATAATTTCTTATGTACCAAATTAAGTGGTCAAGGATATTTTAACTCAGAATGAACCTGATGGTAAAAGAGGTAAATGGATTTCTATCATTCTTGAGTATGCTTAGAAATCAAACCCACCAAGCTTATCAAAGGACAAGGACTAGCCAAACTAATGTCTGAGTCCAATTTTCATGCATTGTATATCATCTTTGTGGCTGCATTAGATGATCAAGAGGAGCAAGGGACTCCATAGATTGATGAGGATTTTTTTACCTCACCCTGGTATGCAGAACTCAATTTTCTTTTATTCAATTTAAATGATCCTCTCGGTTTAACAAAAACAAAGGCTATATTTGTAAAGTTAAAAGCAATCAATTTTTGCATCACAGATAATGTTTTATATTGGAAATAAGTTGGTGGTATTTTACTAAAGTGTCTATTGATGGATTATGCAGAAAGAACCATGGAGGAATTCCATGAAGGTGATTTTGGTGGACATATATACTAGAAAACCACTATTAAGAAGATCATTAGAGGTGGATTTTACTGGCCTACCCTTTTCCCTGATGTCCACAAGAATGTAAACTCCTGCCATAAATGCCAAATATTTGAGGGAAAAGGAAAATTATTGCATCTGCCTTTGAAGCCTATATATGTTGAAATTCCTTTCCAAACCTTCCTCTACCCAACATAAATGGGTTCAATGGATTCTCTTAGCAAATTATTAATTTACTAAATGGACTGAAGCCACACCTTCTAGATTATCCACTAATGAGTTGTTATCATTAAATTTCTGGAAACTAATATCATCTCTAGATTTGGTTGTCCAAGCAAGCTCATTAATGATAATGATATAGCCTTTAAATCCAATAAGATGATAGAATTATACAACAAATACCATATTACTTTGGGACGTTAAACTGCTTATTACCCTAAGGGTAATGGGTTAGCTGAGTCGTCAAATAAGAGTTTGGTAAACATCATAAAAAATTTGTTAGAAGATAACAAAAAGTCATGGCACAACAAGTTAATTAATCCACTTTGGGTTGACATACTTACTACAAAGAGTCAATTGGCATGTCACCATACCAATTGGTTTATGGGATGGATGTTGTATTTCCATCCTATTTCGGAGTTCCAGTTATGAAGAAAATTCATAATTGCAGGTTGAGACAAATGACACTCAAAGGAGGATTAATTAGACTATTCATTTGTAGCAATCCAGGGAATAAGTGTACAATAAAACACAACTTATCCAGAAAAATTTCAAAACAAATTTTGACAGAAGAACTAAAGCAAATGATTTCAGTCTGGGTGACAGAGTTTTGAAGTAGGATTCCAGAAGAGAAGACAAAGGAAAACATGGGAAATTTGATAATATTTGGAAAGGACGTTACATCATTTATGATTTTAGAGGACACAATGCATTATTTCTTAAAGATCTAGATGGAGCAGAAATGCGTGGTAAGCCTGTGAATGGAAGAATATTGAAGCATTAATTTTCTTAGCATAAATATTTTTCTTACATGAAATTATTATAAATATCATTTCCTTTACTATTTTGATTGGGTAACCTATTGTCAGAAGTTGAAGCCCGCAGGGAAGGCCATAAGTTTTTTATTAATAAGCTACCATAAGTACTACAAAAAAAAAAAATCGGGTGCAGACATTGCTGAAATGGGATACTCAAGGATACTGATCAAATGTTCTTGACACTTCACATGGAGAAGTGCCATCCCCAGTTGGAGCCACTATTAGGGTACTATAATTTATAGGATCTCAAGGTGATTGAGTATTTTGTTTCAGTAATCTTATATTGTAATTAAATTTCAATATGAAAATGGTTTCCAAAAAATATACATAAAATAAAAATAAAAATAGGGTATATACAAAAAAATGAATAGATATAAAATGACAAAAATAAAGAAGGTTGAAAAAGAATAAAAATGAAATCAGAACCCAGGAAAGTAAAAATAGAGAAAATAACACTAAAAGTGCTGTAAATTCAAATGCCACTGCTAATAGATAGTTTTAGTTATGTAAAATGAAATAAGGTTGTGTGCAACTTGTTTAAAATTCCATAATGACTAGGTATTTTTTCAAACCATATAGCTTAATCATGGTTGAACAATTTTTGTTTTTTTGTAAATTAGGTTATGGAATAAATATTTTCCAAATAGTCTAATCTTGGTAAATAAATAGTTAGTTAGAAAATGACATAGATTCAACTGTTTAACTGAATCAATAGGAGAAATAAGTGATAGAATAGAATATATTTTTCATAAAAAAAAGGATATGGGTTTGCTAGTCTAAATGCACCCTTAGAAGAAATAAAATGTTAGCTTAGCAAAAGAATTTGAAATTGAAAGGGTAGGTATAAATGTTTTTGGCTTTGAGAGGATAAAAAATGCTTATATCCTATGTTTTTATTTCATTATGCATTTGGCGCATAAATAGCTAAGTGACAAAAATCATATTATCCTAATTTTCAAAGTGGCAGGTGCATAAAGTGATATGTTTGATCTATTTATGCTATATCATAACTTTTTGACCGAAAATTAATGGTCACTAATCGACAAAATGTCATGTCATATGACATCAAACCACCTACAGTTGACCGCCGTCTGATATACCTGCTCCTTGATCAACGACCCTCATTAGCCTTCGGCCCCCCCTCTCCATCCTAGCTTTACCACCGGGGGGTATCCAAAATAGAAGTTTCCCCATCCAGACCCACTACCACATGGCCTCTTCCCTTCTATTCGCACCCCCCCTACTTGAACCACAAAATACCATTGCCCCACCACCTCCCCCCCGAAAACCACCTTCCCCTCATTATAATTACTATCGTCCCTAACCGTTAGCTCCTCCACTCCCATTTTTCCATGTTACCTATCCGTTTCCAATCAAATCGCTACCCATGGTGTTTTATCCATTAAAAATATTAATTAAAGCTTGATGACTTAATGGATCCATGCCATTTACAATGGAAAAACTAGATTTTTCTATATAAACCCTGTTAATCCATTTTTTAACCTTTGATGTTCTACTATCTCTACAAATCGGATTATTTTACATGTTTACAATTTTCCTAGATTTTACCAGTTGATTAATCTACGAACAAGTGACAACACTTACCTTGCATTATTCAACCAATCATAGATATGATGTGCATTATCAATAACTGTGTTCATCCTAATTCCAGTAAAAAATCCTTATGAAATTAATATGCCTCCTAAAAAGAAAAACCAGGGGGAACCTTTCAATCCATTGGTCGACCCTCCCATATACTTACATCATGTAGTTGATAGGGATTACAAAATAAGTGGAAAAAAATGTGAATTCAAGGTATATGAAATGTATTGTTGGTTAGAAGATAAATTTATTGGTAAATCAGATGATATTGGACTATGGGAGTCCAGTTTAGCTCATTATATCTTCCCTCACACATTCAATGCCTCTAAATTCATCCGAAAGTGCCAAGCCTTTTATATTCCTAATCAAAGAGCATTCATTTCCCCTATTGGTTAAATCATTTTCACCATCATTGCCCAGTCAATTGACCAAATGATGCAAGCTACCTCTATGGAAAATAGCACCCCTTTCTCCTTACGAGCCCTTAATGAACTATACCAAAATATCGAATTCGCTAAAAGAGCTAAAATATTTTACATATTTCTACGTGAAAAAACTCAATTGCTAAAGAAAAACCATCCACGCCCTTCCTCCATATTCCCTGATCGAGCTAAACATATTATAATAGTCATTGCATACCTACTTGGCTATTATTCTAATCAGTGGGTTGATGAACCCATTTTAGGTTTCCTCTCTATATTTTCCATAGGTAGTAAACCATTAATCATTTTCAATATCAGCCAATTCCTGGAAGATGGAAACCATGAGAAATTTTCAAGTTTCAGACTGAAGACATGTGTAAATACTCTTCTATTTTAGTATATATGTTTGTGTATTATCAGGCGGATAGATTAAAATTTTCCATGAAAAATCTTGGTGAAGATGGTAACAAGCAATCAGTGACCTTCTAGACATCCTTGGTGATGAAAGAATAAAAGGAATTTTCTTACAAAATGTTCATTGAATTGTTTGTTCATCCAGCTATGAGTGTTTAGAGTAGTACAACTCAGCCGAGGATAGTTGAAGACATTAAAAGGATAGTCGATTTGTCAGATCAGGCCAAGACAGCAGATTGGTGCTTGTACCGGAATTATACTGATATTAGAGTCTATGGGAGTGAGATTGAATGTTATAAGCTCCCAAAATTCCTCCCCATGAGGTTTTTTTTCTCTTGAGTATATCAAACATATGTTGAATGCTGATGAGATTCACCTTAGCCAAGAAGAATTCCCAATTCAGAATAAAAACATAAACTGGGCCCTTTATTTGCAATAGTAGGTCCGCAGGGGAGGAAGCAAATAACATATTGAAAGATATGAATTTAAGCCTGAGTTTCACTTGGTTGTATAACCCTCTAGGAATCATTTCCAAGATGAGAGTAGAGAGCAAAACTACTCCCTATATTCATACCTAGAGGCTTGAGATATAAATGTACTTGAACCAGTCAATATGGGCCGAAAACACATTGTAGGAAGCTGAGGAGAAATTGGTATCAACATTGGCATCACAGAATCCTGTCCCATAGGAAAAGGATGTAAAGAGGCAGAGAGAAGAAGAATCACCTTCAGTGACTGATAGTGCAGGTAAAGAATATAAGATAATGTACAGAAAAAGAACAAAGTTGAATCCTAAAGTTGACACAGATAATAATTCAGAGCAACCAGTTGTTATGGTCACTAGAGAAAAAACTTCCTCCTCTCAAGTAGGTGGTCAATAAACTTCTTCTCCCACAAATTCTTTAGTATATCATTACCAGTAGCAAGCTATTCAAACAACTAAGGTTGTCCAAGGTGAGAAGGAGAAGACATTTTTTGACAGGTTCAGGGAGATAAAACTCAAAAATGAAATCCTGAAGAACAACACCTATACCCAACTCTAGAAGTAGAATTCAAACTCTAAAAGAAGGTTGTTGTTAGTATTTTATTCAAAGAAGGGTAAGATGTAGATAGCCTTCCTTGAAGCCCAAATTTCATAGCCAAAGTCAGAATCCAACTACAATAAGACAACATTTGAATTTTATGTAAAGGGTATCCATCCCATTGATCAAATGGAGATGCAGAAGAAAACATGTGAAATGATTTCTTCAACCCCGACTAATACTACCATGAATCTTTCCAAACTGCCATTTTCCTTCTCAAATATCCAGTCACAGTTTAAAATGGAGAAGATTTATTCTCTTGCTAACGATACAAGGATTAAATCCTTAGAGGATTTAGTGCTTAAGATAGGATATCATCCCTCAAATATGAATGTTGCAGAGGAGATCTCAGATCGTTAAGAAGAAGAATGACGACATAGCAGCATTGATAAAGCAGTCGAAGTTGTCATCTATTGAAGTTCCTCTTACCAATAATATTGAAGAGACAAAGGCCCAGAAGACTAACATGATGAAGCTCATCAAGGAGAAAAATCCATAAATAAGATAGATGGAGAAGGATATGGAAAATTTGATCAAAGAAAAGGAGAATACTACAAATTTGTCCATGGTTCCATTGGATGTTGCTCAACCATCCCTACATCTATAGTTTCTACTCCACAGACTACACAGACAAATGATGGTGGTGAACAATTGACTAAGGTTGTTGAAAATCTATCCATTAAAACATAAGATATTAAGAAGTTGCAAGACCAGGTTAAAGTGTTACAGGACCATATGACAAGGAGTGAAGCTTCTCACTCAAAAGAAGCACAAAGAGCTCAGAAGATGATTGAAATATTATAGAAGTCAGAAAGAGAGTCAGAAATAGGTCAGACCTTGGCCCAGGCCAAGGAAATAATCTGTAAAGACATCATGAATTCCATTGCTGAAATTTGGCCCTGCATCCATATTATCTTCGAGCAGAAGGAGTTAATAAAAAGAGAAACTGATGCTATAAAAAAGATCAAGCAAGAGTTGGTAGAAATTTATACAATAGCATCAAACATCATCAAGTTCCTAAACTCTAAAAATAGATATGAATTGGATGATTTGGGAGTAGATGACAGAACATAAACTATTCTGGAAGTGAAGAGGATTCTTACTAAGAAGAATTAAGTTGTTCAACTGGAAGAAAGGTGCCACAATATAGAGATAACAGTTAATAAATTCTTTGCTTGAATTGAGCATTTAATATAGAAGGGTCTACCATATTTATTTGTAATTAATGATAAGTTAAAATATTATGAGGATTATGTTAGGAAACTGAAGGAGATACCCAAGGATAGCTCCAAATTTGCAAGAATCAAAGGCAAGGTGTCAGGAAATTTTTTTTTAGAAGCAATGGGTAATGATTCCTTCATCCAGCATGAAGTAAATCACATTTTTGTTGTGAAACCCACTTTTTCTAGGTACAGAGAAGTTGATGAGATTTACTACAAGGTAATTAAGTTTACCATCCCAGACGAAGGTCGATGGGATAAAATCTGCGAGTTAGAGTATTGAGCAGTAATTTGGAGACAAACAACATAGGCCAACACATCAGCTAGCACATTAGCCAAAGCAACCCTGAAATATGTCTATTCAACAACTTTTTCCTCCAAAATAGTGCCAAATTTCCAACTCGTTATACACCTTGCCTATTATATTGTAACAGTTGGATTTTATTTTTTGATATCACGCTAATAATACACTATCGGTTGAGATGACGATTTTGAAAAATCCTTTTTGTAATTAGTGTAAATACTTCATTGTTTGAAGTATTAAGGGTTGATTACTAAGTATAATTTCTGATAAGCATTTTAATTTCCAAGTTGTTGAAATTATCAATAATACAAGGAAATTTTCACACGATTCAAGTGATGTATTCATTGGTGATGTTTTTTCTTCTGTAAATGTGTTATTCATTGTTTTTCCTTTCTCTATGTTTCTGAAAATTTTAATTGTATAACAGAAAATTTGATGAATAGGATATGTTACTTAGAGCACCTTATTCTGGTTGTTTTCAATTTACATGTTTTATACTCAGGTCAAATTGAAGAATACTTCGTTTCTCTTCAATTTCTACTAAATTCTACATTTCTTCTATTTTCATAATCCAATTTAAATCCTAAAATATCCAGTTAATTCAACCTAGCTTTCCCCATGAGACTCCTTCAAAAATTGATGCAGATCTAGTTAAATATTTAGACTCCATAGCCCAATGGAATTATAGAAATTTAATCAACCAACAATAAAAATCAAACAAGAAATCAATACAGTAATAAGTAGCCTAAAATTAACTCAAAACAAAGTTAAATCTTACAGAGAGATCCCTCTCTGAAGCTGGCAGGGTTAGATACCAGCATCAAAAGGGGTTTTGATGTTGTCCCCTATGTTTATTCTCATAATCTCGTAAATTACATAACTATAAAAGGAGGTTAATTCACTTAAGAAGATTTTTTTGAATTTTTCAAGAAGAATGGGATAAAAAGGTAGCTTACAATAGCAAGGACTCCACAATGAAATGGTGTTACAGAGAGAGAAAAAAAATATGTACAAAAACTAGCTAAAGCTATGATGGATGAAAGCAAACCACACAAAATATTTTGGGTTGAAGCCTTTCATATATCAATGGCGATTATTAGTAAATATTATTTCATACCAAACAATGAAAAAAATTCCTATGAGCTTTGGCATGTGAGACATGCAACTGTTGAAATTTTAGATTTTTTTGTAGAAAATGTTACATCAAGAGGAATGATGAGTAGCTACCTCAACATGTCCACCTCAATCATAAAAATCCTAGCTCTCAGCAAAAAATATCATTGAAACCCCCTTCTCTAATAGGTCACACTTTTCAGGTCATTTCCTAGGATAGGTTGCAGTTTTATGCCCAGTGCTTTCTACCCAAGTCGGAGAAAAAACCCCAAAAAGTGTGACATGGCTTGTTCCTAGGCTCTGGGTGCCTCATATGAAACTTTAATCCACTGAATTGACAGAGTATGGTTAGGCCTCTTACCTTCAACTAATGGATCTTGATTCCAACGGTCGGTTTGTCAGCACCGTTGGAAGCCTCTCACAGAGCTCTCAAATGGGTATCCTTACATTTTTGGTGATTTGGTACTTCACCCTGACACATTTTTTCCAATAAGGGTAACGTCACCACTTCTCAAAATCAAATTTCTTCACTTGCAACACTAGTACTTGGGACATGACCTTGCCTTCATACTTTTCCATGCTCACGTCGATTTTCGTTGTGAGTAACTATCTTTTGCTCAAGTTTTTATAGTCCCCATCGGGTTTGTTGCATGTGGCAACATCATCGAGTCGCCCCTATTTATAGCATCCAAGTTGAGTCATCGTCGCATCCATGGAGTCTATTCCAAGTCCCTGTTGTCTCCCGCCACAGTCTTCCATCCTTCATTGCTTTGTACCTCTCTCGTGTCGTACATTTTTTCCCCTAGTAATATTTTCCCCTATCCCCTCTAGAGTCGAGTCAGTAGATGCCAGGTAATTCATGTCCTTTATGCTCTAACAAGGGAAGTCGTAAGCCCGCTACTCAGTATCCGCCATTCTACCATCATCCTTGGTGTCATTCTATCAGTCACTCTACTATTATCCCTCGTGCTTTAGTTGAGGATTCCTTATTGCCTCACCTATGTTTGACCTCCTTTTTTCGACATCAGCTTATTCATTCAGAAGACAAGTCTAGAGGGTGGTGACCTTGGTTCCAGCTTCCACTTTTTTTTGGTGCCTCGGATCAGGCAAAGGGACCCTTTATTTCCCTTTGACTTGATGTTTTCTCAGTTCCAGCTCCTTATGGCATGATCGAGATATGTATACTCGATGATTCAGTGATGCAGAAGATTGTACCAATGATTCCCTGGTATGTTTGAGATGTTTCAGAGCTCATGAGTGAGTGGCCCTTCAGGTAGCCCCCAACATGCCTGAATGACTTCTCTACTGCAACCTTGGATGCAGCTCCATAGATTTGATGGTTCTGACCTTAGCTTCTTGCAACACCTCTTTAGTTTATATATATCATTCATATTTTCAGAGGCCTTTCCTATTTTACAGTGCCTCTTTGGTTGTACTTATATCTCATGTATTCAGATATTATTGTATAAGTCCTGGTTGTTGTCTCGGCAAAGTATGTATGTGGGATCCATTATAATGTTTTTATCTAGCCCATGTTTATGCCAGCATGTACTAATAGTTCAGTCCCTTGTTTGTTGGACGCATCATTATTCTTTGTACTTTGTTATCTCGACGGGCATAGGTATGCCTCCCCGCCTCATGTAGAACAGGTCCTCACTCATAAAAGAGACTTGTCACACCTGTAAGTCTCACCTCCTCAAGGTCTTGTCCTCTCACGGTTTAGTCTACCTTATATTTCTCTCTCTCCGACTCCCCCTTTGGTATATAGTGATTGACTTCTTACAATGTACTCCGGTCATACCATTAGCTCCTAATGCTCTCACGCTCAGGGGAAATATGTTACACCAATTTTTGGTCATCTAACCTATTACTATTAGATGGACTAAATTACAACATGTAAGACCAATTTTATCCTAGTAAAATTTCTTTCACGATGAAAAATAACTTAGTAAACCATAATTTATTAAGTTGTTTATGGCCTAAACAGGAAACCCCATGAGGAATAATTGAATAAATCCTTATTTGTTTGATTTTCCTCAAGGGATAATTAATTAAACCAATGTTTAATTAATATTCCTGGTCATATTTAACCTGAAACAGGAAAATTAATTAGATAAATTAGTATTTATCTTATTATTTTCTAGGAATAATTATTTAAAACATTATTTAAATAATATTCATTTTTAAATTTGACTAAGTCATTTACAAATAATTGAATAAATCACTATTTATTTAATTATTACTCAACCACATTCTTAAAATAATAAATAAATCATTTATTTATTTATTATTTATAAATAAAGGGATTTGACCAAATTCAAATTATTTTTCCCTCCAACAAAAATAATAAAGTGTTCCATAAAAGTCGGATCTAGATTTGGTTAATAATATTTTACTTATACACCAATATCTAGACTAATTCAATATTTTGTTATAAATAGAAGGGTTTTTCCATTCATTCACTACCTTTTGTTACCTAGAGATCACTCTTGATCTATACATTTGGTCTGTCTTTGATCCTCCATCATTTTCATATTTTCTACTTTTTACTTGCGAGCTCCCTTTTGAGTTCCATTTTTGTATGGGTTTTCTACACCATCAAGAGAAAGAGATATTAGATCTGAAGCATTGAAGACATACAAGAACCCATCCCATTGAGGGGGACTGGTAACATCTTTCTATGTTCCCTTCCTAGGTGTCATAATACAAAAAATTCTTTAAAAATCCTGGTCTTGTTCATTGGATGCATGGAGAAACCTTTGCTTATTATTTTTTTTTAAATGTATTTAACTGCATAGATCTGGATTCCCGTAGCATTTATTCTGATCACTAACTGCAGATCTAAGGAAATTGGCAGCCATCTTTGATGTTAGGATTGTTTGTTATGGATAGCTAAAGTGATATTTTTTCGTACACTTTCAATTATAATTCACACTAACACTATGCTTGGTAGGGAGGCTGCTTACCTACAAGAAAGTCCCAGGTCAAAGTGGTTTGTCAAATTTTAGTGGAACAAGTTCAACATGTAATAAGCTAAGTTAAATGGAAACATAGCATGTTACATAAATAATTAAAAAAAAAAACAAAACAACATGCACAAGAAACACACTCAAAAGATCAAACACACTAATAACTCAACAATGGAGAGATTTCTCCCTTTCTTAGGTTTTGGTGGTAGTAGAAGATAGAATGATAAATCTCTTGTAGTGGATCCTTCAAGCTACATAGCTCAAATATCCAAGACAAGGGGTCTCCTCCCCTCATGTTTTTAGCAAGCCTCTCTCCCCTCTTAAAGGATGGCATATCAACGGACACATGGTGAAATCTTCTCTCTTTGATTGAGGTGTTGGGTGGCCAACAACTGAATCCTTCCAATCCTCTTGCTGCTGGACAACACAAGCTAGTTTTCTGATGAGTAATTTGGCTAGCTTAACAATGTCTCTTTCATTTCTCTTATGATAGTTGGATTTTATAGAAAAAATTCAAAATTTTCGTCCCTCTCTTGCTCTAATATGGATGGTGAAACAACAGTGGGGGTATGATTCCTTTGTGTGTTTCAATAAAGCATCAAGGTGGCTCAAAGGTGACTGTACTTGGCTAGCTTGAGTGAGAATATTTTTTTCCAAGTGTGCCAAGTGGTCCCGGATGGTGACATTATGCATCCTCCAGGACCGTGTGGTTATTGGAGGGATAGTCGTGCTCTTTGCGACTATCAAAGAAAAAGTTGCAATGCACGCTCAGGGCCAGTGTTTCCTATGTGCGGTCCAAAAATTTGCCTGCTGACCTTAGGAAAATTTAAATTTTTATCTCCTCTAATGTAGTTGTTCCCTGTAAATCTTTATTTGTACCTTCTGCTTGACATTTTCTATGTCTTCTTCTTGAACGATTTTCCAGTGTTAATAGTTTCCCCCTAATGTATTAGGTCTACGAGGAACTGTATAGCAAAAATACATTATAGTTTATTTTTCTGTATAGTCTTTTTGAGAGAGAGAGAGAGAGAGAGAGAGAGAGAGAGAGAGAGATACTTGCTTGAGAACTGAGGTTGGAGACCCCTTGTCATGAGTAAAAAAGACACCATGCTCTACTGGAAACCTTCAAGAGATATAATGGATAACCTATTTCTATGAGGTGGGAATTTCCCATACTCGTGATGTTTTGACTAGCTAAGCTTATCTAACAGATAAAGGTTTTGTTTATGTCAATTTTTGGTAGTGACCTGCTACTGGTTGATGATGATGGTTGCTGACACCCTCAGGGGTGTTTTTTCCTTGAAAGAAGCTTTAATATGGTGCTCACACGCATAATATTGGTATGGCATGTTTGTTTAGAGAAAGTACTGATTTTATCCATGGGTCTTTGACTATTAGGGACCTTCTTGTCTAAGCATTGCTAAAGGAGATGCTTATCGATTCATGAGTCTTCAACAAATTCTTAGAGAATGCACTGGTTTATGAAGTACGATACCATATTGACATGAAAGTTTATGTTGAATTCGAATGTAAAGAGGATCGATGACATCCATGGGTAATGATGACAACCATAGTTTCATCCAGAGATGCCCCTGTTGAGGTGAGGAGTCATCCAAGGTACTACCTCCTTCTTGGAAAATGTTCGATGTGATCAACAAAAGGGAAGCATCAATCGACCAAGATGAGTATTGATGCAAGGGACTAAGATTTCTGATGTCGCAAGGTGTGGTGTGATAGGTTAACTTAGGAATTATGATGAGAAATGGCTATAAATAATGATGGAATTTAAGTGGCATGAGCTCGGAGCTATAAATGTGAGTGGCGAAAGTCATAAAAATTTCTAGTGCGGAAATCCTTGAAGTCAGTAGGACATACAAGGTGGGTAAAAAATGAACAAATATGACCAAGGGTGTTTAGGGATTTCTACCAGGTGATAAATGTGAGTGGATGGTGGGATTTATCTCCTAAAAAATCTTTGTACACTTTCCAAAAGAATATATAATGGGTTTGGATGTACAAGCATGAAGATGGGTGCCCCTATAAACATGAAAATAATCCGTCACTATGGTGTTAGGAAGGTCTTTGGCTGAGGATGGGGGCCCCATTTGTCGGTCTCGGTGTGGGGGTGATGAATAGGATGAAAAAGTATCGCAGATGGGCTATGTTGGTGGGGGTGTGATAGGCCATGTACGAGATGCGGTGGTGTGTATTTGATCTGCTTATGAGAATGGTAGTCCGGGAAAGTGGTTTTAATAGGAAATGGGTAAAACTTGACTTGATGTATGACAAATGAATGTACATGAAGTAATTCTTGGACTTAGATTTTATGTCCATGGCTCCAGACCTTTGGTGTATGGTCTACATCAGTGATGGATGCCATGGAGGGTGAGGCTCTACTGACGTGTGAGAATGTTTATCATGTGGAAGGTGGGGTGATGATAAAAATGGTCGGGTGACTGGAACTTATGTTTGATCTCTATGGAGAAATGATGCTAGGATATGCAAAGCCTCTTTGGCGAGGCTATCATGCTATGGATATAATGATACCTGCTCTTGTACCTTTGTGGTTAGGGCATATGGTGATTCTACATGTTTGTAATGCATGCAACCAATACCCAAAGTAAAAATCATATTTTCATTTAAACATATTGAAAATAACTTTGATTGTAAAGTAATAAGAGAGGGCATACTTGGTGTGACTAAAAAAAGTACTTTTAATGAGGCATTAATGTATGGGGGAAGGGAAATATATGCGCCTAGTATAGCTCATTTCAACTCATCTGTGTTGTTTGAGACTCTGCATGGAGAGTTGAGCCCTTGCTCCCGAGCCTTTCTTTTCATTGCGGTTAGCCTGAGTACCCAGGATTCGCACTGTTAGTGTCAGGTAGGGCCTTGAACATCCAAATTCTCAATTTTGTCATTTTTTACATGGGGGGTCTGTAAAAATTTATTTTGTAAAGATTTTATATGTATCTTTTGCCTTGACTGTGTGGATAATCAAGGCTAATGCACATGGACCTCGTGTAGAGGGAAATATTCTTACGAGGCCTTCGTGCCTAGAAAAGGCTTTTTGTGATGATGTGTGCGTCTGTATCTAAGATAGACATGCAATCACCACACTTATTCTCTATGTAGGCGCTATTATTTTTTTTCTTTGAAATTTTCTGATCTTTTGGTTTTGAGTCACTAATTTTAGTTTTTCTCTGGTAACAGGATATTGTGGCATGAGAGAGATTGGCCCGATCTTCACGCAGTTGTGGCCCAAAACCCTGGTGCTCAGGGTATTTTTGCACAACAGTGGTTGCTTAAATTTATAGAGAGAAACATACTAAGGTCATGACTTCTTCGGTTCCTATTCCATTGTTGGAATAAGAGACGACGTGTTATGGTGCTACGCCGCAGAGATCTTGTTATCCATCCAGAGACATAAATTAACTTCGTGACTGGTTTACTATCTTAGGGGGAGCCTCCTCCACACCCACTACCCCCTAGCAGAGTGAACATCTAGTGCTAGGGTGAGGAGCATTGTGGTCCTGATCTGATTACACAGGCATGTGTTTGCATCAGCTCTGTGACAAATTTACCTGAGAGAGGTGCCCCGGTGATGATAGTTCGCTTGAAAAGGTCGTCATCACCGAATAGGGTGTTCGGTTGAAATATTGGTGTATGGCGCTGGCTACAGGCCAGTCACTTGTATGATTGGGCTTGCCATGTATTCAATAGCATGGTGAAACAACTGGGGAAGTCTCGGAGGGGGTCTTCCAATATGTTCACCTATGCGAGCATCTTATGCAGTATTTTGTATGAGAGGGTGGTGATGCTCTGACCTTTTTTTTCCTGTGGCCCTTGATCCTCCTAAGGATCCTCGGATGTGGTGGTGGGCACCCATGTTGCCTCATGGTGGAGGAGGGGAGTTTGGGTGCTATTGGGATACAACCTTTTAGGCATCGTTCTAGGAAAACTCACAAATGTTCCTAGACTACCCATACTTGGTGATGGACTTCCGAGAGGGCCTAGATATGGGTCTTCCTACCAGTTACGCATGGGGTCCAACAGGTATGACCTTTGATGTTTTTCTGCATTTTTTGAAGATTTTATTAAGTGTAGATTTATATGAATTTTTTGGTGACACTGACACTTTTTGTTTCTCTTGCATATGTGGGTGTGTTGAGGCGTCCTACTCGTGGCTTGGTGGGACATCATCCATTAAGGAGGCTCCTAGGTGGGGTCGTTCAAGCCCATGTTGGGCAGTAGGGAGGTGTTGGGAACCCTTCAGGGGAGAGAAACAATGATGTAGCTTCCAGAGAGGATGATACACTCCTTACCTATGCTGACGCAATATAGGCTCATGTTGCGGCAGTTGAGGAGAATTTGGCTACTGCTGACCTCAGGGTGATGGCGGCAGAGGTTCGGGTTGAGGTTGCAGATGCTGGTGCATCTAATCTAGCTGACTCATGGATTCAGTTAGAGAGATTGCCCCGAGGTATTCTGACCCAGGGTTTTTTGATGATATGGACAATATATGTCTTAGAACAATGATGTCTTGAGAGAGGGTGCATCGCCCGAATTTGCACCATGCAGCACTTCCAGTTTTAACTGCTACACATGTACTAGCACCGGGTGCAACCATGGGTCCAGAGGACCCACCATGCGGGATCAACCATAGGGATATTTGTATGCTCAGGGAAATAACCCATTATGAGGATGCTTCCCTATTTTTATGAGATGTGGATATATTTTTTGACTGACATGATGGTCAGGGACATGAATTGTATACTGGGACTCATATTTTTTGATGTATATATGCAAGATGTATATTTTTTGTGGTTATTATGATTTTTCCATGGCTATTATTTTGTGTTTATTGATGGATATTATGTGCCTATGATGGATATTTATGTTTTCATGTTTTTCTTATGGGTGATGGTTTATACGAGATGCATTCCAATTTACGATTTGGTTAGCTATGCGACCGATTTTCTGGTTTTGATTCCTTGGTAAATGAACAAATGTAATATGATAAAAATGGCGACTTAATCATCATGAATGCAAGTACTTCCTAAATAGGTGTTAATTTTGTACTTCAAAATCGTTGTTTAACTATGATATCACTAGCTTGTGAATGCGTTGGTTGGAGGCATCACTCAACAACCCAATGAATGCATCGTATTATGCTTGATTATTGTTAGTTGATCTGATACATACTTCGTTGGTGAGGAATGGTTACTCGTCAGGATAATATATGGCCCAAACGGCTGCTGCTAGATTTTGTGACCATCATGAGGCTCCATCAACGAATCCAAAATAGTGGATGGGGGGATGATCCATTTGTCACACCAAATAATTTTTTAGAACAAGTCCTCGATGATTATGATCATCTTGAAAAATTATGTGACATGAATCTTATCTCTAAATATGAGACTTCCTACCATTCTGGGTAAAATGTTTTGAGGTAGAGCCCATTAACGGGATTATCTAGGCATGTAGCGTTGGGCTCTAATATGATGTATGCTCCCTTGAGGAGGCAATGATTTATGATGTAAAGACCTTTCCATAATGTTTTTAACTTCTTGGGACCTAAGGCCTCTTTTGTAGCATCATAGAGGATGACTAACTCCCCCTCTGAAAATGAGTGAGGGGTGATGTTGCGGTCGAATGATTCTTTTACCCATTTTTTATGTGCCCCATTATGTTGGAGAAACTCTCGTCGTTTTTTGTCGATGAGTTATAACTGTATCAACCATTTATCTCAAGGCTAGGCATCATCGAGGAGTTAGATGGCTACGTGTAAGTTGGTGATTTCACGTTCGATGGGAATCATGACTTCTACTCCATAAGCTAGTTGGAAAGGTGTGAATCCTGTTGAGGTTTTAACTATTGTGTGATATGCCCACAAGGCTGAAAAAACCATATGGTGTCACTTTGTTTTGCGGTTATTAACCATACATTGTAACATTATTTTGAGTAATTTGGTAACAAATTCTACCTGTCCATTGGACTGTGGGAAGTATGGTGACCCAAATTCATGTGTGAATCCTACATTATGAGATATCTCTTGGAATATTTAATTTTATAAATGCTTTCCATAATCAGAGATTAATTCCTTAGGCACACTAAATTGTGCGATGACATGGTTGAACAGAAACCCTACTGCAGTTTCTTCAGGTTCATATCCTAAAACGGGGCCCGATAAGTTCTTACTAACATAATAGATTATGTGTTCTTTACCATATGGTCTGTCTTGGACTAACACCCAAGCTATGGTAGTCTTTGATGTTGAGAGGTTTAGGGTGTAGTATTTCTCATAATTTGGTGGGTTGATCAAACGGGCTAAAGACAATGTGACCTTTAGTGCCTCGAACGATGTTTGAGCTTGATCATTCCATTTGAAGGGTATATCCTGACAGAGTAGGTTTAGGAATCCTTGCATGCTAGTGGCATAATCTGGGATAAAGCATCTCCTAAAGTTAGCTTTCCCTTGAAAGCTTCTAAATTTGGTTGACAGTTTTGGGTGGTGGCACCACTTTGATTTCCTGGACCTTGAGGGGGTCCACTATGATCCCTTGTTAGGATACGATGAACCCTAATAGTCTACATGAATTTACACAAAAGACACATTTGAGAGGGTTTAAGCGTAGGTTGTAATGTTAGCATTGTTGGAATACCAACCACAAATTCTCCAGGTGATCACTTCATTTCTTGGATCGTACGGTGAGGTCGTCCAGGTAAGCTAAGATTATGTGGGCCAGGTCATGGAAGATATAATTCATGGCTTGTCAAAAGGTGGATCTAGTGTTTTTAAGAGTCAAAAACATAATCTGGCATGTAAATGTTCCCAAAGGGGTAGTGAATGATGTCTTGTACCGATCTATGTGTCAGATTTGAATTTGATTGTACCCTGAAATATGTCCATTAGGGACAAGGCCTCATGACCAACACAAGCATCAATGACTTAGTCGATAAATGGGGTAAGGTAGTTGTCCTTGAGACAAGCTTTGTTCAAATCTCAAAAATCGATGTAGACTCGAGTGGTGCCCTATTTTTTCATAACGGGAATAGGATTGGAAACCCAAGATGTGTAAGAGATTGGGTAGATGAACCTGACTTTGTGAAGCTTTTAAATTTCTTTCTTGATCACTTGTACCTTAGACGGGTGTATCTGACGTTGTTTCTTGTGGACAGGTGGTATGTAAGGCTAGGTGTCAATTTTATGTTCTACAATGGTGGGGATAAACATAGGAATTTCTAAATAATCCTACGTGAATATGTCCCTGTACTCTTGTAACAAGTTCATGTAAGCCACTACTTGGTTTGGGGAGCATGCTGCCTCCAGTGAGATTTATTTGATGTTTCGTGGTTTTCTCGAGTTATTCACCTTAATAGTTGGTGAAATATTCGACATATTCCTTTATTCAAATGCATTAGGTGATAAGATGGGATTTTTGAACCATTCTACCTTCCCATATGGGAGCGAGTCTTTAGATTCAATGGTGTATATCTCTTGGTTTTCTAGGCTGTTAGGTCTGAATGTATTTTCTAGAAGAAAAAATGAGCGGTGATGCATTGAGTCCCGCAGACAATAAGGTTCTGTCATGGCCTCTAGAGTATCCTCATCTGAATGGAACAAGATACCTAAGGGGGAATTAGTTTGCATGAGGCCACGAGGAATTGGTTCGGGCCTAACAGTGTTGGTCAAAAGACATGAATATGATTCCATAGTTGATGTTGTGGAACCAGACAAGGTTGACATGGTGCAGATTGGTAGAATTTGCACCATCGATGCTACAACTACTATTGTAGTTGTAGTGGTCTTAACACCAATGACATATGAGAAGACAGTAGGAGTCATGGTTCCCATGCATGATGAGATGAATTGTATATGGTTTTTTGTGTCATCGACATTGAATGGTGGAGGAATTTCCATTGTGGTGGCTTCTGTGAGATAAAGTTTGTGCTCTTCTCGTGGCGTACTACAAGTACTCCCACTTTGCTGGATTTGGAATATGCATTGAGTACAGAGGTGCTGAAATATTTCCATTAAGGGTAACAACTCTGTTTTGTGATTATGACTTTTGAAAATGGTGCATGGTGTCAAGGTGCATATCGAGTAGATGGTGTGAGAACCAATGCTACTCTTTGTGCGTGAAGTGGATGCTCATAGATGATTGGGAATTGGGGAATATTTTCACTTTTGCCATCTCCAATTTTTAGGTTTTGGTTGGTCTAGCTCTTTTAGGGAGTTCAAACTCAACGTTTCCCTTGTCACTCATAGCCTTGGGAGGTATTCACAATTTATAGTATGGTGGAATTGTGAGGAAAAATTTCAATAGCAACGTGCGATCTTCTATTGATTGGAGAGATTGATCTATGGGATGGTGGTGACAATGAGAATACTGTAGTGAGATTTTTGAGTTTTTGACATTGATTGACCCTGTGGTCATTTCTATCACATAAAACACATGTCGTTCTTGGCTGGTTTTGGAAACGATGGGGGGAAGGTTGCCTTGTATGAGGTTGTCTTGTGCCATGCTCCCTTGGGTTTAGACCAGTTACATCCAGGTATTTGGTAACCAACGAGCGCATGGTATATAATAAAGGTTGAGTATGATGGTTGTCATGAAAAATCATACAAGAATATTCTTCTTTTTTTCTCCACTCCCTTTGGACTGTTGGAGTAATAGGGTACCATTTTCGGAATGATATCAAATTCGTACATTTGGAGGCCAAGTGATTGTGTGTGTCGCATAATGCGTAGGATTGTCTTACCCATGGAGGGTGGTTGGGGGTGATGATGTGCCCCTTTGTTGGCCATTTTTTTCTGACATGAAGAAAATTTACCTAGTTGCCTCATTTTCTTGAGTTGTCAAAATTTACACGGATTCTCAATCCAATCTATCTACTGCGGTGAGGCCTATTATGGCCCGACGTAAAAAATTTAACACCGAACAGAATCTATGGATGTAGGGAAATGACGAACACCTAAACACAATCGAAATGAATAATATACTGCTCATAAGCTATCACAGTATGCTGGGTTGACTGGGTACCATCTTTGAAACAACTCTAGATGTAATATTCCAAAATTAGCATGCACCTAATTGGAATATTAATTTTTCTCTTGACATGTAGTTAGATGAATAAATGGGTAGGAAGGCCCATAAATCTTTTAAGTAGGCATAAAATCCCTCTTAATTTGAAAAGGGATCATATTCATAGCTGGATAAAGCACCCTCATGTGTGAACAAGGGCTAATGCATGTGGACAATGTCAAGTTTGACCAAGTCAACAGCGTTGGTATGGGAGGAGTGGATCATCAATAGAGACAACGCAATGTGAATGGGAGGAAGATTCCATGATGGTGGAAACCCTAATGAGTGGGACCCAAGGTGAAAAGGCTCACATTTTTTTATAAGGAGGGAAATTCAGCCATAGTGAGGCATGTTATTGATGATTGATTTTAAAGTTTGCATGACTATTGTGAAATCTTCAGCTGTTTAGTTGAGATTTCTGTGTTGTTTAGCACCGGGTGTTCCCGAGTGGGAATACCATCTCCTTTCTTGAGAGGCCTCTTGGGGGAGAATTTCACTTCATTTCCACCATCAAGCTTAAGGCCAAGCTTCAATATTCATCTACAGTGTAGTTTCTGGAGAGTATTGTGTTGTGTTGCAGGGTGTTGCAGTGGAGGGCTGAGAAAACCTCTTTCGAAGCTAGTTTTTCATAGGAGGAAGGATTCCTCCTCTTGGGAGATCATATAGGAGGATTCTTGAGGATATTTCAAATTTTGGCACTAGGTGAACTTATTCCCCATCATCTACAGTGCAATTTCTCTCTTTGACTGTTTTATTTCAGTGAGCATTTGCAGTGGGGGTTTCAATGTTTGATTTGGAGGGTGAGATCATCAATGTTGGGATTAGTGTTTCACTTGAAAGATATATTGGAGGATATCTATTCATTTAGACATCACTTTCAGCCATCTCCATCCAATTATTGAGTTGCAACTGCTATTCAACCCTAGGGCTACATTCTGTCATTTTGGTATTTTTGTATATTTTAGGAAATCCTTCTCGAGTTGTCTTGAAAACGTATTTGGGAGCTTAGATCTTTACTCCCGAAACTTTATGAGCCATACATTTTCAGATCTATGTATTTAAATTTTCCAACAATAGTTATATCTAATAAAACTGCATTGTGATAGCCTTGGGCATTATTTCTGTAGCAATGTTTTCATATTTCATGTACATGTACCATTGAGACTTTTTTTTGCCTAACTTGAGCGAATATTTCATCAAGGAATTCTATAAACTTTGCTTCTACGATATTAATATGATGGCTATATAATATTATTACATGTTATGTGTTGATTTATCACTGCTATTTCCACTTTTGTGTTCATATATTTCTTCTTCCCCATTTGGTAATATTACACTAGATCTGCATAGTCATTGATGAAGTGATCCTGTTCATCATAGAGTGTGCAGAGCTAGACTGGAGCTATATGGAAATAACAGGGGGGAGGTGGTCATTCCTGTGACCGTCACTTCTCGGACACATACAATATGATCCTTGTTTCTTTTGTCCCTTGAGTGGTAGTACTGTTCGCGGATTCTGTGTCGGAGCTGGCTAAGTCGCAGTTTTCAGTGGTGAAACGTCGCATGAAATCCAACATAGACCATAATAAATGGATATGGGGACAAAAAAAAACGTGGTGGTTGCTTCGACAAATCTCACACACATGTCGTCGATAAAAAACTAAGTTTCTTTGGGAAACGTGAGGGACTTGATACCAACGGTTAAACGCTCTTAACTCGGGACACTGCATGACTAAGTGGTCAGGCTCGTCGCATAGTGCACAAACTAGGGTGTGCCGACTGGCCTCTATTTTCTGTCTTTGGTCCATTGGGGTGACTATGTACTAGAAGGATGTAGGCTCCTCTCATACGTACCATATTGTTATAGGCTCTCCCTCCTCCATTTTCATCGATAGATTTGAGGGGTCCTATTGGTAATATTTCTCTAGGGCTCTCAGGGCATCCCTATATCATGGCATATCTGGGAAATGGTGGGTATAATTCCCATAATGGTCACATATGGCGAATGCAAGATTTGTGCACAATGGTTTCCCTTCATTTTTCGTGGCATGTTCTTTTTTATGAGAACTTGAGGTTGGAGAATTTATTTTGATGTTTGGAAGAGGTTTTAATTCATCTAACTCTAGTAAAATATTAATAGGATGGCCTACGATATCACATAATGCGTAAGGTTTTAATGACTTGGGCATTTTTGGATTTTCATTTTTTTGCCTTTTTTTGTGTTGGTTTTCTTGGTCGCTTTAGTTGGCACTGTTATGGGTGTTTCATTAACTGGTGTGGCCTCCTGAGGGGCGATAGGGGTTATCCATGTAGAAGTATGCGAGGAATTCCTAGCATGGATGGTTGGGACCAAGTACAACACATGTATTGTGAAATCAATGTTTGGAAATGTAATAATTTCCAAGATTTTCTTTGACACAAAGCCAGGTGGGGGGTATAAAAATGGGGTTTTTGCGATGGTGTAGGGTAGGAATGTCGTTCCATTGGATTCAGTATCTGTACTACTATTTTCCATATCCAGGTTAGTTTGAGTGTTAGATGATAGCATCATGAACATGGGTACCCTCGTGCTCTCTGGGGCTCCCTCTAGTATGATAGGGGGATCTCTTAGGAATGATCCTAGGATCGATGATCATTTGAATTGTCTCGGGCCAAATTCTGTATATCGCATGAGAGGTTCCATAGTTGTATCTATGTATAGTAACATGACATTGAGAGTCGTCAAGGGTTTCTTATCATAGTATCTAAGCTGGTCGATGGTGATGATTCAATCGTCATGGGGGAAAAACATCAATAGAAAGAGAGAGGATGTTACTACAGTCATGGCGTACATATAAATCCGTTCAAGGAGTATATTGTAGTCTAATTGTGCATCCAAGACTTCAATGTCTATAAGTACCATCTTTATGGATAGGTTTATAGGGAAATTTTGATATAGAGCGACGGGGGATGAAGGGCGACCATTGTATGCTCTCAACATGATGTCAGATGGTTTCAGTTCAGGTGATCCTAATTTTTTCCAAAGGGATTTGGACATGATGCACATGGATTCTCCTTTGTCAATGATGCAATGGCGCATGGTGATATTCTGGACTGAAACTGGTATTTGGAAGGATACTAGAGAAGGAAGCCTAGGATTGCTTTGTTTAGGTCAAAAACCATTAGGTGCTAATCAAAAGGGTCAATTACGCCTAACGCAGTGAGTACGGCTTTTTATAGTTGTGGGCATGATTCTAGGACTTAAAGGCTTACATGGCAGTGTGTGATTGTGCTAAATCATCCACTATGATGTAGCTATGAGAAGCTTTGGAGTGGTTTCCTACCCACCTAGTTGGCCCCTTGACCATTTTGGGAAGGGGCTCTAAAGGTACTTTGGATATGGTTAACAGTGTACCAGGTGCACTAATGCTCGTACATGACGGGTTGGTGTCCGGGGGATGGTCATGGTTCCTATTACTTGTTTGGAAAAAATTTTCTTCGCCAATCATGTAAATTTCATGGCTGCTACCTCTGGTCTCATTTTTTGGGTGGTTGTTGTTGTTGTTGGATGCTAACCACTCCTTGGTGGGGGAAAGGCTCTTGCATTATAACATGTTGTTGGGTAGAACCCCTTGTCCATGGTTACCCTAAATTTTTTTCATTTCGTGGAGTTTAGGACTATGGTGCGTGTAATGGTCGTACTCGCCACATATGGCACAAGAATTGTTTGTCCTTATACTGTACCTCTTTTTTTTCTCTTGGGAGTTTTTATTTGGCTCCCAGTTTTGATTTTGGTTGGGGTTGCCCTTAGACTGAGATTGCGGGGGGTGTTGTTTGCTATTGTCCCCATGTCCATAATATCCATTTTGTTTATTCCTAGGCATAATTTTTGCAGCATTAAAAGTGTTATTATGGTTCTCCTCATCATAAGCCTGGTTTTTTTGAGCCGAGGATGGTTGCACTAAGCTCACTGATGTGTTGTTTTGCGGTGGTGGCTTTTATGTGAGGAAACGAGTATATAGGTTCCCCTATCCCTGGTTGGTGTAAGGTAGCTGGGAGAATCTCTTCTGTCATTATTCCTAGCTAAGTGTTGGGTTCCCTGTGAGGGAGTGTACGAGCCTCCTTGCTATTGATGATACGGTGCCACCCTATTCTTCATATTCTACAAAGGTGTAGATTGAATTTGGTGGTAGCCAGTTTGCATAACGTTCTTGGTAGAATCGTACGAATATCCTCAGTACTAGATATTATTGCCTAGGTGACCTTGAGTTAAGGAACCAATCAAACCATATACGGTATTCGATGCTCCTAGTAACTCTCTATAAGTTTGTAGGCATGAAGGGTTTGGGAGGACGTTGTAAATACATACCGACTAGGTGTAGATGAGTTCGAGATGATGGGATTTTCAAATGGCATCCTCCTCGAAGGTAGGTTTTTGTGACACCAGGATTTTTTAGATATCTGTTGTGAGAGTTTCGAAAAACAAGTCAAACAAAACTCTATCTTCGAGTTTGGATTTACACAAAATACGACATCATCATCATTCATGGAGATGGTCTGATATATGGACGACTGGTGTTTACATAAAATGATTCAGCAGTTCCATTCCTGAATCATGGTTAATGTGTAGCTGAAAATAAGCGAGGAACACATTAGCGAGGGCACTAAAGGATCCATGTGAAGCAGAAGAGTTTTCAACATACCATTTCGCCCTAGGCCCATTTAGGTTGTGTTGAAAGATTCTTAGTATAATAGTATCATCAATGATACTATTAGACGAATGCCACAAGTGGAAATTCATAAAATGATCACCTAGGTATTCCTCTTTCTTACTTTCAAATCTTGGTATATCCGAAGGGAGCATCCTGGGCATGGGAGGCCAATTAGGGCTATGTGCAATGGGGTCATTAGTTAAATTTCTTACATCTAGAAGATTCAAAGATGCTAAGAAGGGTAACTGAGTATTTACTACCATTGTGTACTATAGAAACACAGATGTCTGAGTGTGATGGTTTATCAGGGGTGCCTATGGAATATTACCTTTTGGCATACCCTGATGAATGTTCTTCTCACTCCCATAAGGGGTAGTGCTCCTTTACCCTCTAGGGCTTGTGGGAGGATTTGAGAGTGGTGACCCTACTTGGGTTTCCATAGGTGTTGTGTTGGGTGACCCTTGGGGGTTTCCAATCATAGATGCCTTGAAAAAGCTTGAAACGATAATGGTGGTGGTGTGTTGACTTTGACGCGTATATGGCTAAAGACCTGGCACTCGTCCCTCTAATGGCGGGACGTCCAAAAAAAACCTAGATTGTCAGGGTCCCGTTGGGTCCCTTATGGTGTTCATTAGCTTAATCTTGGTAATATTGTTTTATTTTCTAAGGGAAGGAAGGTTTTTATCAAATAAAATATGATCATATGCATAAAACAAAGTGAAATAATAATATGTAAGATTTCCTTTAATTTAATGCTATGTGAACAAGTAAGAAAAAAAATGGTTTGGTTGTTTTACGTATGATGCTCAAAATCCTAAATATACCTAATCGTCCTTACACTATCAATGTAACTAGGCCTTGCAAACATTTCTTCTGATGGGTGCTAGGGCTAACATCCATAAAGAACTGGTGATGCCTTCAAGCAGTTGAAGATTCGACCAAGGTAATTTTAAGAGGATCTATTGTTGCCTGCGCTGTCACCTATAGGGAAGGATGCCCTAGTCTTGGAGACTAAAGTACCGTAGTTCCACGTGAGCGTTCGAGTCTTGAACTTCTTGGTATTCATCTACCAGTATCAAGCACTAGATGGGTCAGGTGGCCCCAAAAATTACTACACGCATTAGGCCTAAGCTTAACCCCCTCTGAAACGGGTCTCTAGTAATGCTCGGGCTTTTGTTCCGTGGGTGGATAGATAGATTCTAAGCTCCCTAAAAATTCAACATTCACGTTTCAAAAATGTAGAATGATCACAACGGCTTATTGGATGCCTACCCCTAATGGTCCTAACCTGAACTATGATTTCATTTGTGGCCCTTGTGGGGATAATCTAGTGAGTTTGATTAGTGATTGTATTTAGAGAGTCTCAATTTTCTCAGGGTGTGCCTTGGTGAAGTAAATGTAAGAAGAGGACAAAGTTTCCAACACACTGGGTGCATTTTGGTCTAATTCTTACTGATGCTTCCTGTGTGGTTTTGAGTGTACAATCACAAGTGTTAAGAGATGTGTATATGTGCTGATCCTTTACAATCATTTTCTAACTACCCTCTGTATGATTTTTCCTTGCAAAACTAAATGATGTGTGGATTATGGGCCTCTTACACATTTCCTAGCTATACTAAGTTTGCAATATAGGGAGATGAAATATTGTCTTAGGAAAGCGTTCATATGCATACCCAAGCTCACCATAAGGTGCAAGGGTGGAAGGGATTAATGGCTTTCTTTTCGATAGTTTGGTCCTAGTCTAGATTCCTCATGCAAAATTTGAACTAATCTAATGAAAAAATTGAAAAAAACATGAACTAGCTGAAGATGTGTGGATATGTGGGCCACTTAATTTTATTCTAACTACTCTCTGTGTTCTGTTTATTTAATCAGAAAATCGTTTGTTCGTACATCATATGCGGAGTGAATACCACCTACTTTCACCTACTTAAACTATGTGTGATTTGAAAAAATAAATAAACTAAAATTAAAAATACTTAGTTGCTAAGCTAAATTCTAGAAACCAAGAATCCTAACCAGTCATGAAATACCAGAGCATAGTGGTGGAAAATTTCTTATGTCTTTTCAATGCCTTATAATTGAAAAAAAATGAGAAAAACAAGTGAAAAATGGGCTTACTACCTATCGCACTGCTTATATACCGACATGTGCAAAGCATGTGTCTATCTCAACATAATGCATGCAGTTGAGAAGAATTAAAGAAAATCCTGCTTCTCTAAGAAAAATTTTCTCACTGATGGTGACTGACTCTACTGAGAGGATGCAGGAGTGACTTTCCAGCAAGTTGAGTAGGAAGAACGACCTACATCAACAATCATTAACTCAAAAGAAAGAATCTAGCGGAGTCACCATTCATGTGGTAGTGAATTCAATGCATGGGCACACGAAATATAATATCCTTGGTAGGGAGGTTGCTTATGTACAAGCAAGTCACAGGTCAAAGTGGTTTTTCAAACATTAGTAGACCAACTTAAATGTGTAATAAGCTAAGTTAAATGGAAACATAACATGCTACATAAACAATGAAACAAAAACAAAACAAAATGCACAAGAAACATGCTCAATAGAGAAAAAACACTAATAAATCAATAATGGAGAGCTTTCCCCCTTTATTAGGTGGTGGTGGTAGTAGAATATATAATGCTAAATATCTTGTACTGGATCCTTCGAGCTATGGAGCTTTAATATCCAAGACAAGAGGACCTCTTTCCCTCTAGTTTTCAGGAAGCCTCTCTTCCCTCTCAAAGGATGGTAGATTGATAGAAACGTGGTGAAATATTCTCTCTTGGATTGAGGTGATGTGTGGCCAACAAATTAATCCTTCCAGTCCTCTTGCTACTGGACAACACAAGTTGGTTCGCTGATGAGAAATTTTGCTAGCATAACAATGTGTCTCCCATTTCTCTTCCCATGGCTGGATTTTATAGAGAAATTTCAAATTTTCCCTCCCTCTGTTTGTCCAAGATGGAAGGTGACACAAGAGTGGGTGTGAGATTCCTTTTTTGTGCTGCACTAAAGCCTCAAGGTTGCTCAAAGGAGACTGTGCTTGGTTAGCTTGAGTGAGAATACTTTTCTCCAAGTGTGCCAAGTGGTCTCGTATGGTGACATTCCACATTCTCCAGGACCGTGCTACTATTGGAGGGATAGTTGTGCTCTTCGCGGCTATCGAAAAAAAATCCGCAATGTGCAGTGAGGGCCAGTGCTTCCTGTGCATAGTGCAAAAAGTTTCCTGCCGAACTTAGGAAAATTTAATTTTTTAGCTTCTCTAATGTATTTCTTCAAAGTAAATATTTATTTGTACCTTTTTCTTGACATTTTCTAATTTCTTCTGCATCTACTATTTTCTAATGTTAACAAGCACCTAAGAGGATTCTCAAATATATTAGAGAAACAATGGATTATGGGTTGTGGTACCAGAGAGGTAAATATTTTTCACTAATTGTTGATACTAATTTTGATTGGGAAGGTGATTTAAATGATTGAAAGATTACTAGTGGTGGTTCTTTGTTTCTTATATAATATCTAGCTTCATGGTTGAGTAAGAGGAAAACTTCTATCTCTTTATCTAGAGTTGAAGCACAATATATTATAGAAGCTTCTTGTTGCATTAAAATAATATGCATGAAGAAGGCCTCGCAATATTTACAAGTGTTTTATGAGAAACCTATTCCTATTATTTTTGACAACAAAAGTTCCATAATTATGTCAAGGAATCTTGTTTCCCACTCCAAGACAAATCATATTCCAATCAAGTACCATTTTTTGAGAGAGCAAGTTTCCAATTAGATTGGGAAGTTGGAGTATGTACCTACCAATGAAAAAGTTGTTGATATATTCACAAAACCATTTCATATAACCAATCTATATTTATCTTACTTCTACATTTATCAAACACTGAGTGACATCAAATCTCTCAAGGTACAAACTTCTTCTTTGAGTGAAAAAAATGATGAAGGATTTGCACCTTGAGAGATTTGATCTCTCTCATGAGTTGATAGATCCAAGGTTAAAATGGATTTAAGATTTTTATATTATTAATAATCATCTATAATATTAATTATAATTAATAATTAAATTATTTTATTTTCATGGAATATGATTGAGTCAAAATTATTTAATTAATAATTATTATTATTAATTCATTTAATTTAATTTTTATCTTTATTTTTATGTAATTTGACCTAGTCAAAATTTTTAGATAACATTAGAGGACATTACAACTACTTTTCAATAGTATACTTTTAGAGAGTCTCTAGGTGCAATAACTATTGAGTGTTCTTCTCACCTTTTCTTGTCACAACATCAAAACTTGTGTTCATATTATGGATGAAAATCTAGAATTCTATGCAACATGTTTCTTTGCTTTTAAAAAACATAATAAGGTAATTGATTGTTTTGCAATTTCTCATTTTGTATTTTTCACAAAATGTTTGGTTTAGCTAAAAAAATTAGTTTGTTTTGATGCAAGGAGAAAAATCATACACAAATAAATTATTTGTACTAGCATGATAGATTTTGAGAATCACAATTTCTAAAATTCAAACTTAGCTATACTATTGTAGATTTAATTCTAAGAAATAAAAAAACATTATTGTGACAAGTAATGAACAATGGTTAAATATTTATTCCAACTAAAAGAACATTATGAATGAGTAAAGTGAGCTCAAATTTAATGGTTCATGAGGCACAATACTTGCTACGGTTTTGAAAATGGGGTAGCAAGCTAAGTGGGCTTGATTGTGGATAAAACTCCATAGTTAAGCGCCCTTGAGCAAGAGGCGATCTAAGATGGGTGACGTGCTGGGAAGTCCTGGATACCGGGTGCAAGCCCCAGAAAGAAATGATTGACGCTATGTGATTCATTTCACTAGTTTCAATCCCACTTCTTCATCCCTGTGACCATCACATGATGCAATGAGTGTTAAGTGGACTATTTAAAAATCATGAGAAATTAGTCAGTTATGATTACCTCTCATGGAAATGGTCATAGATGAATGAATTACTTAACACAATTGAATCCCAAAATATGATATCGAATATAATATAATGCACTATGGAAACCCCTCAATTCTTAAAACTATGAATGATTTAGTTCAAATAAAGAAATCATATCGATTCATATAATTTAGTTTTTTTCTATTAACCATTTGATCATATTATATTAACCTAATAAATATCTATGATAAAGGTTTAGTGTTTTATTGTGTGAAATTAAACTAGTTTAAACTTATTTTAACACTTTATTTATAGATTCTTGAGAGATTAAATCTCTCAAGGTACAAGTAATTTTTTTTTAATAAAAAAATTGACATTTGAATCTCAAGAAATTTGATTCCTCTTAGAATTTGATAGATCTAGAATATATATATATATATATATATATATATATATATATATATATATATATATATATATTACATTTGCATAACTTATATTACATAAGAATACTAATGACCAAAATAAATGTGATTTTGTATTGTACTTTAATAATTAGTAATTATAATTTTTATTTTTATATAATTTAATAAAAATATTTAATAACACTCCATTTCAACATCTCTTCACATAGAATATTGATATTATATTTCTTTGGCATGTATGTCATCTATAATGCACACAAGATGTAAATAGTTTAGCCAAATATGTTATCAACAATAGCATGGAAAACATCAATGTTAATAATATTGACATAGATCCATACTAGCTTTAGCTTTGGATCTACATAGGGATAAAATTTCTCGAAATGTAATTTTTTTAGTGCAAAATATTAAGAAAAAATTGCATATTCAAATATTGGTTTCCTTTTGGGCCTTAGTATATTCAAAAGTAAGATAGATCTATATAAAATACACATAGTTGAAATTGAAATATTTTATTTATCATTGATACTCTATACCTTAAAACGTTAATACATGCCCCAATTATATATATATATAGTAAGTTTGATAGGACTACATCTTCTTCCATCTTCATCAACATGTCCAGATACATCTCGACAAATTGGGGAAGGAAACTGAAAATGTAATGAGTGCCTTAACAACCCTACTCATCACTGTTTGACCAAGACCCCAAAGACATGCCCAAATTATATCTTGAATTAGAAGACACATCCATATAACTCTCAACATATAAAAATTTAATTTTTATTATAATAGGTTTTAAAATTAAAATTAAAATTATATCTATATATATATATATATATATATATATATATATATTAAATGTTATATATATAACATTGAAATATTTTATTTATGATTGACATTTTACATATTAATGTATTAATGCATGTCCCATTGATATCATATCACCAAGTAGAAAACATATATATTTTTAAAATTTTACAAAATTCATATTAAAAGTTATTGACTAATAAAAAATTATAGTTGACATAGAAACATTTTAATTTAAAATTCACATTTAGAAGTAGAAAACAAATATCTATGGCACTCTATCTCACTATATGTATTTATTTTTGTCATATATAATTTTTAAAATGTTATATATATATATATATATATATATATATATATATATATATATATATAATTTGACATTGAAATATTTTATTTATGATTCACATTACATTAGAATATTAATATATGTTCTAGTTACATTTCAAATTAGAAAACATATATTGACAGAACTTTTAATGTAATTAGGAGACATTAAAATTTCCATACAATATGAATCATAAATAAACTAGCAATTGCACCATCACCAGATGTTGCAAAGGAAACGCCGTAAGATTCTTAAAGAGATCCAATAGTTTCTAAGCAAGATATCTGTAGTGATTTTGGTCAATTTTAGTAAGGTAGGTAAAAATATTGAGCCATGTCCCAATTTATATTTGTAATTAAAATCAAAGTTATAG
This sequence comes from Pinus albicaulis, assembly GCA_034641835.2. Taxonomy (NCBI): domain Eukaryota; kingdom Viridiplantae; phylum Streptophyta; class Pinopsida; order Pinales; family Pinaceae; genus Pinus; species Pinus albicaulis. The sequence goes on along the minus strand of CM076584.1, from coordinate 623,915,628 downwards.
AAAAAAACATGTTCAATCTCCAATAATGTGCTCTCCAAATGCAAGATACATAAAACAATTCTTTGAAACAACTATTGACAACTGAATCACTCAGTAAACTAGGATCTAGAAGCACTATAACCATGCCGATGACACCAAACGATGCTATGTAGAATTAATAAATGTGCTACTAAGTACAAAACTGTGTATCAAATAACTGATCTATGAAGACTATGATAACCAGAAAAGTTTCACAACTATGTCAAATGGACTAAGTTTCCAATCCAAATCATTATTGAAAACTAAACATTGAAAAAATGAGGATAGTCGAAAAAGAGCATAAACAACTATTGAATCCGATCATATAGAGAACACCACAGAATTCTAGACACGTGATCTTATTAACAGCTGAAAATCTAAATTTCATTTTAGTATAAACTCTATACTATTAGCTCTAACCATATTTAACAATAGAAGAAAATTGCATCATGTAATACATGTGAAGACCATGCCTAAAGCACGAATAAAATACAACTTAAAATCTCAAAAACTCAGCAAGAAAGATAATAGGGGTTACTTCCCCTAAATCCCCCTCCTCTTTCCTAGCTTCTTGAGATGAGCTTCCCATGAGGCCACCATTAGACAACAGCTACTAGATGTTGCATCTGAGAGAGCCAACAAGATAAATTCAAATAAATAGAAACCTACTTCAAAAGTTCTCAATGTTGAATAACCTGGGATGAAGTTGCTATCAAAGTGAAAGATTCCCCAAAACAGGAACAATGATACTTATTATATCATTCCTCAATGAACCATACAACCAGAGGCTTTAAATTTGGCCACTTCTTTCATCCATTCTGAGGGCTGGCAATGTTTGAAATTTTAGCCATATGCTTAACAGAGTCATACAAATAAACCAGAGCATATTTTGTTTGCCTTTGTTGAAGAGAAATTTTTTTTCTTTGAAAACATGGACTTGTATTTTCTCCCTAGGATTACAGATCGCCAAATATGGGGAATATTTGAGTGTTATGGATGGGTTTAAGACTACTAACTTTTGTTTTTTGTAATTAAAATCGCTACTGTTAACACAGTCTGAGCATAGTTTAAAATCTACAGCAAACTATGTTACATATTTGAAATATTAAGTGAAAAAAAAAATCACCAAAGACTACAAAGACCCAAATCAAATGCTCGACAATGTTAAAACCGGAGAAATAAACCCTTTCTGGTTGTATTAAAAAAACTCAAAGTTGATTTTAATAGAGAAATGAAACCTATACAGAGGTCTCCACATGAGATTACAGCTTTGTGCCATCATGATGGTAGCAAAGCATTTTGTTCGGTTACTACCTACTCTATTTGTGTCCCACTATGACAATAGACTTCTCTAACCTCTGTTATGTACTACCAACTGCAGCCTCCTTTCTCCCTTCTTTTCTTTTTTGGTTCTTGTGTATTTAAAGAAACTATGGAGGTAGTTAGGGTTTAGGTAATTATCACTCATTATTGGGTAAAATTGCCTTAATATTATGAATTGTAATGGTTTGATGTCATTTCTTAAAATTATTGATTTCAAATGGTTTGAAGTGTTTTATAGTCAGATTCAGTGTATTTAATATTTCATAATAAAGGACAGAAACTCGCCTTATTTGGAAACATTAAGAAGAAAGAAAATGAAACAACATGAATTACAGAGAGAATAAATGGACTTTATGGTAGGAGAGGTGTCTTTGCAAGGAGATTCAATCAATATTTTGGTCAGAGAGGCATCTTTGTAAAGCCTGGACAACAAATAGTCACTCGAATATTGAAAGGCAACAACTGAAACCTTAGGCACTCGATCAGTCCTTTAAGGCCATGTTTAGTGGTTGTGTATATGCCACAACCATAGCATGGATGCCTCATTTTTATATTACTCCAAATGTATAACTCAACTTGTTAGCTTTGCACGGTACCTCAGCTGATTTTGGCATCATGTTATTTTATCATCCATGTACATTAAATTTGGGGAAAAAAATCCTTTGGAAAGATTATTTGAACTTTAAAGAGTTTAGAGTCTACATTTTAAATCTCTTAAGAAACTATTATGAACTTTGGATTCAGATCCGTTTCTTGATTATTTGATCAAAATTTAAAAGACTTTAAATAGTGAATCCCTGAAGGAGCAATCTAACTATTATGAAATTTTGATTCAGATACGTTTCTTGATTATTTGATCAAACTTTAAAAGAATTTAAATAGTCCAAAAAGAGCATAAAAAACTATCAAATATGATCATATAGAGAACACCACAGAATTCTAGACACATGATCTTATTAACAACTGAAAATCTAAATTTCATTTTAGCATAAAATCTATACTATTAGCTCTAACCATATTTAACAATAGAAGAAAATTGCATCATGTAATACATGCGAAGACCATGCCTAAAGCACAAATAAAATACAACTTAAAATCTCAAAAACTCAGCAAGAAATAGAATAGGGGTTACTTCCCCTTAATCCCCCTCCTCTTTCCTAGCTTCTTGAGATGAGATTCCCATGAGGCCACCATTAGACAATAGTTACTAGATGTAGCATCTGAGAGAGCCAAAAAGATAAATTCAAATAAATAGAAACCTACTTCAAAAGTTCTCAATGTTGAATAACCTGAGATGAATTTGTTATCAAAATGAAAGATTCCCCAAAACAGGAACAATGATACTTATTCCATCATTCCTCAATGAACCATACAACCAAAGGCTTTAAATTTGGCCACTTCTTTCATCCATTCTGAGGGCTGGCAATGCTTGAAATTTTAGCCATGTGCTTAACAGAGTCATACAAATAAAACAAAGTATATTTTGTTTGCCTTTGTTGAAGAGAAAATTTTTGGCTCTGAAAACATGGACCTGTATTTTCTCCCTAGAATTATAGATCGCCAAATATGGGGAATATTTGAGTGTTATGGATGGGTTTAAGAATACTAAATTTTGTTTTTCATAATTAAAATCGCTACTGTTAACGCAGTCTGAGCATAGCTTAAAATCTATAGCAAACTATGTTACATGTTTGAAATATTAAGTGAAAAAAACAAAAATCACCAAAGACTATAAAGACCCAAATCAAATGCTCGACAATGCTAAAACCGGAGAAATAAACCCTTTCTGGTTGTATTAAAAAAACTCAAAGATGATTTTAATAGAGAAATGAAACCTATATAGAGGTATCCACATGAGATTACAACTTTGTGCCATCATGATGGTAGAAAAGAATTTTGTTCAGTTACTACCTGCTCTGTTTGTGTCCCACTATGACAATAGACTTCTCTAGCCTCTGCTATGTACTACCGACTGCAGCCTCCTTTCTCCCTTATTTTCCTTTTTGGTTCTTCTGTATTTAAAGAAACTATGGAGGTAGTTATGGTTTAGGTAATTATCACTCATTATTAGGTAAAATTGCATTAATATTATGAATTGTAACGGTTTGATGTCATTTCTTAGTATTCTTGATTTCAAATTGTTTGAAGTGTTTTTTTAGTCAGAATCAGTGTATTTAATATTTTGTAATAAAGAACATAAACTCACCTTATTTGGACACATAAAGAAGCAAGAAAATGAAATAGCATGAATTACAGAGAGAATAAATGGACCTAATGGTAGGAGAGGTGTCTTTGCAAGGAGATTCAATCAAACTTCTGGTAGGAGAGGCGTCTTTGTAAAGCCTGGACAACAAATAGTCACTCGAATATTGAGAGGCAACAACTCAAACCTTAGGCACTCGATCAGTCCTTTAAGGGCATGTTTAGTGGTTGTGTATATCCCACAGCCATAGCATTGATGCTGCATTTTTATATTACTCCAAATGTATAACTCAACTTGTTAGCTTTGCACGGTACCTCAGCTGATTTTTGCATCGTGTTCTTTTATCATCCATTTAGGTTAAATTTGGGGAAAAAATTCCTTTGGAAAGATTATTTGAACTTTAAAGAGTTTAGAGTCTACGTTTTAAATCTCTTAAGAAACTATTATGAACTTTGGATTCAGATCCCTTTCTTGATTATTTGATCAAACTTTGAAAGACTTTAAACAATGAATCCATGAAGGAGCAATCTAACTGTTATGAAATTTGGATTCAAATATGTTTCTTGATTATTTGATCAACCTTTAAAATACTTTAAATAGTTGAAAAAGAGCATAAAAAACTATTTAATCCGATCATATAGAGAACACCACAAAATTCTAGACACGTGATCTTATTAAAAGCTAGGTATAAAAATCATAGAATCCAAATAATAGAGCAAGGAAGGCGGGGATGATGACTAATTTTATTGTTATAAGGAACTGCCACAATTTGAATCCATGGCTGATCATGATCCAATCGTCTAACAAAGGATCTAATGGTACATATTATGACATAAAGGCATCTAGGAGAGTTGTTTTCAAATAAAGATGCCTTACGGCGTAAAAATGTATGGAGAGGTGGATTTCATCACTTCAACAGTAGTAAAAATAAGGCTATTAAGAAAACAACTCCAATACCCAGAGAGATTCGGTAGCATTTATGGAATTGGAGAACATGTCTTGTTCTGTGGTGTTGGCTACTCAGCATAGCTTTCTTGATCTTGAGTAGAGGAAATGAATTTGTATTTAGCTTATATTACAATAACCATGAAATTTCCAACATTTGTAGAGAAAATTAATATGAGTGTGAGTAATTTTGGAATCATATAATATTAAAATAGTTTATGATTATAAAGTAAAAAACATGTAAATTTTTTTAGATACAATTACGTAATTAAAGATATGTATATAGCTTTTTTTTGAAGGGAAGAAATTTGATATTCATTAACAAAAAAAATCAGAAAGAGTATGTATGTAGGTACAAGTTATGTAGTTACAAACTATTACAATTAAGTAATTAAAGGAAAATTTGGTTTTATATAAGAAATCAAAATTATGAACATTCATCATTATTGCTCAAGATAAATCATGTCTAATTTGGAAAATAAAAAAATATCAAATATCCTAAAAAAAATCATTATTAATTTAATTTTTTATATATTAAGAAACTCAACTTATGAATAATAAAACAGATGGAGCATAAATTATATATAACAAAAAAAAACAATGTATTTCTAGAATAATAAAATAGTTACATTAACAAAAATAATATAGAACAAGAAAAACTATGTATATTTGGATCTATGAAAATTTAGATGCATTTTATTAAGTAAAATTTTAAAAGAATAATGGTTATAAACATGTAAAAATAAACTAAATTCCACATGAATACCATTCGTGAATACCATGGGCTATTTTTATAGTTTATAATTATTTTATTTTATTATTTTTATTTTTTATTGTATTTTAACCTTGTTAGACTGTTCATAATGGTTATAAACATTTAAAAATAAACTACATTCCACATGAATTCCATGGGTCAATACCATGGGCTGTTTTTATAGTTTATAATTATTTTATTTTATTTATTTTATTTTTTATTTTATTTTAACCTTGTTAAAATTTTCATTACATTATATATATAACAAAAAAAAACAATGTATTTCTAGAATAATAAAATAGTTACATTAACAAAAATAGTATAGAACAAGAAAAACTATGTATATTTGGATCTATGAAAATTTAGATGCATTTTATTAAGTAAAATTTTAAAAGAATAATGGTTATAAACATGTAAAAATAAACTAAATTCCACATGAATACCATTCGTGAATACCATGGGCTATTTTTATAGTTTATAATTATTTTATTTTATTATTTTTATTTTTTATTGTATTTTAACCTTGTTAGACTGTTCATAATGGTTATAAACATTTAAAAATAAACTACATTCCACATGAATTCCATGGGTCAATACCATGGGCTGTTTTTATAGTTTATAATTATTTTATTTTATTTATTTTATTTATTATTTTATTTTAACCTTGTTAAAATTTTCATTACATTATGTCAATATTTTTATTTAATTTACTTTTATTTTTATTTTTGTGTATTTTGACATAGTCAAAATGTGAAACATGACATTACACCATTTCTACCATACTTTGTTTATTAAAAAGAAAAAAACTAACATTACAAAAAACATATATAAAATGATTTGCTTTATCTAATGGCCTAAAACATTTCAATCGTCTAACATATGATCCAATGGCTCAGACATGGACACATGGGCAACCAGGGGAGTTGTTTTCAAATAAGAACGCCTTACGGCGTAAATATTGCAATGTCAAATTACATATATATTATATAAACAAAAGAAGTACATAAGGATTTTCTCTCTCTCTCTATATATATACTTCTTATATAAACATAATTTGGCATTGAAATATTTTATTTATGATTCATGTTACATTAAAATACTAATAATATTCTATTTATATTTGAAACTAGAAAATATATATTCATAAAACTTACAATGTAATTAGAAATTCATTTCAATATTTCTCTTATATTTTGACTTTTTAAAGTGTTTTATGTCATTTATACTCTTATTAATTAATTTGAACAATAGTCATATCTTCTATTGAATATATATTTTATTCATATATATACATGATTTTGCAAAATTGTTATTCTTCTCTCTCTCTCTCTCTCTCTCTCTCTCTCTCTCTCTCTATAGATATATATATATATATATATATATATATATATATATATATATATATATATATATATATATATATATCATTTTTATTTATCTATTTCATATATATAATTAATTTTTTTTAAATGATTTATCGAACATATTATTATTAACAAATATACATATAAAATAAAATAATATATTATAATATAAAGTATAAAACACTAAGAAATACTAAATTATTAAAATACAATTTGAAGAAACAACCACACAAACCTTTGTATAGCCAAGCTTAAGGCCAATAAGGGGTGGTCTAAAGATATTAATTGCAATATTGGATTTAAGCAAGAGTGTCCCCTATCCCCTACCCTTTTTGGCATATACATCGATAAGGTAGAGGAATGTTTGGAATCTGTGAAGTACAAGGGAACCGAGCTTGTTGATGTTCTCATTACTCTTCTCCTCTATGCCGATGACATCTTTCTTCTTGCAAGATGCGATGACGACTTTGAAAAGAAACTTCAGATTCTTCATGAATACTGCTCCAAGATGGGCATGATAGTTAACACTGACAAGACTAAATTCATGATAATTAAATCCAAAATGCTCACCCATGGTAGTTTCTTGTTTAATAACCAATGCTTAGAGAAGGTTTCTTCTTATAAATATTTGGTCATTGACTTCGCTCATTAACTCACCTGCAATTATAGCATCAAGGAAAAGATTATTGGGGTTGTAAAGCCTATTATGAGCTTTAAAACAATTGTATGTCAGTGGATATTTACATTTGGAGTAAAAATATGTTCCTCTTTGAGATCCTCATCATCCCTGTTGTCTTATACACATGTGAAGTTTGGGGTTGCAGTATATCCCGAGAGTCATGGAGGAAAATTGAGATGATTCGAAAGAAATTCATAACCTACAACCTTAATATTAAGGGGAATACTCCCTATCCTATCCTCTTGATAGAATTTGGTTTGTCCCCCATCGAAAGTACAACAATGTTTATATATTCTATGTATAAGAATAAGATTTACAACATGGAATAAAAAAGGCTCCCAAAAATTGCTTCTAACTGTAGTCAGAACCCCCACTGTCACCTCGAGCGTGAGTGGCATAATCATGCCCAATTTTGGCTCTACCATTGGGAAATTAAGGAGAAGATCGGTATGGGAAGCAAAGGTAATGTCAAAAATACTATTACCTCTAAGTTTAAGGACAAGTTGTGGGAGAATTCAGAGCTGGAGGGTAAAAGGAAGCTAATATAATATAAGGAGGTGATCAACCCCACCCTGGATAATCAGAAATATCCCTCTGTGTTGTCCAACACTAAGAAAAGAAATGAACATTGCTAAAATAAGAACTAATTCCCATGAGATTCCGAGTGAGACTGAGTGGTGGTTTATTCCCAAGATTAGAACGATAGAATCTGTCAGATTTACGATTCTAAGTAGGTGGAAGATGAAAAACACTTCCTTTTACTCTGCCTGACTCTTACTCACATCCGCTCTTAATTCCCTAACATCTTCCACGCTTCCAATATTCTTAACCTATTAATCGAACCCACCTATAGAAATCTTGGACCGCTTATTTCCCTACCCTTTAACCATAGAAACAACATTTTGAAGAATCAAACATAGATTCTTTCTCCTCTCCTAAGATATGATGCACCACATTGATCTTAACGAATGATATATATATATATATATATATATATATATATATATATATAATTTTGATTTATCTATTTCATATATCTAATTAAATTTTTTAAATTAATTTATTAAATATATTATTAATAAATTTCATTATAAATTAAAATAATATATTACAATATAAAATCTAAAAAAATAAAAAATACTAAATTATTAAAATACAATCTAAAGAAAGAATCGCACAACCATTTTTTTTTTTTAATTGATATCCACAACTTCAATATATCCAATTTATTTAAACAAAATTCATATCTGATTTTTCAAAAGTTTATTCTTTTATCCATAAACATTCTGTTCGTTATATATAATTTTTATTTATCTATTTCAATATATAATTAATTCTTTTTAATTAATTTATTAAACATATTTATTAATAAATTTGCATTAATATAAAATCTAAAACAATAAAAAAATACGCAATTACTAAAATACAATACGAAAAGACAACCCCACAAACTCTACTTTTTATTGATATCCAAAACCTTCTTTTATATATATATATATATATATATATATATATATATATATATATATATATTCAATTGTTACATTACAATAACATCTAAACTTGTATTTGGAACAATATTACACACTTTAAATGATTGGTTGTAAATATCTTTTAAAAATAATTTTTAACTAGTTTAGTGTGAGTTTAGATTCTAAAGGCACTTTCTAGCTCAATATGTGCAACCTTTTGAAGGTTTTTTTGTTTTATTTTTCAGATCTAATTTCTGTAAAATCCTGCAAGAATTCAATAAAAACACAAATTTGATGGGAAACCTTGCACAATGGAAGTGTCGTAGGGGTCTTAGGGTGTTGAATCCATATATACAGTATATTTAAACTGGTTTTTTTGACTATATATATGGATTCAACACCTAAAAAAACCCGTAGGACACTTTGACTATGCAAGGTTACCCATCAATTTTTTTTTTTTACTGAATTCCTGCTGGAATTTTAGAGAAATTAGACTAGAAAAATGGAGCAAAAAAGCCTTAGAAAGGTAGCACTAAAAACAACTCGTATTACATATTGGACTCGAGAGTGTCTCTAGAGTCAAGACAACTCGATATGTAATATGAAATAGATGTTGTAACTATAAAAATTTTGACTCAGTAAAATTACATTAAAATTAAGATTAAAATTAGAATTAAATGAATATAAAAAAATAAAATTAATAATGTAAAAAAAAAATTCCTTAGTCAAAAGGAAACAAAAATAAAAATAACTTTAAAATAAAACCATTAACCCATAGTTATCAAGTGGAATATACTCTATTTATAAGAGGGAATTAAACCAACATAGATTAATTCTAATTTTAATTTTAGATCTAAGCGATGAAACTTTTAAGATGCAAAACACTTTTAAAGTGAAAAAATATTTAGTCCCTCGTGATACTTGGTAAATCCATAACTAAAATAAAGTTAGGTTGATATAATGTACATTATTTAATGTAATGCCTTTTAAACTTTTTTACTTAATAAAAATAAAAATAAAAATAAAAATTACATTACTTAAAATAAAAATAACTTAAAATCAAAACAAAAAGATAAACTTCAAATAGCCAATTTACAAATATTCGCACACAGTATTTATGTGGAATACCTATTAAAAGAAAAACACTAACAGATATCAAAACAATTCTACTACTTGAAACAACCCTAAATAAATAAATAAATAAATAAATAAATAAATAAATAAATATATATATATATATATATATATATATATATATATATATATATATTCTTAAAACAACTTCCTTTTTATGAATAGATGGTATATGTAAAATGACAAATTTTCTCTAAAGTAATAATGTAATAGATTTAATGTCTTAATTTATAAGAATGAAAATTATTCATTATGAAAATAATTATTAATATTTATTAATATCAGGTACAAATTTAACATTTAATTAAAAGTAAAATAAAATTGTAAAATAAAATAAAAAATGGTCTATATTATATATAAATTTAAAATTTATATATTAATTAAAATTCATATATTAATCTTAAAATAAAATAAATATTAACTTATAATTAATTATATATATATATACCTTGTGGATGGAAATAACCATTCTTTTAACTACCTAAATTAATTATAATAGATCTAAACAAACATTGACTACTCTTAAATGATTTAAAAACATAAAATAAAATACATTTACATTTAATCACGGAAAGGCTTTACCATATACAATATAATTATTACCCATTATGAATAAAATTTAAAAATAAATATTTTAACAAATAATTACATTGCATTAAATAATTTTATAAATTAATTTCACAATTACATATTATTATTAATTTTAAATTTGATTCAATCATAAATTTATATTCATTATCAAATCTATTAAACTAAATATGTTATGCAAATACAAATATTTTTTATAATATTTAAATTAGATTAAAATATAATAATATGTAATATGCATTTTATTAATCACTTTATTGCTATTTTATATATATATATATGTATATATATATTATAGCACTATAGTTTTTAGATATAAATATATGTTAAAAAGTATATATATCTTTTATTTCTTATTTTACTAATATAGTTTTCAGATATTTACATCTATATCTCTTTTTTATATTTTTATGTATATATACCCTAAATAAGCAAGATATTTTAAACCTCAAACCCCCCTCACCACACCTCATTTTCACCACTATCACTCGTTGAGCTTCCAAAACTTTTAATACACCATCACTTTACATAAACATTCACACTTAATAAATATAACGCATATTAAATTTCATTAAATTTATAAAAATACAATATGGTTAGCCATTGGCAACTAATTTTGAAAGAAGTGATGGCCACAAATCCGTATATGTATGAAAATGACGGAATTAACAAAAATCTTTCCACGATAAGATTTATGTTGTTCGAAGGAAACCATCAAAAAATCTCAATCGCTCGTCAATGGGAAGGTTTATTCCGGCCATTAATGCAGGGGGTGATTGTTTGGCAAGTTATTCAGCGGGGACCATGACATATTCTCCGCACACTCGTAATTATTTCATAAAAGCCCTAAATGAATTACGGGCTAAACATTTCATTTATAAAAGCCCTTGGATGCATGATCATGTTGGAAATTACTCTCAACCATTGCCATGAATAAAAACCGCGAGCAATTATACATGAGTTAAATGTTTTTGCCGAGAAGGATAAAGTCTATATGTGCACGTTACTTACTTCACGCATTATTGTAATGTTCAGAAAATTGTACCTGGGCCATCACTTTGTTTAAATCTTCTTCCCTAGGTATACCTACCTGTGCCCACACTACGCACCTCGCAAGTTCTTAACCTTTCCTCTTAACACAATTTCCGAATCCTTTATCTCTACCGATGCGATATCGGTGGGACCATCTAACCTTTATGCATTACCAAAATAAGAAGCAAACCTTTGTTTTATGTTGTTTTCCTTTACCCATGCCTTTTCGCAATTGGCACCATTTAGAGCGTCGCACTTCGCGCTTCACAGAACTTAGCCCTTACCTTTTTGCTTCATCCCAAAACCTTGCGATGCAATGCGATATTGCCATCGCACATCGCAATCGACAAACTATATATTTAAGTCTTAAAACCTTCGGAGTTATTTGTTTTAAGTTGCGATGTGATAGTGCAAGTGCATATCGCAATCGCAAATGTTTATGTTTTTCTTGTTACTGCGCCAAGTTAAATATTGTGCAACGCGAAATGTTAAACATGGTGACGTGTCCACATTGCATTTTGCAAGCTCAGGGGGACATGGCCCAAGTTAAATATTGTCACCACCAAAGTATGATATGCGATGAGGGTGCAGATGCGATATGATTTCAAAGTAGAAACCTGAAGAGTTTCAAGTCCGGCGTATAAAGGCTCTGTGCATTTTTTTATGAAGAATTAGGCTTTCACGGTAGAAGGACGATTTTTGTGGTTATCCATCACGTCTAGCATTGAATTACATTTAATTGCCAGCTCCAGCATTTTGTATTAAGTAGGATGTTTTTTTCATATGTTTTTATGTAGTAGAAGAAACTGCTGATGAAGAAAGAAAGAAATAGAAATTCTCTTTGGTTTTTTTTGTCTCTGTGTGGCTCTGTGTATTTTCTGGCAAACTGTGATTTCATCGTTTTAATTTGAATTTTTGCATAACTGTATAAACTATGTGTTGTGGGAAAATCATTTCCCCTGTTTGTTTTCATCTTCTCTAAATTTTTCCAACATGGTATCAAAGCACTGAAAATTTCAACATTGTATCAAAACAGGTTTAGACTCTTAGTGAAAGAAAGTGTTATTTACTTAAGAGCTGAAAGTTTGTTTTGAGAAGCGGATTCTCCAGCAGTGAGAAGGTTTTTGTTTACATAGTGAAAATGGCAGCAACAAGCACAAGCTCGACGAATCCACAAATACCACAATTCAATGGGAAAATTTATTACTATTGAGCTATCACAATGAAGGCTCGATTTTCTGCTCAAGATATTCGGGAGCTGGTGGAGAATGGATTCCAAGAATGAATAGATGAAACAACATACGATGCTCTGACACAAGCATAAAGAGATTTGTTGAGAGAAAATAAGAAGAAGGACTCCAAATCCCTCTTCTATATTTTCCAAGTAGTTCATGAAAGTATTTTCCCAAGGGTTGCAACATCAACGAAGTCCAACAAGGCATGAGATGCACTCCAGAGAACCTACCAAGGCATGGCAAAGGTGAAGACAACAAAACTACAAATGATGAGAAGATATTTTGAAACATTATGTATGAAAGAGTTTGAGAATATAGACTCATTACACATGTGATTGGGTTGGTTACCCAAATCAGGTCTCATGGTGAGAAACTTGAGGAAAGAATAATAGTTGAGAAAGTTTTAAGAAGCCTACCATCAAGATGCATGCCATAGTTGTGGCCATAGAAGAGACAAATGATCTCTCATAGTTTTTAGTGGATGAGTTGCATGCATCAGTAATGCCTCATGAGCACAAACTGAGTAGAGCAACAAACTCCTCATTCGAGCATGCGTTCAAGAAACAAGTGTATTTTGGTCAAGGTAGAGGTCGAGGAGGATCAAACTACTGAGGAAGAGGGAGAAGCCCACACAGAGGTGGAAGAAGCAACCCTACAAGCTCAAGTGGAGGGGGCAACAATCAAAATCCAAGTCAAGGATCAAGCTAGAATCAAGAAAAAGGTCAGAGGTATGATAAATCTCAAGTTCAATGTCATTATTGTAAGAAGTATGGTAATTATGGAAATGAATGTAGAAAGAAGCAATATGACACAAGTAGCAAACCTGGTGTAAATTTCACAAAGGAAAATCAAAACCATGGTAGCTTGTTTTTAGCTTGTAATGTAGCACAAGAAAAACAAGGAGATATATGGTTCTTAGATTTAGGTTGTAGCGACCACATGACTGGAAACATAGCAATGTTTTTCAATCTAGATGAAAGTGTAAAATTTGAAGTAACATGGGGGAGTGATAGAAAGGTCTCTTTAATGGGAAAAGGAAGAGTAGACATACTAAAAAAGAAGGGAGAGAAGAAGTTTATGCCAGATGTTTATTATGTCCCTGGCTTGAAGCAGAACCTCCTAAGCATTGGACAACTCATACAAAAGGGATACAATGTATTTTTTAAAGATGATGTTTTCACAATTTTGGATAAGCCTCCAAGTAGACAGCTCATTCCAAAAGTCCATATGACAAACAACAGACTGTTTCCTCTCAAGCTGAGATCGAACTTGAAACAAGAAGGTGTTATAGTAGTTGTCACACAAGAAAAATTCGAAGAAGAAGTCAAATATGAGAACTGGTTATGGCATTTGAGATTTGGTCATCTCAACTTTGGAGGTTTGAATTTGTTGCATAGGAAAGGTATGGTGAAAGGATTTCCACTCATAGAAAAACAAGACAGCATATGTGAAGGTTGCATCTTGGGAAAACAACACAGGGAATCATTTCTAGCAGGAAAGTCAATAAGGGAAAAAGCACCTTTCGATATTTTCCACTTAGATTCTTGTGGACCGATGCAAACACCATCATTTGGTGGCAGCCATTACATTTCGACATTCATATATGACTACACAAGGAAGACATGGGTCTATTTTCTACAAAAACGTGAAGTTTTGACTACTTCCGCCACTACAAAGCTCTTGTTGAGAGGCAAAGTCGACACTACATAAAAGTGTTGAGGACTGATAGATGTGGCGAATATATTTCAAATGACTTCCTATGTTTTTGCAAAGAGCATGGAATTCACAAGGAGTTTACAACAAGGTATACACCTTAGCAAAATGGTGTTGTAGAAAGAAAGAATAGGACCATTATGGAAATGGAAAGGAGTATGTTGAAGGCAAAGCATTTGCCAAATTATTATTGGGCTGAAGTTTTCCCTTGTGCAACATATATCATTAATGGATGTCCAACCAAAAATTTCATGAATAGAGTTCCTGAAGAAGCATGGAGTGGAAGAAAGCAATTTATCACTCACATGAGAGTGTTCAGATGTGTGGCATATGCACATGTCCCAGATGAGTTGAGGAAGAAGTTGGATAGCAAGGGGGGGAAATGCATATTTCTTGGATACAATGATGAATCCAAGGCATACAAGCTCTACAATCCATTAACCAAAAATGTAATAATTAGCATAGATGTTCAATTCATAGAAGATGAATAATGGGATGAAAGTTTAGAGAAGATATTCAATTTGAAGACATGTATGTCACATGAAGACAAAGAGGAATTGACTGCAGAAAGTAATTCCTCATTGGTGGATCCTCCTCCACCAATAGAATCTCAACAAAGCACACCGCAAACAAGTAATAGGACAGCATTGTGAAATCATGTAAGTGCTTCTCCATGGACACCACAAAGATCCTCAACTCCATGTACTTCAAGCTCAACACTAAGCTCATCTTCAGCAAGTATAAGAAGACCAAAATTCATAAACTTAAGTGAAATTTATGAACAAGAAGAAGTTGATAATAGTGTTGTTCTGAATTCTTTATTTGCATTATTTTGTCATGTAGATGACCCAATACATTTTGAAGATGCATTAAAAGAAGAGAAATGGGTTGAAGCAATGAATGAAGCAATAGGAGCAATAGAAATAAATGACACATGAGAGTTAGTGGACCTTCCACAAGGAAAAGAAGCGATTGGAGTGAAATGGGTCTATAAGACCAAGAGCAACATTGAAGGCAAGATAGAAAGGCACAAAGCAAGGCTAGTTGTCAAAGGCTACAAGCAGTTGCATGGAAGAGACTATGAGGATACCTTTTTTCCAGTCACAAGGATGGAGTCTGTGCATACAGTTTTGTCAATAGAAACACAACAGAAATGGAAAGTGTATGAAATGGACGTGAAGTTTGCATTCTTGAATGGAGTGCTGCAAGAGGAGGTGTATGTTGAACAAACTCCTAGCTATGAGGTAGAAGGCCAAGAAAACAAGGTGCGTAAATTGTGGAAAGCTCTTTATGAGCTGAAGCAAGCACCGTGTGCATGGTACAACAGAATAGATTCTAACCTTATGGACAATGGGTTTGACAAGTGTGATGGTGAACATACTCTCTACATCAACGAAAATGACGGTAAGATTCTTATTGTTGTTTTGTATGTAGATGATTTGATTTTTATAGGAGATGATGATTCGCTCATCGTTGATTTCAAAGCAGTCATGAAAAGTGAGTTTGAAATGACTCACTTGGGGTTGTTAAGATATATTTTGGGCACAGAAGTGAAGCAAACTGTAATTTTTATCTCTCAAGTAAAGTATTTCGAAGAGAGTTTAAAGAGGTTCAATATGCAGAACAAAAATCCAACACCAACTCCACTAGTCATGGGGTTGAAGTTGAGCAAGGAATATTGTAGCTGCAATGTCAATCCAACATTATACAAAAACATGTTTGGCAGCGTAATGTATTTGACAACAACTGGGCCTGATATAATGTATGGAGTAAGTTTGGTGTCAAGGTTCATGGAGACACCCAAGGAGACACATTGGAAAGAAACCAAAATAATTTTAAAGTATGTCAAAGGGATGAAGGAGTATGGTGTTATATACTCCACAACTGATGATTTTTGGCTGATTGGTTCTACTTACAGTGATTGGGCTCAAAGTTTTGATGACAGAAAGAGCACATCAGGATATGTTTTTCATTTTGCGTTCGGGAGCCATTTCATGGGCTTCTAAGAAGCAACCAATAGTTTCATTGTCAACAACATAAGATGAGTATGTCACTGTGACAATAACAACATGTCAAGCAGTTTGGATGAGAAGAATGTTGCAGGATTTATGTCATGAACAAGACAAAGAAACCACTATTTTTTGTGATAACAGTTCAACAACTGCACTATCAAAGAACTTTGTTTTCCAAAAGAGGACAAAGCACATTGATGCTAAATATTACTTGATAATAGAATTGGTTAACAATGGTGAAATTGTGTTACAACATTGCAAGTCAGAGGAACAATATGCAGATATATTCACAAATTTGTTGGTACATAAAATATTTTTTTATCTAAGAGAATATTTGGAAATGGTCAATGGTGGCAGTTGTGATTAAGGGGGTGCGTTGGAAATTACTCCTAACCACCGCCATGAATAAAAACTAGAAGCAACCATACATCAGTTTTTTTTTTTTTTTTCAGAGAAGGACAGAGCCCATATCCGGAGCTTACTTACTTCATGCATTCTTGTAATGTTCAGAAAATTGTACCCGGGCCATCACTCTGTTTAAATCTTCTTCCTCTCATATACCTACCATGTGCCCACACTATGCACTTTGAAAGTTCTTAACCTTTCCTCTTAATGCAATTTTCGAATCCTTGATCTCCACTGATGCAATATCGGTGGGACACTCTAACCTTTAGGAATTACAAAAATACAAAGCAAACCTTTGTTTTCCATTGTTTTCCTTTACCCGTGCCTTTTCGCACTTGCCATCGTTTAGCACGTCACACTTAGCACTTCGCAAAACTTAGCCCTTACCTTTTTGCTCCGTCCCAAAACCTTGCGATGGTGTGATGCGATGTCGCCATCGCACATCGCAATCAGAAAACTATATTTTTAAGTCTTAAACCCTTCGCAATTATTTGTTTTAAGTTGTGATGCTATAGTGGAAATGCATATCGCAATCGAAAGTGTTTATGTTTTTCTTCTTAATGCGCCAAGTTAAATATTTTGTAACACAAAATGTTAAACATCGCGATGTGCACACATCGCATTTCTCAAGCTAAGGAGGATAGCGCCCAAGTTAAATATTGTCACCGCTGAAGTATGATATGCGATGAGGGTGCGAATGCGATATGATTTCAACGCTGAAACCTGAAGAGTTTCAAGTGCGACATATAAAGGCTCTGTGTGTTGTTTTATGAAGAATTAGGCTTTCACAGAAGAAGGATGATTTTGGTGGTTATCCGTCCCATCCAAAATTGAATTACATTTAATTTTCAGCTCCTCCATTTTCTAGTAAATGAGTTGTTTTTTGATATGTTTTTATGTAGTAGAAGAAACTGCTGAAGTAGAAAGAAAGAAATAGAAATTCTCTCTGGTTTTTTTGTCTCTGTGTGGCTCTATGTATTTTGTAGCAAACTGTGTTGTCATTGTTTTAATCTGAATTTTCTCATAACTGTGTAAACTTTTTGTTGTGGGAAAAGTGTTTCCCCTGTTTTTTTTCAACTTCTCTAAATTTTTCTAACATGGTATCATAGCACTGAAAATTTCAACAGAGAAGCACTTCATAATTGATTGACAGAGGAAATTTGGCACTAAGGAGGTGAA
Organism: Pinus albicaulis; assembly: GCA_034641835.2. Classification (NCBI taxonomy): domain Eukaryota; kingdom Viridiplantae; phylum Streptophyta; class Pinopsida; order Pinales; family Pinaceae; genus Pinus; species Pinus albicaulis. The sequence goes on along the minus strand of CM076584.1, from coordinate 623,897,572 downwards.
CAAGGCATAAATGGGTTTGAAAAAATGATCATAAAATCTATTTGTTGCTCTGAAAACATGGTTTAAGAGCCAATCTGTGAAGAAACATGCATACCAAGCCCTCGCTATAAAATTTCTCCTGTTGACACTTATTTCTCTAACATTTGGAAATTAATGGGTTGTGGCCCTATTTCTCACTACAAATTTAATTTTCATGTGTAGAATTTCAGTGTTTTTTTACAAGCTAACAAAGAAAAAAACCTGCGCAGGTCTGTCACTCAAGTCCCATGAACTTACTGTGATTTTCTTCGTCGTTAGGCTCTACATGTATAGAAACAATGTGTATACCATTGTAAGCATGAATATGGATTTATTTGGACTGGTAACGACCATATAGGTTATCTATATTGTCCGTTTCAAACCCATATCTACATACACGGAGGACGTTGACAACTTACCCATATATTAATTGCTCCTTCCTTGCACGCTCCTTGCCCTGCTAATGCATCCCTTGACTCATTCTCATTTACAATTTAGTCCTTTGAATAGGGTCCTCGCAGCATTTTTTCCCTATCTCAAAGTCGTGATGGTTCTGCCTCAATTGTGCGTAATGCAAAGCAATAGGATCGGGGAAGATTTTCTGCCTTCAATGTATTTTCTCTCGGTGCAGAGAGGTTATTTAAATTTTCATTGTGGCTCATGATGATCCTCCAGTACATTATGAATGGCTCCATCACCAATTTTTGTTTGGGTCTTTTCATATTGTTGTTCTCTCATACTATTGAGAGCTTCACATTGGCAAATTTTGTTTATTACTATCTAAAGTTTGATTCAAGTGGCAGATGCTGCATCTTCCAACCATCGTGGTTGAAAAATCATTTCATATCAGCATATCGGGACTGGTAAGCCACCAGAAAGTTAGAAATTACAATTATAGTTATTTTTAAATCCATTTCTGGGTCATCATGTATTTTAAATCAATATTGAGATGTTTCTTGCCTTTAAATCAAGAAAATACATGCAGATGTTTCCTTTTTTATGTAGTTTTAGATGTCTCATTTTTTTTATGTTTCTTTTTCTTTTTAGTAGTTTTAGATGTCTCATTTTTTTTAATTTTGAGATGATACCAAAGAAAGAGTGTGTTTTTAATTAGTTTCAAAATCAATTATATATTTATAACTTGTGTATTTGTTAGAGTGCACTCCAGCTATACTACACCGTAAACTCCATATATCAACTACTAGACCTTTGCTGGTGGATAAATCATATCATCTCAAGGTTCGTGTACAATAGGGTACCCTTGCATGAATTCAGAGAGAGATTGGCTCATCTATTTAGCAACACCAAAGAAAACAACTTTAACTTGGCCATTAGGATAAACTAATATATTGGAACACTTAATATCCATGTATTTTTCTTCTTCAAATATTCAAGGTCTTGTAATATCTAACATGTGTATATTTGGATCATATTCTCTTCAGATCACTTGTGTTAAATATGGTAATGACTTTGCGCGCTCAAGAAAAATACACAAATGACCATCCTTCACGTAGCTATCTAAGAAATACAAAATTTTTGGATAATTCAATCTCCAGGGACCTCGTGTTGTATCTCAACCCAAGTAGTCTCTTCATCAATGTTAGTTCTAAAAGAACCCTTCTCTAAGAAATTTTTGAATGTCGAGTTTCCTGGAAATTTTGGTGGAGAAAAAGGTTAAAATGAGATAGTGGTGATGTCTTGGTAAGGCATGGTGATTGAGAAATGGAATATGTTTTTGAGGGACTAATTCATTGAGATTTTTTATTTATCTCACACTCTTTATCTAAGATATTTTCCATAGGTGGTAAGGGAAATTTTGGTGGTAGCAAGTGATGGAATCTAGGTCTATCTGATTTTTGTGGTGATACTAATGTATTGGAGGAGATACTACTTGATGACAACTTCCCCTTTCTCAGCTTAGCTAGGGGTGTCATGGCTATTTTTGGGATTGGAGGAACCTCACCGAGAGCTATTACTATTTGTAATATTCTTAGAGAAAAAATAAGGATCTAGTTGAAGAATAATTGCATGAACTTGCAAGAATTGGAAAAGAAAAATTGAAATTGAGAATGAATTTGATTACAAAATATTTGTTTGAGAATCAATAAATAGTGAAACTAAGTTAAGCTTAGTTGTACATGGAATAACTATGGATAATTCCTCTTCATTGTCTCTAAGACTCTTTCGAGCTTCATATTGGTAGATTTCATTGATTACTATCTCAAGATTGTTTCAAGCCTTCGGATGTTGCATCTCGCCACCATTGTGGTTGGAAAATAACCTGTTTGATATGAGCATATCTGGACTGGTAAGCCCCCAGAATGTTAGAAATTACAATTACAGTTCTTTTTCAATCTTTTTTTTGGGGACATCATGTATTTTAAATGAAGAATGAGGTGTTTCCTATCTACAAAGAGGGGTAGTTGTTGATGATGTCATGTCCTAGAAGTCGACAACCATATCAACCATATCCTTCAATGGGTTGTTAATAGAGTCTTCTACATTAATAGTTTCCAAAACTAGGCAATGGCATCAACACGATCCTTCTGAAAGGGGTGTTTCCATAAAATTTCAATTTCTTTTATCTTTCACACAAAAGTCTTGTAATGAATAATATACATTATATAACAAGATGGATGAAATATGGTGCTTGGCTCTGTATTAGGGGGTGTCTGCAATGGGAATTTGTACATAGAATTAAGGTTTTACAATAATAAGCATTAATGCTTTGTGAGCCAAAATACGTGACTCAAAAGAATATATGTTTATTATTTATCTGTAATTCAAACGATTAAAGGTAGGGTGCAAATCCATGGTTCTAATTCAATTGCTATTGAAATTTCTACTACTTAAGCTCTCCATGACTTTCTTCAGTGAAGTCTTACACATCACTAATTTCTACTCAAATTGTCTTATCAAATTTTTTAGAAACATAGGAAAATAAATTACTACTCAAATTATGTATGATCAATTTTTTTAGACACAGAGTACATTATTTTTTTAGAAACAGAGTAAGATAAAGTGAATTAAGGGGATAGATAATTACCTGAATAAGTTTAGAAAATATTTTATGTGGCCTTCCTTCAAGTTGGCTTCTACAACTTGGTAATCTCTCTAATTACTAGTTTCTCTTCATCTTGGGTAGATTCTAATCCCCATCCCAATCCCAATCACAAAGAGATATGGATGGGGATTTAGATGGGGTTTTCTTGATTTTTTTTATGTCCTTCGGTACTCATAACCCTCCTCAAGTGGGAAAACTATAGGGTTGGTTCTATCAACTATTGATAAAAAGTTTTAAAAGTAGCTTCTACTTTACAATTAATATGTTCCCTTTATACCAGGTGCACAAAGCTTATGTAAACCGACTAGTTCCAACATAATCCTTTATTTCCAGCCATCATAGACAACTTACACTTCTTACAAGGAATAAATAGGCAATTTTCAATGCATTAGGGAACCAACCAATGAGATGCATTCAATTGTTGTTAGTTTCCTTTTTCCAGTATTCTTAGGGTTCGATAATGGTTATGCTTAGGGTTTGTCTAGAACAGACATTGAATGAGAAGAGAGATACCATGAATCATGATTCATATCACAGGTTTTGATTTTCCCTCTGTCTATGGTTTGCAACACCTTTTTCTTCAACAACATTTAGGAATTTTAAGCACATTTTTCTTTAACGACAGTTAGGACTTTTGAAACCTAAAATAAAAGGCTTTACACATTGTTGGTGAAATACTGGTACCAAAAACTATTGCTAGAATCAATTTCACCATGTAGCAATGGATATGCTCATCCTGTAAAATGTCATGTCAATTTTGAAAGCACCTCCTTGTAGAAATTCACCCATCAACGGGAAGAAAGAGGAAATGTGATGCTTTTTTTTCCAATATCATAAACATTAATCACCATTTTCAGCCAAAAATTCATCCTTGACAGACTAGAATTGAACCTATAATTATTAATCCTACAATGTCCTAATGCCTCGGTGGAGCCACGTTAGTGTAATAATAACCCTTTTTCTTTCAGTAAATCAATAATGCCCAAGCTCTACTGAGGGAAATAGTTCTATTGTTTAGGGGTTCAAGGGAATAGATCTACTCTTCAGGGGTTCGAGGGAATTTCTCTACTCTTCAGGGATTTGAGCGATCATGGCATGATAGATACATGGTTAGAGGATCATGGCATGAGATATACATGGATATAGTAAGAGCCATTTTGTAGATTTTAATTTTTTTTAATTAAATAGAAAACATGAAATAATTCCTTTAATTTTTTAAAATTTGCAACCACAACACACCCTGCAACATATTAATTGTCACACGCATGTGTTACATGTATATCTAATGATGACATTCTCGACATCTCGATCCCCTCTAACATGGTAGTAGCGATTTCTCCATCTCTGTATGGTTATTAATCTCCATGTATCTTGTTCTTTCTCACACTATTTGGAAGTGAAATCACCCTCCAACCCTATTTTTCATGCGTATGAAATGTAGTTTGTGAGGTCCATGTTTGTGTTATTTCTAGTAAATCTCAGAAAATAACGAGTTTCAGTGCTTTAATTTAAACCGTGCGATTTTTTGTAAGGACAAGATTAAATCAGAATTAAGAGCTTTGGGAAGATGGTGTGTGTGATTTCCATAATCCTCATTCTCTATGGGGGATGCCTCTCAAATTACTTATTCTTGCTTGAGGTCATATTGGACTGTCACTTTTCCGAATATTGATACGGGTTTATATGGACTCCTACCTATATAAGTGTGTTGTATATGCTAAACCATGAAACTCAGGCTCTCGATCTTCCCTCCTATATTTTAATGTGTAAAAACCCGGAATAGGTAAGAAAGTATATAGATAAGAAAATAAAATGTTCTCATTAAGTGAAGTGGTAAACTGGAAAGTGAAAACCTGGTTCCTTTTCAAATTTCATAGTCTTCCCCGTCTCCCCGATCCAACAAGCAGTAGAGAAGGTGACAGATTCTCCAATAGGGGTTTTAGTTAGCTAATTTCATGTTATAGGAGAGGCTCTCTAGTAAGATAGTACACAATAGCGTTATAGGAAGCGGTTCCTCCTTGGAGTTTCCCATCCACCATCTCAACAAGCTTCCTAGGCATTTGTTACAAAGTATCCTAATCTTACATGGGTTTCACGTAACACTCAAGTGACTCCTCAAAATCCCACGATTGCGGCTTAAAAAATTAACAAGAGCTCTGATATATTTTGATATTATTTATTACCTACCAGGCATGTACTCTCCTTCTTCCATCCATAATGGCTAGCTCGCACACCTCTGGTCTACGCCACCACTTTTAGTGAGATAGAGGCCCCACCTGGCAGGCTGACTGGCTTGGATCAATTTTAGGTAACCCAAGGGAGTAAGCCTATCTATAAAAAATTCACTCACAACAACTGTTCCTATTTTATGAATGGAGACTTAATCTTTTGACTCGAAAGCATAATGAACAGAATCAAAAGAATAAATTGTCATCAACTTCAATATATTGAAAATTTGTTTAATATTGTAATCTCAGCATGTGCCATATAGACCAAAATAATTTCACGCCCTAGCCCCAAGGTCCAATTCCATGTAATAGGACCAAGAAGCAAACATTTTAGATTGACAACCATGGATTACTTTTTTTGAGAGGAACCAAGTGATTATTAATTTAAAAATATAAACCACACATTTATATATTGAGCCATGCTATGCATAGTCCTCTCAATGAGTGAATATAATAAACATGAATAGAATCATGGTTTAAATATGGCAACGAATTGATTGTATATATTCCATCAAATAGTTAGCCGGAGCTAACAGTGTACTGATGCATGTGTTTATGGTGTTACTGCATCTCATTCGAAGTGTATTTTGGTTTTTTCCACACCAATAACAGATGAAGATCTTGAATATGTCAAAAATTCTCCCAATAGTCAAGACACCAAAGTAAAAATACCAAGTGATACATAGAGCTAAAATAACAAGAAAGTAACCATGTATGAATTCCAAGACCACTTCCAAGTGGTACAAATGGGAAAAAAAACTATGTATGAATTCCAAAGACCACAACACATGTGAATTGTTATCGCTAAAGTAATCCCATGTGAATTTTTATCACTAAAGTAATCCCATGTGTGTTTGTGAGGTAAATCCCCTCTGCGGACAGAGGCGATCCCACTAGCCCTAGAGTGGGTCTAGCCACAAATAAGACATTCTATGACATCAATTCCTAGTTAAAAAATGGACGGAGATTCGATAGATAACTTACTGTATATCCTGCGTCGTTGTTGTCATTGAAAGAGTGGCTGCCTCTCGCTCTTGGTTTGATAGATCATGATTCGCTCGTTCCCACGCTCGGATACCTGCACATACATAAGAAACAAAGACGATCTACAACATACTATTTCGCATCTGTAACTATCAGTCAGTCGAAGAAGACTAAATCACTGCATCAATAAACACAATACAAAGATGGAACCAATACCATAGTCGAGTATATTAAAGGAAAGAAGGAAGAGTACAACCAAGCTTCAATGTTGCGGTCTCCTCCAACAAGGTTCTAGCGGAGCACGTCTGACAAAGCTCATCGCGAATTCGGACGGGGCTCTCTCTACGGAATTCTCCTCGGTTCTACCTTCTCAATAGCGATTAATCAGCTATATTATCTCTTCTCCAAGTTCAGCTTCTTGGCTATATGTTCAACTAGCTTTCATAAAGGTAGAAGGCCTGTTTATATAGAGGGAGAGGGAGAGGTTAGGATCCCTATAATCATGGAAGGGAGACCTATCTTCTAGGAGTGTCCCATGGGAGGAGGAAACCACTACCTAAAAAGGGAGATCCGTGGCTCATCAGATTAACCACTTCCCGTGACTCATCCCTGAGGTGGTTAGATGAAAATTCCGCCTCTAATTTGTTAAAAAAAATTCCAAAAAAGACTAGCACGGGCACAACAAAGAGACAAAGTGCTAGTTGGCGCGGCCTCTAGTGTACATCCTCTAGACTGGCGTGAGGGGTGAATTGGCTACTCGTGCCAGTGCCAAAACATAGGTTTTTGTGGGCTTTTTGAGGAAATGTTCAATAGGAGAAATGATACCCTTATGCAGAAGGATGCAAAGAAGGTGTTTGAAGAGTATGACACTACTCACAGGTCATGGGAAAGACCCTCCTATGCGGGGTGAGGGATTGCAAGGACAGTGACAAAATGTTGTGTAACAGATGCCCCCTAAAGCATGAGGTCCGAGAGAGAGGGAGGGGTGAAATGCTTTATGAGAACACGTTCGACCAAAACACTACTGTCAAAAAACCTGCAAGTACTAATACAACTGATACATCTGATACATGACATGTGGTATGGGCGCAACCATCCATAAGAGAGTACATAAATAATGAGATACAAGGTATGGACATAGCCATCTGGCAGTAGGGATCAAAAAATAGATTTAGGTATGGTTGCAACCATCTAATCAGAAGAGTCACATAACAAGTCATAGTAATCCACAAAGAACTCGCAACCTAGATTTCATCAGACAAAACCCAGGGTCTTGCACTCCATCTCGACCCAAACAAAGTACAAATTCAAGCATGCGAATATGTGAGATGAAGTCGAACATGCAAGAAAATCGTCTAATTACCAGTGAATGATGAAAGCTGTTAACAAACGTGGGAGAAACCACCAATAATGACAATGGTTCTTAAGGTATGAAAGGTATAATCCATAGAATGTGAACAATGATCTTACATCGAACACTTGCAGAATTGGTCGATTGAAGGCCAATTATGTGGACCTTACGTCGAACACGAAGAACTTGCCATTGAGGCATGCAAGCTCCAAGGTACCTGAAGGGAGTCTCTAGAGAAACTTCCTGGATAATGAGCTGGAGTTGATAGGAAGTGATCTTGATCAAAGGTGGGCCATAATGTTTCCCACATCATCAACACGAGACAGACGAACATCATCTTTGTGAATCAAGACCAACAGAGAATCAAAGGGAGGTTGAAAACTTTAGAGGCAAACTTCTCTTGAACATATCGACGGCACGACACTGGATTTGGTAGTATTTGACATCAAGGGATCTGAGGTCATGGTGACATGCCAAAGATCAAATGAGCGGTCAAAGAGATTACCCAAACCCATGGAGGAAAACAAATAACGAGATGAGATGTCCTCAACCCGACACGAATGCAGACAAGTGCCATGTTCAAGAGCGACATACTGCCAACACAACTACAATCTGGTTCCATTTTCCCCCACCATTTATGGCGAGTACTCCAATTATTTTTGAAAACAAGCTCGAAGGGGATAGCATATGCTTGCAATGTAAGTTTTTCCTTCAGAAAAATCCAACCTAGTACATTTTACGAGCCCTAGGAAGGAGGAACTCGGGTAACGTCATAACAATGGAGTCTGATGTCATTAGTTTTTAACGAGTCTGACAAAGGGATAACTCAGCATCTTTTCATGTTTAGAGTGTTTGAAAAGAAGGCGAAAAAGAAAAATCCAGCAGCCCCTTTTTGTAGCTAGTCTCACAGATCCAAAAAGGTAGAAAACTATTTATGAGAGAACCTCTTAGTCACGATCGGCTAAGGTATTCCTTTTTCATAAATAATCTATCCCAGCCCGAAAAAGGGGTAAACGTATACTGGGTAGATATCGTTTCGCAACTAATTTAACGAGTTCAAAATGACAAGCGAGCTGACAATCTTTTTAGTTTTAGAGAGTCAGAAAAGAGCTGAAAGGTGACTCTAGTAGTGACTTTTTCATGTTTTTACCGAGTCTGAAAAAGTATAAAATACAACTCGTTTCTTCGTCATAACCATGTGAAAACCTGTCACTGCACAAAAAGATGCATGTAAAACATATTCCTTGAAAATAATATGAAAATATATTGACAAATATGTTTTAAAACCTATTTTAGGATTTCAAAAAGTTATAAAAGACCATAAGTGGTAAATAATTATTTACTTTTCACTTTTACCTCTTTGCAGAGCAACAGTGACCCATTTTCCTTGCGATCTTCTAGTGATGATTTCAAAAAATCTAGTGAACCAATCCGGATTCCGTCAGTTTCAGGGAAGAGTCGACACCATTTGCTATCTTTTGAGCTATATTTTAGTGCATTTAATTGTCATTTTGGATCCCTTAGGGGAGGATTTGTAAAAATTAGGGCATCGCGGTTGGCATGGGTTTCAGGCATGGACCCGCGCCAATCAACCCTTTTTTACACAAGGGTCGCGCCAGGTGGCGCGACTGTTAGAAAAACAGCCGCACCAACTGTGCAACCCAAAATACACTTTAATTTCAAGAAAATGCAACCATTTGATTACAAATTCTAATGCCTAAGAAGACTTACAATGTTCTTATGAACAATGCATGCAGGTACAAAGAAAAAAAGATGGTAATTGAGTGGAAAGAAAGAGAACACAGTGAGGTGGATGAACAGGCCATGGAAAATGAAAAATGCATGAACGCCTTTAGAAATTGTGGGCTCAAGAAGTTCTTCCTGACACCGTGTCTCTGGGCTCAGCCCGAATTTCTTCAATATTTGATAAGAATTTGGGACAAAGATTAGGAAAAGTTTTTACTTCGTGATTAGGAGCTTGAACTCGAATTTTCTAATGTGTATTTCATCACTAGGTTGTCACATAGGGGTGCAGTCCCTATCTTGACTGGTACTCGTCCTTCTGGGGAAAGCATGGCAATGGTAATTGACAAGGTGTGCCAAGGGGCATGAAAAGGAAGAGGGAGTGGCAAAGTGGACATCCAAACCATCCTTGATCTGGCACTAAGAGTAGTGTTTCACACTATCATGTGGGTTGCAAGATCGCAGGCACCGCATGAGGCCACGAAGACCCAGCTACTTCTCACCTTAGAGTGTATGAACCTGACCCTCTTCAACTGGGCCGAGGCCGTGACTATCAACATCAAATAGCAACTTAATAAGTGCAAGAAGACCAAACTAAAGTAGTTTGGGTATGGATCAATTCTGGTATCGTTCTTCTTGGAATGATTACCCATATTCCAGTGTCAGGACGTTATAGTCCCGATGCCACCACCCAGCTAGCCACAAATGACTCGATGGGAAGCACTAATGCCTAGAGTAGGGGGTGGCCAACAGATGTCTTGTAGGCCAGAGAAATTTTATTGGCTCTGACATCAACTGATTTTCATGGAGGATTGGCCCTACGCCAGTACAAACTTCATCGAAGACCCAAACCTCCTGCTCCTGGAGGGAGAGGATTGGGACGAAGAACTAGATGAGATTCATTTTTTATTTTCATGAGTTTATTGTTTTTTGGTATATATGCGTGTTCTGAGAGTTATTATTATATGTATGTAGATGTTGGTCCAGAGCATCCTGCAGGTATGTCGCCGATAGCAAGGCAAGTTCCTCGCGATTTTGATCCTCATGGTGAGGGTGGCGAGGAGGAGATAGTGCAGAACCTGGAGGGGATCGCCAGTGGGGTCCCAGACTATGCTCGCTTGGATGATGTGCCTCGGGCCTACCAGAGGCACAATGTAGGAGTGCCGATTCGTATCCACCGCTTGCTAAGGCAGTTGGTACGGGCAGTGACATGCTATCATGAGCACCACACCGATTAGGCACTTAGGTTTTATTTCCGTACATTTTTGGGGGACATGTTGTCTCAAGATGTAACTGAAACAAAAATATATTACTTTTTTGGTTTTATGATGCACACATTGCAAACAAATGATATATATATATATATATATATATATATCTATTTTCTACATGGGTCTATTTACATATGATGATGTTTTATAAATTGCGCAAATGTCTATCTAGCACAATGTTAGCTATTGCATCTATTAATGTATTCATTCGTCTTGGTATATTTTGATATTTAATGAAATCAAAATTTATTTCAAGTAAACGAATATGCAAATACAATCTCAAAATGCATGGGTTTCGAACCGAATAATTACCGTTAAGTTGAAGAAAAAAAAGTTGCGAATCCAAATTCACAAGAAACATGCGTATGTCGAGGCTAACTGCCTTAGTTAATAGTTCCAAAACAGCACTATATTCAGTGACATTGTTTGTCGCTGGTCCTAGTCAAATACCTTGTAAGTTAATCAACTCACCATCAGGATCATAAATTAAGTAGGCTGCCAAAGACAAGTTCTTGGTACTGCGAGAAGCACCATTCGTGAAACCGACATAAGGGGAAATAGAAATTTGCATAACAAACAAGACCCAATAAGCAGAAAAAATATCACAAAGCACATCAAACCAAAACATGCACAAAAATGAAAAAAATCACCTATGTACACATATCATACATGAATGAATCAAGCATAATAATTTTTCAGGTACAACCCATTTTTGGGCTGCGATAAGGGATAACCTTCATAATCAATAAGCTCATAAGCCCCATCCTATAACACACATTTGAAAATGTAGGGCCCATGCCACATGGGTTGAAATTTACTTGCCCCCATCTTGTCATGATCTTGGTCGTACAGGAGAACGAGATCGCCTTCGATAAAAGAATGAGGGGAAAATGTTTGGTCAAAATGAGCTTTGACTCACTTCTTCTGTGCTTTGATGAGCAAGTCGGCTAAGCAACGAGTTTAATCCAATCTCTCTAAGTAGAGGAGATGCTCTTCTTTAGGTGAAGTATCAGGCAGTAAATCCACAGCTAGTTTGAATGAAGGGATTTCACATTCAATCAAAAGCATGGTTTCCAGACCGTATACTAACTGAAACGGTGTAAATATGGTTGCACTCTTAATTGACGTTCGATAAGCCCATAGAGCTGAAAAACAACATGAGATGCGTGTTGGATTTATGGATCCCAATTGTTCGTTGAAGCATTGTAATAAGGACTTTGTTACAACTTCAACTTGGCCATTACCTTGAGGATAATAAGGCGTTGAGCTGTCGTGACGTAGACCCAACATAGACGTCAGCTCCGCCATCATATAATCTAGAAAATGAGAACCATGATCGGTAACGATGGCTTGAGGGACACCAAACCAAGCAATAACGTGATTGAATATTCATTGCGCTGCTATCTTGCCGTCCGCAGCTAGTGCAGGCATTGCTTCAGCCCATTTCATAAAATAATCGACGACGATGATAATATAGGCATGCCCCCTGGCCAAACGAGGGTTACACATCATAAAATATATGCCCCAATTGGAAAAAGGACCAACGGTAATGACAAGGTGTAAAGGAACAGGCGACGCATGCATCTTGTGTCAATAAATCTTGCACGCATGGCATTTGCGTACTGCAACAATGCAATCTTTAAAAATGGACGGCCAGAAATAGCCAACACAAAGCATCTTCTATGCAGTGGCATGACCAGACATGTGACCACCACAAGCGCCACTGTGGTAGTCATTTAAAACTTTCTCAGCTTCCTTGAGGGTCAGACATCGGCAGAGTACAGAATCAACTCCAACAAGATAAAGGGTATCTCCAACAATGTGATAAGGTTGCGATTGATGCCGAATGTTGTAGCATATACAATGAAGAAAGATCTGATGGAGATGTTCCCAGTGGTATTTTCGCGAAGCTGAATGAGTCGAAAGGTCGTCTAGGTATGGTTGAACAATATGTTGAATATCGTGAAAGGTATAAGACATCGCATGCTGGAACATAGCCCCAACATTCTTCAAGCTGAAAGGGAGTTTATTATAAGTGAACGTTCCCCAAGGATAGATAAAAGCGGTCTTGTATTGATCAGACAGAAGAATTTTGATCTGATTATAGCCAGAAAAACCATCCATAAGGGAAAAAATTTCACTCCCCACACAATCATCAATTATCTGATCGATGAAAGGGGTGGGATAGTTATCCTTAGGACATGCTTGATTGATATCGCAATAATAAACACATACATGAATTTCTTCTTGCTTCTTATCCACAGGAAAAATGTTAGAAACCCACTCTGTCAGAGGGATCAGATAAATGAAACCCGCTTTGAGAAGTTTTTCAACTTCAGCTTTGATAGCGACGACTTTCCGAGGATGCACGGGACAAAGATGCTGGCAAAGAGGCTTCACACCTGGGTAGGTGGGAATCTCGTGCACCACAATACTGGGGTCAATTCCAGGCATTTCTTTGTAAGACCAGGCGAAAACATCACGGAATTTGAGAAAGAGGCTAGTATACACTTGGACTTCCTTAGAAGATCAAGTGACTCCCACATGGATGTTCTCAACAATTCCCAATTTTATGAAAATGTCAATAGGTATCGTTTGATTAATGTTACCCAAGTTACCTTTAGCGATGACTTCATGAGTCAAAATAGGCATTTGAAGTGGCGGAGAAGGAACTTGAGATGCAAAACGCTCAAGAAAGTTAGACATTGCCCCGAGTCAAGGCGTAAATGAGGAACGATGATGCCCATCGTTCCACGGTAGATCTTCGAGAGACATGGTTTCCATGATAGCCTCATTGGATGGAAACACATCTTTCAAAGGATTAGGAAAATCCACATCGTCGAGCCATGGGGATTGAGAATACACGTCGAGAGACATGCTAAAACGAGCACCTTCAGGAGGGGGAGAATTAGATGCAACTGTAAGCTCACAATAATTTATTTTGATTGGACTAAGTGGCATTGAATCCCCAAATCAATCAACCAGTTCAGGTAAAGGGACAATCCGTGCATCATATGACCAAGAGACCATATTGAATTGAACGATATTCGGTGGCAGAAGGGGAAAGATACCCATGAGATCAAGATCTTTGAAAAGACCCAGCTCTATACTGTCAGGGGGAGAAGGAATCTGATCCACATATGGCATGTTGTTCTCGGAAGACAAGATAAAGAACGACAACTGATCGACAGTAATTATTTTGCCCTCGTGTGGAAACTTTAGGAGTCGAAAGAGGGTGGACGGAACACATAGCATAGTGTGAGTCCAACTGCGATCGAGTAGAAGATTGTAATTGAGTTTGGCGTTAATGACTTCTACTTTAACGTTGACCGTCTTTCCTTGCAGCGTGATCTACAAGCTAGCGAGAACACCCAAGGCTTTTGATTCCCTTCCATCGAATGCCTCAAGGGCATTGGGTGATGAACTCAGGCCTAGAGAGCCAATAGGTTTCCAGCAAGCAGATGACATGACATAGGTAGATGCACCTTCATCAACTACAGCTCTATCGATGTTGAGACCATTAATGCTAACTTGTATAACAAGCACAATCCGGTGCAGAAGTCAGGGGAAAAAATTCTCTAAGTCAAAGGAGAGAAGGCTAGAATGAGCAGGGTCAATCCCGCCAATCGCAGATAATAATGCTTTTCGTTGAGATGGGAAACTCTGAAGCACTTCGAACGTGGACATCATGAAAGGTGCCTGTGCTAAGTCCTCAAAAATATTGTAATGCTGAGCAACATGGGCGTTAGGATTATAAGAAGATTTTCAGAGAACACCTTTAGAAGGTAGCCGTACAACCAGTTCAGCACTGGGCCTTTCAATTTCAAGAGGACCAGAGGTAGGTGGGGGAGGAGGACCATCAATGAACTCTTTCCCAGCTGCCTGGCATGATCTAGCATAATCCTTCGACTGAGTGGCAATGGAAACGGGTGCAGAACCGTTCATCATGAATACTTGAGAGCCAAATTGCGTAGATGGCCGAGGTTGCTCGACCATCTGGGTTTGCTGAGATGGAAAAAGTTCCTTAAGGACCACTGGAGTTCCCTTAGAGCCTTTGAGCAGTTGACTAACCTCAGATCGTCTAGGACAATCCTTAGTGTGGTGGTCCTCATCACAAATCAGACAAGGATACTTCGGCTTTCGCTGTGAACCATCATCAACAGGAGGTTTAGATGATTCCAGTTTTGGGGCATCGGGTTTGGCCTTGCCTTTTCCCTTATTTCTCCCCTTGGAAGTATTTTCCGCAGGGTTGGCCTAAACGGCATTGACCTCTGAGGTTTTACTAGAATCCGGGGTAGTCTAAGGAGCAGAATTATTGGAAGAATTTGATTTTTTCTTCCCATTGAAGACTTGCGTGAAGTCTGAGACACGGAACCAATAACGCCATTGACTGATGGGGTAGCTGGCGCTTTAGAGGTGCCAGGTCATGGAGCCTCAGTCAAGATGTCATACAGAATGCCCGATTGAGAGTACACTAAATCAAGGTACTACACACGAGCGATGGCTTGTTCCTCGGTTACACATGCCCCTATGGCGATGTATTTCACAATATGATTAAAAAAAGAGGTAGTGAACCAATGAGTAAGAAGCTAATCAGGAATTTCGAACTTGATCATGCGACGACGCCGTCTCCATTCATGAATGTGGTCTGAGATATGGGTAGCCCGGTTGTGTTTCAAGGATGTTAGGAGATGCGTCTTGGCTTCATAAGGAATCAACAATTGGAAATGAGTAAGGAATGCCATAGTAAGAGTGTTTAAATCTTGAAAGATGCCATGAGGCAGTTCGATATATCACTTAGCAGCAACTTCGGTGAGAGTGCATTGGAAGAGACAGAGTTGAACAGAGTCATCCACCCAAGAATTGGAAGAACACCATAAATGGTATGTCATGACATGAGCTTGGGGGTCTTCTCCAAGCTTGCCCTAAAACTTGGGACAATCACCAGGAACCTTCGTTGGGACCGGAGGCCAAAAAGGATTATGAAGAATGGGATCATTTGTCAATTTGGACACATACAGTAGCTCCAACGTAGCGAGTAAAGGTAACTGAGGGTTAAAGGGCATAACAGGTCCTCGATAAGGACTCGTACCCATACTCCATCCCGGTCGAGTATAAATCTGCCCCCATTTGTTCTATCCCGAAGGATTCGGACCATAAGGGGTACAAGCCAGATAATTCAGTTGATATGGCGGCTGAAGAACAAGATACATGCATTGAAAACCAGGATACTGATTCTGAGTATACGAGGGTCTCGATTGAGCAGAATAAGGATTCTTCTATGGAGTATAAGTATAGCCCAGTGGTTGAGGGTAATATGTAGGAACTTGAGGTAGGTTATATACCGGTTGATATTGACCTTGAGGGAAATAACTACCTTGTGGTCGAACGGGCTGCTGATAAGTGGGGCCCTGCTGAGCTGGATAAGTTGGGTGCAGAGGTTGATTCCACTGCGGCATAGAGTAGAGAGGTGGCTAAGAAGGGTGAATGGGCTGTGCAGGTTGGCTCGGCTGAGAAGGTTGACCTAACTGATGAGGGCCACCAGGTTGCCCCTGCGGAGCAGGTTGGACTGATGGCTGCAGTGGGCCAGGTTGTGCCTGTTAACTAGGTTGACCTGGAGCAGGACCATAATATGGTCCTGGCTGTGCAACATTTGGACCAATCGAAATATATGGCGGTTAAGGTTGCACCAAAGGTTGAGATGGATGGATCTGCCCCCTAGGACCATATGAAGGTCTTGGTTGATATACCAGTTTCCTAGCTGGTCCTTGAGGTTGCCCTGGTTGGATCATAGGCTAAGCTTGTAAAGGTTGACCTTGAGGATTGTAAGGCTGCCCTTGCGGGCCATAAAATAATCCTTACTGGACCGAAGGTTGTCCCTGTAAGGGTTGTCCTTGTGGGTCGTACACAAATCCTTTCTACACCAAAGGTTGTCCCTGAAAGGGTTGTCCTTGTGGGTCATAAGCATACCCCTGCTGAACCAAAGGTTGTCCCTGAAAGGATTGTCTTTTTTGGTTAAAGGGTTGCACAGGAAAAGTAGGTCTAAATCCAGAAAGGAACTGATAAGCCTCAGGAGCAGTTAAGTGGATAGGGTTGCGTTTTTCGTCATACTGAAAAGGAAGTGAAAAAATCAGGGTACCATTCACTCCATAATGAGAAAAATAAGACCAATAAGGATCCTAAGGGGACTGATAAGTCTGGGAGCTCTGCTGCTGAACAACTAGCCAATACTCCTCAAAAGAAAGGCCCTCAAGGATTTCAATGGAAATCAAAGTCTCTATCGAAGTCGAAACTCCTGATCACTAAGTGGTGACAACCAGTGCCGAAGCAGCTACGCAGACCGTAAGTCAAGTGGGAACAGACGTAACAAAATGCGTTGATGAGACAGGTGTCGTTGGTGACATCCCTAATGACGGGAGAACCAGACCCCTTGACGGAGTTGATGTTGCCATGGAGGCAACACCGGCTATAATCTGACCCAAATAACTATATCCGGCTAGAAGCAACACTGATGGTGAAGATTGAGCAGACTCTTGATGGATGTCTTTCGGAAAAAGTTGGTATTCTTCATCAGAAATTGGAATACCCTCACTGCCATTAGGACTAGACGAGTCCATGTCTGAATCCACCGTGAGATCTTGAAAAATAGTACGGGGGCTAGGAGGTATGATAGGGGTACTTTGACCGGATGATAGGTTGTTGAAGCTCGGTAGACCTAGAGGTTTGAGAGGTTTCAGATGAATCATCTGAGAAAGTACTATCGGTAGACGAAACCTGTGGCAGACCAAAAAAGGGAAAAATATCGAAACTGAAGACCCTTGGATCAAAACCAAGGAAAGCAAAGACAGAACAAGTAATCAAACTTTAATGGCCGTGTAATCGTAGGAAGTTTATTTTTACCACATTGAAACCAAAATTTTGATGTTTCATGTTTTAAGAGTCAAGAAACAGTCAAAGATTACTCTATTCTTTTTTAGTTTTAAGCGAGCATGAAAGGACAAGTTCTCAATGATATTTTCAAATTTATGGAGTCAGTAAAGATCGAAAATGACTACTCAGGTAGTCTAGGTAAAAGGGTGTACCAGGTTCCCATGGACTGCCATATACACCTTGGTTATAAAATGAAAGAAGAATCAACCAAGGACTTGCCATATGTGCAGGTAGTCTCCTCGAATACTGTGTTCGATGTATCACGGTTACAAGGTGGCAGACTCGGATTCCTATGGATAAAAGGATTGAAACCTAGAGGGGTATCCCTTTATATACTCGACGATATGGGGAGCACAAGTCCGTACTAGTGCTATTTGATGCCAGATGGCGAGCGATAGCTGCTAGGTTTAAAGACGCCAGAACACATCTCTAACTTAGACCACTAAATATTTCATTAAGCTTCAATGTTTCCTTAGGTTAATTAAATAAATTTTAAGTTGATATTGTATTTATGTTTCAATTCCAAGGTCCTACTGAATGTTGGATCTCACAAATTCCTGAATGCAAGCTACATTCCATAAAATACCATTTCGTTCGATGAAAAGCTATCTACGAGAAAGTTAGGAGTTTTCAAGTGATAGCGACTAATGAGAACACACAGAAGCTTCCACTACAGAACCTGATGCAAACTAATGAGAACGAGAAATCTTTCCTAGAATGTCTAATGCTAGTTATGCGAAAGATTTTCCAATTCCAAAATGCAAACAAGAATGCAAGCACAAAATATATTTTTTTATTTTTCAATGTAATAGAGCAAACAGTGCACTAAATGACATGAAAAACGAATCTTCACACTAGTTCGAGAATACCAATGAAAGAGTAGAAGCGAAACAATTCAATCGACCGACAAGAAAACAAAACAAAAACTCAAACCAATGTCACAATCTCTCAAATAGAAGAAAGATGTTGAAACAGACCCATACAAGCAATGTGAGCTATGCTTGGAGTGACAAGAAGCAAAACTGAATGAAAGAGGAAAGAATCACTCAAGACTTATTCCACCAAATGAAATCACTCAAAATGGATCCAGGGAGCTGAATTCAATCAAGAAAATAATGAAGGTGACCGTGAAACAAAATACCCAAACTTGTACAGGAAGCTCAGCATACGAAAGCAATAGAAAAACCTGAGGCCATGATGCTGAAAGAAATGGACAAACAACCAAAGGAAGAAGGCATTTCACAGTCACAAACAATCCCAAAGCATTCAAAACAAGTCAAGAAAACATCCAGAGACACCAGTATGGACCAAAAACTCCAAAACAAGGAAAACCTTAGCACCTATAAGAAATTTCGTGACTTTCTGGCTGTAATCAGCATCAAATAGGGGATGGCGCGAGTGATGAACTAGCAACACGTGCCAGTGGGCACGACTGTCAGACTGGAAACTGTACCAATCAAGCCAACCTTAGAAAACTTAAAATTTTCGAAAAACAGAGGTCAGATCTGATCCTCTAGGGTTGAACAGGGGTCTAAGACTCAGCAAAACAACCAGAAAAGGCAAGCTAAGCACGCAAAGACCAAGAAGAAGACCTAATGGATGAAAGACAAACTCCCACTGATCCCCAACAGAGTCGCCAATTTGTTGGTGAGGTAAATCCCCTTTGTGGATAGAGGCGATCCCACTAGCCCTAGAGTGGGTCTAGCCACAAACAAGACATGCTTTGATATCAATTCCTAGTTAAAAAATGGATGGAAATTTGATAGTTAAATTACCGTATATCCTGTGCTATTGTTGTCATCGAAAGAGTGGCTGCCTCTCGCTCCTGGTTTGACAGATCACGATCCGCTCGTTCCCACACTCGGATACCTTCACATACACAAGAAATAAAGACGATCTACAACATACTATTTCGCATCTGTAACTATTAGTCAGTCGAAGAAGACTAAATCAATGCATCAATAAACGCAATACAAAGATGGAACCAATACCATATTGGAGTATATTAAAGGAAAGAAGGAAGAGTACAACGAAGCTTCGATGTTGCGGTCTGCTTGAACAGGGTTCCAGTGCAACACGTTAGACAGGGCTCTCTCTATGGAATTCTCCTTGGTTCTACCTTCTCAATAGCGATTACTCAGCTATAGTATCTCTTCTCCAAGTTCAGCTTCTTGGCTATATGTTCAACTAGCTTTCATAAAGCGAGAACGCTTATTTATATAGAGGGAGAGGGAGAGGTTAGGATCCCTATAATCATGGAAGGGAGACATATCTTCTAGGAGTGTCCCATGGGAGGAGGAAACCACTACCTAAAGAGGGAGATCCGTGGCTCATAAGATTAACCACTTCCTATGACTCATCCCTGAGGTGGTTAAAGGAAACTTCCGCCTCTAATTTGTTAAAAAACATTCCCAAAAATGCTGGCGCGAGCACAAAAAAGAGACAGAGCACCAGCTAGAGCAGCCTCTAGTGTACATCCTCCAGATTGGCGCGAGGGGTGAATGGCTACCCACGCGAATGCCAAAAAATAGGTTTTTTTGGGCTTTCTGAGGAAATGTTCAACAGGAGAAATGATGCTCTTATGCAGAAGGATGCATTTAAGAAGGTCTTTACAGAGTATGACACTGCTCACAGGTAACGGGAAATATCCTCCAATATGTGACGTGAGGGATTGCAAGGATGGTGACAAAATTCCGTGTAAGAATGTGTTTAAGCATCTTGAGGAAATTTCATGATAAAACTGGGTACCAAATCCGGATATCAGAGTATAATAAATTTAACTTGAAAAATGAATATGATATTTTAATTAAAAAAAATCATTCAAATCACAAATCAAATTTTTTATCAAAATTAGATAATTAATGAATTTTTTTTCAAACTTCCTAAGTTTCCAATCAAAGTGGTTCAGTACCCTACCAAATCAAAAGTTTACGAAATTGAAATTCATTCAAACTTCCTATGTCTCTTGTCAAACTGGTTCAGCCACCTATCAAATCAAACCAATAGTTAACGAAATTGAAATTCATTCAAACTTCCTAAGTCTCCTATCAAATTGGTTCAGTCCCCTGTCAAATCTGCAGCTAACGTAGAACTTCCTCAGTTTCTTGCCAAACTTGTTTAGTCCCCCATCAAATCAATAGGGAACTACCATTGCTTACAACACTTGTTAAAACAAGTAAGGCTTTGTTTTAATTTTTTTTTTAATAATCTTACTGTATGCCCTCATGAAATATGTGTGAGGTTTTTATGAGATGTGGGTGAGTGTAATTTTTTTTAAAAGGGTTATATTAAAATGAGTGGGGGCTTTATCATATTCGAAGGTGATGTTAAAATTTGTGTTTTTTGGCTTTTCAAACTCCTTTTAAAAGGATTTTTTTTTTGAATGGTGATTATTAATTCTTATTGAATTCATTTAAGAGAAGTATTTGAGTGGCTTATTTAAGTGATAAAAGTGAATTGATTTTGGATTTGTGATTCTTTTTAATCGTGTGAGCTTGAATCCATTTGGTATTTTTGAGCCATCATTATTACATGTTCTCACCGTGAGCCACAACCATTATTGTTAGGGCCACAAGTTCACAACATAAAAACTACTATGTTTGCAGGTCTATTTTTTTTTCGAGCCACAACCAATTGGAAAATGATACCAAATGCAAAATCATCCAATGAGGCATGGGATGCCCTTAAGAGGAGTTTTCATGTAAGGGGGAGTAATCCAATTGAAGATGAAGAATTTGGTGAATCCCATTGTACTCATCCACAAGTGGGTGATGAGTGAAGAATTTGTAGAAGAAGCAGAGAAGGAGTACAAAAATTCTCATGAACCCCACTATGCACACCTAGAGGTGGACGAAAATTTGGTGATTCCAGCAACAAATCTTGTTGAAGACAATTTGGTGGATCTAGAAATAGAGCTTGTTGATGAAAATTTGGTAAATCCAACAACAAAAATTATTTATGACAATTTGGTGAATCAAAAAATTAATATTGTTGATGTAAACTTTGATTAATACATGTTGAATTAGGATGAATGGTTGCAGATAATGCAACAAAAGCATCATATAGACGTGATGTTATTCAGTGAGAAAATTCCACTTGAGTCAGTGGAAAACAACATGTCTTCGACAACACACGTTATTGCAGAAGTGGAAGAGATGGAGACAGAGACATAGATAGAGGCAGAGGCAAGGAAGGAAGCCCACAAAGAGAAAATAGAGGCATGGGCAGAAGTAGAGGTGGAAGTGCAATAGGAGAAAGCTCTCATTGCAGAGTTGAAGGAAAAAAACCAATGTGGTTGCATCAGTTCTACAAATATTCTTAATTCTAACATTGATATCTAGTGTGCATTTACACAAAACAATTATGAAGAAGAGTTAAATTTCCTTCAAGCATGGCTTGCAACACCATGTCGATATGAGGTATTCATAGAAGATGCAAAAATTCATGTCGAATACAACATGCATGATGAACACATCAATGAAATTTTCAGCTATTAGAGGGGGAGTTTTGGAGAATCTAATTCCAACCACCTATTAGGTGTCAAGACCGTCAATAAAAGTGTCCTAGTTTAGTTTCACTTAGTCTAGTTTTAGTTGAGTTTCACAATAGTCATTTATTGTTGATGTACCCAATGTAATGTTCTTAATATTGATAAGAGAAATACTCTTCTCTAATTTTCCTCTTCAATTTTTGTCACAAATACCCCAAATATTATTTTGAAGCAATATTCCATGTGCATGGTGCATGCATGCGAACATGATGATAATATGAGGTTAAATCCATCTGTTGGCCGGATAAATCGTTCTTGCGGACAAGACCGATCTCCCTAGTGTCAGAAGACAATCTAGCAACAAACGAACAACTAAGTTTGTCTTTCTCTAGATATATTCATTCTACAAATAAATGTTATTAAGGTGTCGATCCTACCTTAGATCCAAATGCTTATTTGCAGTCGCAGTGCTTCCATTGCATCAATAATCCTTCATCGCAACAAGGGCCCTTTTGTCACAAGAAAGTATTATCTTTCGTTGATCTGCAATCACAAACAAGAAGATATCAATAGCACCTGTATAACAAATAATCATAAAACATACCTATCATAGTGATCAAGGAATCTATGAAATAAACGATCAAACGACAACTTATTGAAATAAACAATCGAATGACAATTTATTGAGAAAAATAGAACTTGATTGTATTAATCTTAAAATATACAGAAGAACCTTACAACCTTAGCCTTGATGTTCGAAAGGGCTTCCCGGGGTCCGAAGCAGGAATCTCCTCTACTCTGATAAGTCTTGCACTCTTCCTCCAGAAGCATAAAGAGGTATGTGATCTTTCCTCTCAAAAGCTCAGCAGAAGGAAATCTAAATCTCAACAGCACTTCAGCTCAAAAATCTTCTCCAAAAAACTTCTTCAATCCTCAAAATCTCAATCTCCAAAAGCTTAACTTCTTAAAACTTCTTGACTTAACCCTTTGAAGCTACCCAATGCCTCCTTTTATAGAGCAGATGAGGAGGTTAGGATTCCACCTTTAAAGGGATAGAACCCTCCTTCAAAGGGATAGGCTCCTCACATCAAGGGATTAGTTCCTTAAGGTGTGGGATACATGCACCTTACCAAAGCGTACTCATCCCCAAAAAATCTCATCCAGAACCTTCCAGAATTGACCAAAAATCAACTTTTTTGGTTTAATTTCGCGCATTTTTGACTTTACAGGGGTACCGCACCTATAACACTGGAAAAATGCGTTCTAGAACGCAGTTTATCTTCACATTACATGCGGACCCTAGCTAAAAACGCAGGTAGGCTTCATATTAACTGCGTACCCAAGGTTTTTTGAGCTTTTTAGGGTTTTTCCTTCATTTTCAGGGCATGGAATGAGGAAAAAAGGTTGTAAGACTTGCAGAGGAGGCAAGTATGAGTGTTTAATGAGCTCATACAGTCAGCAGAATGTCAAGGTGACATTTTTAGTGTAACACCATCTTTTTGAAGAAGTAAGCCCATTATAAGTGGTCTAAAAATCATGAATAGGGGGAAAGTGGTTGGTTTTTTTAATAATGGATTTTTTAATGCTTGGTAGTATATCACTAGGTTCCATTCAAATTCATCCTTTTGGGAAATAATGAAAGCTCAAGATATACTTGGTGACCACAAAATTTGAATATGACCGAATGTCGACAATTATTAATTGTTGTGTTCTATCTTAGGTCCATCCCAAGGATGGAGAACTACACCACAATAGGATTAATTTTTTGTTCAATACAATGTGAGTTGGATGATGAAATCTACAAATTGTTGGGGTATTGGAGCCATCGGAGGAGGTACCCAAATTATGTGATTTTCCGGCTTGACAGTGCAAACTAAACTAAAAGAAAATTAAATGTTTAAAATAACATTCTAAATGGTATCTTTGTTAGTAGGAAGTTGGCTTGATTTGAGATATGAGGATGTGAGCACATAGGTGCATCCCTCATGTTGCAAGTGGTATTGGTTATCTCTAGCATGATAAAAAGTGTGTAGGGTGGTATAGAATGCCTAGTAACAAATCAACACAATTGACAGGATAAATATGACATACCACAATATCTTGGAAAGGGATAGTAAAAATGTGATATCATGATGTTAGGATACAATAATATGAGGGACTTCCTTTTGGACTGAGTTGAGTTGAAATGGGATTGGGTGTATAGTGGTGTGAAATCTAAGGAGATGAACAAATTCCTATGCCACAAGAGTTTTCGACTCCCATTGTCTAGTATAAAAGTCACAAAATCTGTTTTCATTTGATAAATATGGGTAAACAAAGGTGAAATAGAGGTGCTCGTTTAGTTAGTAGTCATGGGAATAACAAAAAAGTCTTCTTTGGTAGGCTTGTTGAGAGAAAAATTGCAAGGGGTAGGGGGGTTTGGTTGCTTTACCTTTGTAAAAGGAGTCTTGTTGGGGTACACTTTTTTAAGTGCTCAAAATTCAAGATAAGCATGTGATTTGGTCTTATGAAATGTACACTAGGGGTATCATGAGGTGTGTGGGATGAGATAATGGAAATGTTAGAAGAATGAGCAGGACATAAGCTTGTGAGTTGGTATTATGAAATGTACACTAGGGGTATTATGAGGTGTGCGGGATGAGGTAATGGACACATTAGAATGATGAGAAGGAGACAAAACATTTCCAGAATGAGGAGATCATATTCAAGGAGCCACTTTGTATTCCACTACCAAAACCAAAATAAATGCCTCGTGTAAGGAAGTACTATCAAACAACTCAAATTCTCAACAAAAAGCCATTATGTAAAGAGAATTAAATTTGATAATTAGTACCTCTTTTGAATTGGTGATATGGATTTGAATGTGCAACATGAAAAAGACATCAATGCAAGCTTACACTAATTGATCTGGTAGTTTTCTAAGTTTAAATGATTTGGAAAGGAGATTATGGAGATATCATGGGGGATAAAAGCATAACGGTCGACAAAAGGGTTCAATAATATATATTAAGTTAAGTATGTATTTTTCTCTTAGATTATATTTTCTTAATCCTTGTTGCATTTGTTATCAATGAATCATGTTATTCCATAGACAATGGCTATAAAGAAGAGAAGAAGTATATTTCAATATATAGCATGTATACAAATTGACCATCTTTATAAAAGGATGAAGTATATGATTGCTTGAATTTAGCTAACTAACGGTTTGGACACGATGTTTTTAGTTATTAACTTGCTGCCTATTATTCTTATTGTTATATTTATTCAAAGTAGGTACTCTAAAAGGCAAAATGAACCTAAAAGAAAAATTAAAAATAAAAAAGAAACAAGAAAAAGCATATTTGCACTAAACTATCACTACATGACTATAAAAAAAAATTTGAGCTAAAAAAGAACGAAACAATAAAGAATATGAGTAAAAAAAAGTGATACAATAACTTACTAAATAGTAAACAATAAAGAAGAGCTAGAAACAAACAACATAATGATTAGATATACATTTGTTTTATGTGATATTTGTTTAAAAAAAAAATTCACATGAACTTTAAATGTAGAAATTTTATTACATGTAAGAAACTACCCTTCAAAACACTTTTAGTTCTGGTTTTTGCAATATTATTTTAAAAAATGACATTTTACAAGTATAAAAATCGTGTTTTATAGCTTTACATAATCTTTAATCGTTAAATATAGTAGATTAGGAAATACAGATGCTAGAAGATTTACAAAAACATGAAAAAAATATTTTAATTAGAAAAAAAGAGTGGGAACTTAAAAATTAAATTGAAAATGAAAATCATGTTTTTTTTTTAAGTGTATAATATAAGTGAAATGAGAATCCACATAATAGGCAAATTTTCTAAGAGGTTTTGTTTATTCAATAGAAACAATGAATCATAATTTATGTCAGTACATTAATCCTCTCATAAATATGTTAAGAAGTTAACATGATAGATTAACTTTTAATTTTCACCAAAAATAGTTATGCTTAAAGAGGTAGAAAAATAAAAAGGAAGAAAAAAAATCCTTGTGTATTTTATTGAGAATATGAGACAAAGAAAAAAATCACCAAAATTGGTTACAAGGTTAGAGAGACATATATTGTCCTTGACCTATACATGCTACCATGGGAGATAAATGCAATATCTTGGTAATCTTATCAATTTCATAGAAAGACTAGCTTGTACCAGTGGCATAGAAAGACTATGTTGTGTAGGTAGAGAATTACAATTATCCTTTTTCCTAATTTTAGGTGATAGTCAGAGGGAGAGCTTGGGGAACTGACTAAACAAGTCAATTAAAGGTTGGAAGTAATGTGCAAACTTGTGGCTAAATTCTGAAGGGATTTTAGGTAAGTATAGATTTCAATTATTTCAATTTTAACTCTCTTAAGTTACATTTGGTTAAGTTACATTTGGTTAAGTTACATTTGGTTATTAAGAGAAAGACTCGTAAATATGTTAATACTTTTTATTAAACTTGTGCTTATATTTCATGAATTGAAGAATCATATTCAGAATTTCTTTAACTAAATGGTAAACAATTCCAATATTTCACAGTATTTGATAATATGTTCTAAAAATGGAAAAAGAATAAATGTTCTTGTAACACCTCCAGATTTCAATTATTTTATTTTTAACTCTCGTAAGTTACATATGGTTATTAAGAGAAATACGGGTAAGTATGTTAAGAATTTTTATTAAACTTGTGTTTATATTTCAATAATTGAACAATTATATTTATAACTTCTATAACTGAATGGTAGATAATTCCAAGATTCTAGAGAAGTTAGAAGGAGCAGTTAAAAAAATAGTTACCTTCTCCTCTGCAGATAAATAGAAAATATCTAAGAAAAAAAATGGTAGAAATCTTCTCCTTTGCAGATAAATAAGAAAAATCAGTGAGAAGAAGGGGTTCTGTGAAATAATAAAAAAGAAAGGGTAACAATTAAGTCTTGCAAAAAGGACAGTGTTCAGAGATGGTTTCGGACTAGTGGAACTGCTGGATAAGAGTCGTGAGGCCCGAGGCCAAATTCTGCTGATTAAGATGCTACCTTAAGCTCTAGTGAGGAGCATTGGACTAGTCGAACTGCTGGATAAGAGTCGTGAGGCCCGAGGCCAAATTATGCTGATTAAGATGCTACCTTAAGCTCTAGTGAGGAGCATTGGGGGAGTTGAGGAGATTAAGATGCTACCTTAGGCTCTGTTGAGGAGCATGGGGGAAGTTGAGGACATGACTGCCTCTCTCGTGGTTGGTTGGTACCATCAGTTAACACATTCTGAGATAAGTATCTGATGTTTCTGTGAATTGGTGAATGTGTCAAATTCTACATTTTTATGATTTTTTAAAGGTAAAGGAACATAGGTATATTATTTTAGGTAATGGATAAATAATGATAAGTCCATTTAATAGTTTAATCACCTAGGAAATTCTAAATAGTATTTATATGAAAGGATGGTGTTAACATCATGATGTGTTTGATGTAAATGTGTCCAATTCTACATTTTTATGATTTTTTAAAGGTAAAGGAATGTAGGTATGTTATTTCAGGTAATGGATAAATAATGATAAGTCCATTTAATAGTTTAACCACCTAGGCAATTATAAATAGTAATTATATCAAAGGATGGTGTTAACATCATGATGTGTTTGATGTAATGACTTGTACGCAATTAAATATATATACATATACAAAAACACAGTAATATAGCCATTATCATCTTGAAAGGGTTTAGTTAATTCCATAATCAAATATTGTACTAATATAATGTTAAATGCTACATAACACAATAATAGTTTTTACATGGGCCAAGGGGCTAGTTAATTCCATAATAGATTATTGTATTGATATAATGTTAAATGTTACATAGCACAATGATAGATTTTACATGGTCCGAGGGCTCAAAATGAATAATAACGAAGTAAATGTATAAACCATGTAACTATACTCGACCCAAAAGTTTATCCCCTGGCCCCGTAGGAGAACAGGGCTGGGGACCTTGTCCTCGGGTCCATAAATTACTAAAAACTAACTCTAAAGCAGACAATACAATTTTTTAATGAATAAAATGTAGATTTTATAGAAAAACATCAGAAGAGAAGGAGAAACTATAAATTTTATTAGGCTGCTAGGAGTGAGAGCGAGAAAATGAACTGTATGAATAACTTAAAAAAATTGGAGAAAACAAAGTCATGATAACCATACAGTGTCAGTGCGCACATGAGATACATAAACATAAAGACCATGTCTGCAAACTGAGAAGTTCCTCTATGCAGTCATTTAATAAAAGAGATATTTACAAATTCAGAAAATTATTACATGCATGCTATAGGAAACCGAAAAATTCTACCCCTCAATAACAATGCTATGCATAAAGGAAAATTGATGCAATGGTAATCCCGTGCAGAACGATAAATTAAGCCATTAAAAATTTCGATTTGAGCAATGTTTTAGCAGCAAAATGGGAAAACAACATGTATTGATCATTTTATACAATACAGGTACAATAAAACCCTTCAAAATAAAGGATGCAAGTCATTGAAAATGGGTTTAAGAACCCTTACTACAACCTTTAGAAATAATTCAGAAAAACTTAAACCCTCAGAGGAAGCAAACCCAAAATAACACAGTGTCAATGTCAACTTCGATGTGCTTGTCATAGAGATTAACGAGGGTGGACAATCAGCACATGCAAAAATATCACCTATTAACGCATATAGGAGAAAACCAAGGGAGAGGGTAGACATACCTGAATTTGCGGTGAAACCCTTTGAGATTCCTTGAAGCAGTTGGCCGGTGAATTCCACATGCTAGTATCCTGGAAAATTGGGACCGTTGTAACCACGAAAAACCAAAATAAATTAAGAAAAACATAGTTTGGTTAACCTGAAATAATCACCAATTTTCAACAACCTAAGTGTCAAATAAAGTGGAGCAGTAAATTACTTGTGCATTCCTGTAGAGGGTTCACTAGAGAAAACATTCTAACCCTCACCGTAGCTTCCATTGAGAAGAATATCCTGAAGTCTGCAATATAAATTTACGCTGGTGGGAAATCTAAAAAACCTAAAGAAAAACCACTGTACAAATGGATTAACAGCTTCAGGAAGATGAGATACAAGGAAACCATACATCCTATGGAAAAGAGAGGGAAAATAACCGTTGTAGGGATGAATTGCAGAGTGGTCAAATGGAGTGACCCAACCACAGAATGGAATGGAGCTATGAGGGATAGGTAGGGAATCGTTACCATAGTTTTCCCTCGAAACCTCTTGGTTGCACGATAAAATTCCATGTGATCAATGGAAAAAAGTGGTCCACATGTAACACACATTAACTGAAAGTCACCAGTCTATAAGATTTGAGAAATTCAAAACAATGATAACATCTGACCAAGATCGATGTTAGAATCCTATGGGATGTCTATCGGTGATCCCAATGGCCAACACAAAACCATTATTATTTAATAATTTCAATTTTCTATATGTATATCTTATCAATTATATAATCCATCAACGGTACAAAATAACATGTTTCCATATTGTAAAAAAAAACATTAAAATTGGCACGACTATATATTAAATTCTATGTAATGTATATATTGTAAAGGAACATATATTCCAAGTTGTTTTGTCTTGGTAATTTTTTTTTATATGTTAAATTGTAAGATATAATTAAGGTAGAAGTGTGGGTGACAAGTTGTATTAGAGCGAGGTTTCCACACTGGGACCAGATAGGAAATTCTACTAATAAAAAATGTATTGAAATTGAGCACAGTGAAAACAACATGAAAGAAAGATCGTGAAAAGTCGTAGTGATGAGGGGAATTGGAAACCATATTTTCAGAGCAACAGGAGAAGATAATCCACTTCCAAAACCAGAAATTATCCCAGAGATGTGGGTGTAGGTAAGTGTGGACCAACACCATCAAATGAGCAAGTTGCTCGAGGAACAACAATGCTAGACTGTACGACTGCTAGACATGGCCTATCAACTGCAAAATGAGATGGCTCAGGTTAGAAATGATAATGAGAGACTAATGCCTAAGTAGCAGAGAATTTTAAAGAGTCTATTTGACACATAGAATCATCACATTGAGAAACCTAGTTCTGAATGAGGCACTGAAAATGAAGGTGAGCTTCATCAACATGTTGACGATAACCTTGAAAGAATTCAGACTCAATGAAGTAAAAAAAGAAGAGAATATAGCGAGGCATAATCTAGTAATGTTTCAGATCTGCAGGAAGTGAAGAGACAAAAAGTGGAGTTACAAGCAAAGTTTAGAAAGATAAAGCCACCCACCTTTGATGGAGAAGCAGAGGAGGTTGCAGACATGGATTATTAAAATACAAAAGTATTTTCAGGTTTATGAATACATCGATAAACTTAAATCCCGACTAGTTATTTATCAACTCTGAGAAAAAGCTACATTGTTGTGGGAGGAAGTTAAGAATGTTCGAGGAATAGAAGATCAAAACATGACTTGGGATGAGTTCCAACAATATTTTAAGGATAAATACTTTAAAAAGCATTTTTACAATGATAAATCCAAATATTTTCATTATCTAAGACTAAGATATATGACCATTGATGAATTCATAACTAAATTAACTTCCTTAGTGAGGTATGTACCCTATCTTCGAGATGAAAAAGTGAAGGTGCAATAGTTTTCAAGTAGTCTACCTCTGCATATGTAAGAGAATATTGAATTCATCAATCCAAGAACCATAGATGAAGCTATTAGAAAGGAAAAAATGTGCTATAAACAGTTGAAAAATAAAGGAGAACCCAAAAAAAATTGGTTGTCAAAGACTGAGAAAGGTGCTCCAGGTTTTAAAAGTAATAGATCGCGTAATTTCAAAAATTCTACAAGGAACACATTATATAGTCAGCGTTGTAGAAGTCAACAAACGCCTAAATTGAAAATAGAGGATAGAACCACCAAGGCATCTAGCAGACTAGGCCATGGTCATATACAAAAAACTCCATTCCAATCTTGAGGTTGTGGTGAAGGCCACTACTACAAAAATTGTTCCCACCGGGGCAAAAAGGAGTACGTACCGAATATGTAGGAGGCATCCATGGTTGGATATGTAGAAAGAACGATTCCTAGGATCAATGCAGCACTAGAATATCGACAAGAAAACTACAAGCCTATTATGATAGAAATTGAAGGTAAATGTTTTTCCCAACCTGTATCTATTTTGGTTGATCCTGGTGGTATTTTAAGCTACATAAACACCAAAATAGTTCAAAAATATAACTTAAAATTTTAGAAATTTAAAAATCCTTCATTGGTGCAACTAGCTACCATGGGAAAAAGAAGGGTTAATGCCAAGGTAATGTGTTGTTCCCTAACTGTAGGGAATCAACATATAAATGCAGAGTTGAATATTATACCAGTTGGTTCTTATGACTTGCTGATAGGAATGGATTAGTTGGGGGGACATTGGTCTCTAGTAGATTAAAATTAAAAAACCATTAGCTATATGGTTGATGATTACACTTGACAAGAGATTCAAGAAATCAAGAAACCCCTTCACTTGCGACTAGTTACTTCATCCCATTTAGGTAAATGCATAAAAAATGGGTGTAATATTTATGCTATTCAGGTGGGATTTTCAAACTCTAAAGATAGGACCCCTAGATTGTGGAAGGCACTCTTCACCGGTCTGGGCACACAAATCCAGTTTAGAACTGCCTATCATCTGCAAATGAATGGGAAGGACGAGCAGGTGAATCAAGTTGCAGAAGACATGTTAAGAATGTACATGACACAACAACCCGCGGAGTGGGAATATTACATACATTCGTTTGAGTTTGCATACAACAACGAGTACCAAGAGTCCCTAAAAATGAGTCCCTTCCAAGAATTATATGAGAGGAGATACAAGACGGCTATGAATTGGAATAGTTTTGAAACAAAATTAATGCTTGGAGCCAAAATGCTGGAAGATATGGAACATGAGGTGAAAAATATCCAACAAAATTTTAAGGCTGCCCAGAACAGGAAAAAATTATACGATGATCAAAAGAGAACTTACCGAGAGTTTAGAATCGGAGATCATGATTATGTTTGAATTAAACCAAGGAAAAGTACCTTGAGATGGACTTCTTGCGCTAAGCTAGCTCCCTGGTTCTATGGACCTTTCCAAATCCTAGAGGGGATTGGGTTCGTGGCTTATCAGCTAGATTTTCATTATCTAAGACTGGGATATATGACCATTGATAAATTCATAACTAAATTAACTTCCTTAGTGAGGTATGTACCATATCTTCGAGATGAAAAAGTGAAGGTGCAATAGTTTTAAGTAGTCTACCTCTGCATATGTAAGAGAAGATTGAATTCATCAATCCAAGAACCATAGATGAGGCTATTAGAAAGGAAAAAATGTGCTATAAACAGTTGAAAAATAAAGGAGAACCCAAAAAAAATTGGTTGTCAAAGACTGAGAAAGGTGCTCCGGGTTTTAAAAGTAATAGATCGGGTAATTTCAAAAATTTTGCAAGGAACACATTATATAGTCAGCGTTGTAGAAGTCAAAAAACTCCTAAATGGAAAATAAAGGATAGAATCACCGAGGCATCTAGCAGACTAGGCCATGGTCAGATACAAAAAACTCCATTCCAATCTTGAGGTTGTGGTGAAGGCCACTACTACAAAAATTGTCCCCACCGGGGCAAAAAGGAGTCCGTACCGAATATGTAGGAGGCATCCATGGTTGGAGATGTAGAAAGAACTATTCCTAGGATCAATGTAGCACTAGAATATTGACAAGAAAACTACAAGCCTATTATGATAGAAATTGAAGGTAAATGTTTTTCCCAACCTGTATCTATTTTGGTTGATCCTGGTGGTATTTTAAGCTACATAAACACCAAAATAGTTCAAAAATATAACTTAAAATTTTAGAAATTTAAAAATCCTTCGTTGGTGCAACTAGCTACCATGGGAAAAAGAAGGGTTAATGCCAAGGTAATGTGTTGTTCCCTAACTGTAGGGAATCAACATATAAATGCAGAGTTGAATATTATACCAGTTGGTTCTTATGACTTGCTGATAGGAATGGATTAGTTGGGGGGACATTGGTCTCTAGTAGATTAAAATTAAAAAACCATTAGCTATATGGTTGATGATTACACTTGACAGGAGATTCAAGAAATCAAGAAACCCCTTCACTTGCGACTAGTTACTTCATCCCATTTAGGTAAATGCATCAAAAATGGGTGTAATATTTATGCTATTCAGGTGGGATTTTCAAACTCTAAAGATAGGACCCCTAGATTGTGGAACATTCCAGTGATTCAGGAATTTACTGATGTATTTTATGAAAGCATATTAGGATTGCCTCGAAGAAGGGACATTGACCTCACAATAGAGTTAATGTTGGGGGCAGCACCGGTATCACAAGCTCCATATCGGATGAGTGTACTAGAGTTGACTGAGTTGAAGATATAGCTGCAAGAGCTATTGGAAAAGGGATAAATCCATCCAAGTGTAACCGGTACTTTTATTTAAGAAGAAGGATGGTACACTTCGATGGGTATAGACTACAAACATCTTAACAAGATGACCATTAAGAACAAGTAGTCATTGCCACGGATAGAGGATCTCTTTGATCAAGTAGAGGGTGCAACTGTGTTTTCCAAAATAGATCTGAGATCTGAATATCATCAGATACGGATAAAATATGAAGATTTATACAGGAAAACCTTCTGGAATTGATACGACCACTATGATTTTGTGGTCCTACCATTCATATTAACTAATGCACCTACAACTTTCATGACTCTGATGCATGACATATTTCATCGGGTTTTGGACAAGTTTGTTTTTATTTTTATTGATGATATATTAATTTATTATAAGAGCATGGAAGATCATAAAGGACACTTACACATAGTGTTCAAAATGTTGTGGGACCATCAAATCTATGCCAAATTTAGTAAATTTGATTTCTATAAAGAGAAAATCCAATACCCCTGTCATATGATTTCAGCTGAAAGGATATCGATAGAACCACAGAAAATAAAGACTATAATGGAATGGTCATTACCTAGGAATGTAGCATACATAAGTTCCTTCATGGGTTTGGTTGGATATTATCGATGTTTCATATAAGGCTTCTCCTAAATTTCATTCCCTATTACTTCCTTACAATGGAAAGGATGAATGTTCAAGTGGATCAATGAGTGTGAAGACAACTTTGAATGGTTGAAACAATTATTAGCTAATACCCTTATGTTAAGAATAGCTGACCCAAGCAAGGAATTTGAAGTTTGCACTGGCGCATGTCAAGAGGGAGTTGGTGTTGTGGTGACCCACGATGGAAATGTAATTTCTTATGAATCCAAAAAATAGAAGGAACATGAACAATGTTATTCCACTTATGATTTAGAACTAACCATTGTAGTTCAAATACTTAGGTATGGAGACACTACCTATCATGAAAATATTTATGTTGAAAATCGACCATAGTACCTTACTAGCTATTTAAAGTAGACTGCCTGAATGCTCGCGAAGCAAGGTGGAATGCATTTCTGAATGATTTCGAATTTTAAATTCAACATGTAAAGGGTAACAAGAACCGGGTTGTTGATGCATTAAGTAGAAGGATACATTATATTTACGAACTATATTTTAATTAGGTGGAATTCAAGTTTCAGGACCAAATTATAGAAGCCACATAAAAAGATCCTGAATACCAGTTTCTATGGTAGCAAGCACAACAGGAGGACATACAAGGGAAAAATTCAAATTACAAGGTGAATAATGAACAATTATTGATATTTCGAGGAAATATATATATTTCAAACCAATTAGCATTGAAAGAGCTGATTCTGGACAAATATTATCAAAGTCCTTATGTTTCCCATCTCAGCTATCAAAAAATGTTGATAGTAAAATGAAAACATTATTTCTATCTAGGAATGTGCAAGGACATTTTTGAATACTTAACTAAGTGTCTGGAATGTCAGCAAGTAAAGGTGGAACATCAACACCTTGCAGGTTTTCTACAACGTATACCTGTACAAGAGTGGAAGTGGGAAGTCATTTAACTTGACTTTATTACAGGTTTACCAAAAACTAAGAGGCATAATGATTTGATAATGGTGGTGGTAGATAGAGTGAGTAAGGCCGCCCACTTCATACCAGTTCAGTCAAACTATAAAATAGTAAAAATAATTAACATTTCCATGAGGAAATTTTTTAGACTACATGGTATTCGGAAAAAAATCATCTCAGATCAGGCCGTAAAGTTTACTTCAGCTTTTTGGAAGGCACTCTTCACCGGTCTGGGCACACAAATCCAGTTTAGAACTGCCTATCATCTGCAAATGAATGGGAAGGACGAGCAGGTGAATCAAGTTGCAGAAGACATGTTAAGAATGTACATGACACAACAACCCGCGGAGTGGGAATATTACATACATTCGTTTGAGTTTGCATACAACAACGAGTACCAAGAGTCCCTAAAAATGAGTCCCTTCCAAGAATTATATGAGAGGAGATACAAGACGGCTATGAATTGGAATAGTTTTGAAACAAAATTAATGCTTGGAGCCAAAATGCTGGAAGATATGGAACATGAGGTGAAAAATATCCAACAAAATTTTAAGGCTGCCCAGAACAGGAAAAAATTATACGATGATCAAAAGAGAACTTACCGAGAGTTTAGAATCGGAGATCATGATTATGTTTGAATTAAACCAAGGAAAAGTACCTTGAGATGGACTTCTTGCGCTAAGCTAGCTCCCTGGTTCTATGGACCTTTCCAAATCCTAGAGGGGATTGGGTTCGTGGCTTATCAGCTAGATTTACCCAGTCATATAAGGGTGCACAACGTGTTTAATGTATCCCTACTGAAACGATGTGTGCTTTATTCCAAGCACATAATTCATTGTAAAAGTGTGTAGGGAACTTGTAACTGCTAAATTTTTTTAAAGGAAAAATGTATATATCATTAATCGAGTGAATTTTGACCGTGCAGGTGGAACTGACCGACCAATTTCTGGTAGAGCCCCTACCTATTCTCGTGCAGAGAGAAATAACATTGCTAAAGTGGGTCATATCCTAGGTTAAGGTGCAATGGAAGCACTTTAGCCTAGAGGAGGCTACCTCGGAGGATGAGAACTCTATATGGAATGCATACCTGAAACTATTTTACAGGGCATATAAAAACACCGAGGATGATGTTTTTCCTCAAGAGGGGAAGATGTAACACCTCCACATTTCATACATCATACATCTAGTTGCATCAAATAAAAAATCAAAATCTAGACTGAAATCAATGCATCTAGTGAAAAAAATCAAATAGGATTAGAAATCAACATCTACAGTAAAATAAATGTATCTAATGATAACAATGAAATAGAATTATAAATCAACATTTACACTAAAATAAATTCATCTAGTGCAAGCAATCAAATAGGATTAGAAATCAATATCTACACTAAAACCAATTCATCAAGTGCAAACAATCAAATAGAAGTAGAAATCAAAATGTACCCTGAAATAAATGATCTAGTGTAAGGTATTAAATAGGATTAGGAATCGACATCTACATTGAAATCAATGCTAGTGCAAGTGATCATATAGGGTTATTAATCAATATCTACACTAAAACTAATGCATCTAATGAAAGCAATCAAATAGGAATATAAATCAACATCTACACTGAAATCAATGCATCTAATATAAGGTATTAAATAGGATTAGAAATTAACATCCACACTAAAATCAAAGGATCTCGTGCAAGTGATCAAATACAATTAAAAATCAATATCTACATTGAAACTAATACATCTAGTGCAAGCAATTAAATAGGAGTAGAAATCAACATCTACACTAAAATCAATGCATCTAGTGTAAGGTATTAAATAGAATTAGAAATTGACATATACATTCAAATAAATGCATCTAGTGCAAGCGATCAAATATGATTAGAAATCAAGAAGTACACTAAAATCAATACATCTATTTTAGTGAAAACCAAAGTACTCTTGAGTTTCTAGATCTAACTTCTATGCCTGTATTTGTCTCTGTGTTTCTATCTCTTCCTACCTCTCTCTCGACCTTGTATTATGTGTCTATCTCCCTCCCTCTCTCCTTCCCTCCCTCCCACGTCTCTCTCTCTCTCTCCATGTCTTCCTTCCTCTCTCTATGTTTAAATTCTTTGCTATCCCCCCTTCCATATATATCTATACCTCCCTTCAACTCTCCTTATATGTTTTCCTCTATCAGGCCCT
Organism: Pinus albicaulis; assembly: GCA_034641835.2. NCBI lineage: Eukaryota > Viridiplantae > Streptophyta > Pinopsida > Pinales > Pinaceae > Pinus > Pinus albicaulis. The sequence continues at coordinate 623,860,244 of CM076584.1, read as the reverse complement.
AAACAAATGTCATGCTCTCTCTCTCTCTCTCTCTCTCTCTTTATTTTGCCCTCTTTCTCCCTCCATATATATATATATATATATATCCCTCTGTCACTCCATCTTTATCTCGCTAGATCAACCTGCATACCCTGTCTCTCTCTCTCTCTCTCTCTCTCTCTCTCTATATATATATATATATATATATATATATATATATATATATATATATATATATATATATATATATATATATATCAACCCCTAACCATGCACACTCTCTTTCCATATCTATCTAGCTATCTCTCTCTCTACCTTTGTCTCTCTATCTTTGCCTCTCTCTCCCTCTCTCTTACCCTTCTCTCTCAATATATATCTCTCTTCCTCCCTCCCTTCGTTTGTCTCTCTTACCCCTCCATCTATATCTCTATCTTCCCTTGTTTCTCCTTCTCACTCAAAAAACATAATCTCTCTCTCTCTCTCTCTTCCTCCCTCCCTCCATCTGTCTCTCTCCCCCCTCCATCTATATCTTTATCTCCCCTTGTTTCTCCTTCTCATTCGAAAAATTACACACACACACACACACTCTCTCTCTCTCTCTCTCTCTCTCTTGTTATTCCTCCCCCCCTCTCTCTTTCTCTCCCACACATACACACACACACAAACACACACACACACACACACATCATCACTCCATCTCTCCCTTGTCACTCCCTCTCCCACTCCACCTTTCTCTATGTATGTATTTTTTCCCCTTCCAACTCCACCTCTCTCTCCTCTCTCTCAATTCCTCTCTCTCTCTTCCTTCCTCTCTATACATTTCTCTCCCACCTCCATTTGTCTTTCCCCCCATCATCACTACAGGAATAAGGGTCATTTAGCCTCACATTAGCACCACTATTTGTAAAGGATTTAAAAATATTCATTTTTTAAATAGAGGTGCAAAAGTGGTGATAATGTGGAGATACACAAGTGATGCTATGTTTTTTGGTGCAAAAGTGGAGTTAGTAAAAAAATTTAAATTCAGTGTTAAATGCATATGTGGCATTCCATGGTATATGGTGCAAACCACCGTAAACCAATCTAGCGTGGATCAAGATATTGTGATGCAAATAACCAAAACCAATTTTACAAAAATAAAAAATTTATCATAAAAATATCAAAATCATTATTATAATAATAAATTGTATATATGATGCAAAAAAAACATTTATTATTATTATAATAAAATTGTATATGCTACAAAGCACCATAAAATATGAAATGGTGAAAAAAAAGCCTCCTTTATTTAGAAAGGTTATATATTGCCAAGGTTTAAAGATAGGTTAAGAAGTTGTATTTGATAATTTAGAAGCTACTAGTTTGGATCTTGCTAAGAGTTTTATTTAATTTAGTTACCATAAATATATTTAATTTATATCAAATTTACTAACACAATTGAAGTATCCCCTGGTTACATCCAAATTTTTTAATACATTGTGTACAATAAGACTGTGGTCGTTGTTGTGCTTACCTGCTTGGAACAATGATCACTACATTATGACAAGTATCAATTACAAGTAATGGAACAATGTTTTCATTCAACCATTCATACGATTCCAAGTTGTTAGTCATAATAAATTTACATACATAATGTAGCTATTGATCATTTTGGTCAACATGGTATTGATCATGTAAATGAATCATTGCAATCTTTGAAAATTAAAATAAATAAATAAATAAAAGTTCTAAGTAATGTCATTTCAATTCCAAGCCTCAAAGAATCTTTCTTCAGTGAAAACTTCAAGATGGCATGATATTTCAAAAATCTTAGTTTTTCTAATCTATTTTATATCTTTCTAGTTACGAAAAAAAATATTCCTTCACATTAAATGAATAATTAAAAAAAAAAGTAATAACAATATCTACATATTATAAAATTTTATGTATACTATACAGCAACCAAAACAATATGAGTATATAAAGAAGAGATAATTTAATGAAACAAAATAAAAGTATGATTTGTTAAGAAATTTATAATTCAAATATAGAAAAATATATAATTATTGAAACTACTATTTAATATAATAGAAAAGGTTAAAAAAAAATTCTTTTCTTCTTTAGAGACTAATAAAAAAATACATCAAATAAAGTAGAGATGATAACAAGAGTAATTATAACTAACCTACATACACAATCTTTATGTAAATTCTATGTTATTCTTGTTGAGATTTTGTATATATTAATTTGGCTAAAATCTCATGGATAATGCCAACAATAGGATTTGTTCCTAAACTGATTGCATCAAATCCTGATGAGGAGATATTCTATCCTATTTTGTTGTGATAGAATATATTATTCAGTTTCTTCTCTGCATCTATAAATTGTAAGCCTGTAGAGGCAAATGTGTGTGAGGTGTGAGGAAGAGGAAGTGCAGATGTGCAAATCTGTTGTTGTAATCTCCTGTTGAGTAATAAGATTTCCAATACCTCTATTTGGTGGATGTAGCCCAGATTGGTTGGGTGAATCACGTTAAATTCTGTCTCTTTGTTTATGCTGTGTTTGTCAATTTTATTTAGTTTTCCCTGTGCTTACTTTGACAATTGGTATCAGAGCCTGCGTAACTTGAGAGGATCCACTATCGTTGAGCTTGACCAGGGTGCTAAGGAGGCGTGATTTCGAGGCATTAAGACTCACGTTGAGCTTGCATTAAGAATACTTGCAGATCGAGCTTGCATTAAGACTAAAGTAGCTTGACGTGGTTGGCTTGGGTTGAAAATTCATATGTGCCAAATTTCTGTCGGTTTTGACATTTTGAAAGGGGACCAGAATTCATAAGGGTGTATAGAGTCGAAGGTTCCCATGGGAAAAAGTCGCTATCGATTGCATATGGTGAATTTAGTTCAATGGGCCGAAGTGGCTGTAGTACATAACTTTTTTTTTATTTGAACTTTCCGTGCAATATCTCAAGTTGGAAATTGCTACATGAAGCCCGTACTGTTAAAGATTGAGGTGGGCCAGGTGGCAGCTGCTTGAAGAGAAGTTTGAAAGCTATAAACATAATCATTAACCAGTAGAGCATTAATGGCCATATAGTCATCATTCATAGGTTGAGGACGAAACTCAGAATATAATGTTTCCTAGAAAGGCAATGAGTCGCAGAATCAGCTGTGATGTGAAAGAAATAGCCATTAGCATAATGGGATAGTAGAAAATGACCAAAATCTAAGAGGATCACGGGAATGGCGAGAAATTGAGAATGTTTTTTTTTTATTGGGTAATTTTAATAGCTAAACATCTAGATGATTTGCTTCTTCTATTAAAATGATCAGATTTATGGTTATTCAGTAATTCTTGATTGAAATTCTTCTATTTTAATGATTAGATCTCATGGTAATTTAATAGTTCTTGTTCCCATTTCATTCATTTATTAATAATTGCATGTTTGAAAAGGGGATTTTATCAAATTGTTAATTTGATGACAAAGGTAGTTAAGGATCCATAGAGTAGAAGTCAAGTTAAATATGGCAAAAACTCAAAGTGCTTTGTTTGAGATCGAGAAGTTTAATGGGAGAAATAACTTCGAAATCTATAAAGTCAAGATGCATGATTTACTCTTACAACAAGGTGTGGTGAAGGCACTTTTGGGAAAATCCAAACAACCTTTTGCCATGACAGATGACGAATGGAGTGACATCGATGACAGAGCACTGAGTGGCATATCATTATGTTTGGCAGATGATGTTTTATTTAACATCGTGTCAGAGAAAATAGTTGCTGGTTTATGGACAAAGCTAGAAAAACTGTACATGACTAAATCCTTAACAAATAGGATTCTTCTAAAAAGACAATTGTACAGTTTGCACATGAAGGAAGGTACAACAATAATCGATCATTTGAATACTTTTAATACTCTCTTGGTGCAGTTAGATAACATAGAAGTAAAATTTGATTTAGAAGATAAAGCTGTAACTTTATTATGTTCTCTGCCTGAGTCATGGGATCATTTTTTTACTTCTATAAGTATTAGTTCATCAGAAACCCTTGAATTTGATGATGTTGTTAGAGATTTGTTGTCTGAAGAAACAAGGAAAAGGTCAAATCTAGAAACCTCTACATCAGAAGCAATGATGGTTAGAGGTCGATCTAAAGAAAAATGCTTCAGTCAGAAAAACAACTCTCGGTCAAAATCGAAAGGGAAGAAGAGTAAGTTAAAATGTTGTTTTTGAGGAAAATCAGGACATTTGAGGAAGGACGGTTGGAAGAGACAAAAAACATCCAAAGCAGACTCTTCAACAGAAAATAAAGAGGCAAACACGACAGATACATGTTCATGTTCGGCATCCGGTTCAGGTATAAGTGATGAAGTTTTATCAGTTAATTTGTTAAATCATGATCAACATTGGCTATTAGATTCTGGTGCATCCCATCACATGTGCATTAATAAAGAATGGTTCAAATCCTATAATTCAATCAATGATGGAGTTGTTTACATGGGTAATGATGTCTCATGTAATTTTGTGGGAATTGGAAGCATCCAGATTAAAATGTTTGGTGGGACAAATAAAATCTTAACTGATGTAAGACATGTGCCTGAACTCAGAAAAAAAATCTTATTTCTCTCAGAGTGTTAGACACAAAGGGATATAAAACTTTTATTCAAGGTGGAGTAATGAAAATTTTTAAAGGAATCTTATTCGTAATGAAAGAAAAGAAGATTGGAAATCTTTTTCAGTTAGAAGGAAGAACAGAGTCAGATCATGTTTCAACTGTATCTGAAAACGACAGTGATTCTATTCAACTATGGCATCAACTGTTGGGCTATATGAGCAAAAGAGGATTAAAAATCTTATCTGATTGTATGTTACTTCCTAGTTTAAAGTCTTTTAAGTTATATTTATGCAAACGTTGTATTTATGGGAAACAAAGCAAGAAGAAATTTAAAACTGGAAAACATACTAGTAAGGGAATCCTTGATTATATCTATTCTAATGTTTGGGGTCCATCTCCTACAACCTCATATGGAGGATCATCATATTTTGTATCTTTTATAGATGATTTCTCTAAGAAAGTATGGGTCTACATGTTAAAAAGAAAGTTTGATGTATTCACAATTCTCAAGCAGTTTAGAGCATTAGTATAAAATATCACTGGAAGAACCATTAAATGTTTAAGAATTGACAATGGTGGTGAGTTTACTTCAAAGGCATTTGATAATTATTGCAAGGAAGCTGGGATCGAACAAGACTCCCTTAGAAAGAGAAAGAAGTATGCTAAGTAATGCAAATTTGCAGAAGGAATTATGGACAAAAGAAGTATCTACGGCTTGCTATTTGATAAATCGATCACCATCAACTGCAATAGGATGCGAAAATTCCTTAAGAGGTATGGAAAGGTCATCCTTGTGATTATTCTAAATTAAAAGTTTTTTTTTGTGATGCATATGCTCTAATTTCAAAACATCAGCATTCTAAATTAGATCCTAAATCAAAAAGATATATCTTTGTTGGATATGGTGATGGGATTAAGGGATACAGGTTGTGGGATCCTACTACTCACAAGATCATCATTAACAAGGATGTTAAATTCAATGAATCTTCACTTGATAATCCAGATGTAGATAATAAATTGAAACAAGAAAATGTACCTAAGTTTCAACATATTCAGTTGGAAACCAATTCAAATTCTGAAGATAGCAAAGATGAACAAGTTTCAGATGAAGATCATGAAGAAGTTCCTACAGAGAATAATCAGAAAATTGTGGAAGACCAGAAACATCTTTGAGAAGGTCCACAAGAATCAGAAATCCTCCTAAAAGGTATGATGATTATGTTACTTCAGTTGCTTTAACCGCTAATGATGATGAACCTTTATGCTATCAAGAAGCTGTAGAAGGTTCTAACAGTGATAAGTGGAAAGAAGCTATGAAGGATGAGATGAAGGCATTAGACAAGAATGCCACATGGGATCTGGTAGATCTTCCTAATGATAGAAAAAGTGTAGGATGTAAATGGGTTTACAAATTGAAAACGGATGTTGATGATAAAGAATACAAGTACAAAGCGAGGCTGGTTGCGAAAGGTTTTTCTCAGAAAGCATGAATTGACTTTCATGAGATATTTTCACCAGTTTTTAAAATTGTTTCAATTTAGATTGTCTTACCATTAGTTGCTTTACTTGGTTTAGAATTACAACAACTAGATGTGAAGAATGAATTCTTACATGGAGATTTAGATGAAGAGATTTATATGGAACAACCTAAAGGGTTTGTTCAAAATCACAACAAGAAATTTGTCTGCAGGCTCAAGAAATCGTTGTATGGTCTGAAGCAGTCGCCGAGACAATGGTAAAAGAAATTTGATTCTTTCATGATGAGTCAAAACTATATAAGAAGTGAATATGATCATTGTGTTTACTTTAAGAAATTAAGTGATGGCATATTCATTATCTTAGTATTATATGTTGACGATATGCTTTTAGCAAGCAAAATCATAACTGAGAACAACAGGTTAAAGGCTCAGATGGCTAGGACGTTTGATATGAAAGATCTAGGAGCAGCAAGACAGATTTTGGGCATGGAGATTTTCAAAGACAGGAGCAATGGTAAGCTGTGGTTATCACAAGAGAATTATATTGAGAAAATACTCTTAAGGTTTGGTATGAACAATGTGAAGCCAGTTTTAGTCCCTTCAGCTTCCCATTTTAAGCTTTCTTCAAGTTTATGTCCTAATACAAATGAAGAAAATGAATATATGTCTCGAATACCTTATGTTAATGCAGTAGGAACTTTGATGTATGTGATGGTCTGTACACGACCAGATATTTCACATGCAGTTGGGGTTGTCAATAAGTATATGGAAAATCTAGGGAAAGAACACTGGGAAACAGTGAATTGGGTGCTTCAGTATCTAAGAGGCACAAGTGATTATTGTATCACTTATGACAGAAGTAGTGAATTTGTTTGCGGATATGTTGATTCTGATTTTGCAGGTGATTTGGATAAGAGAAGGTCAACTTCAGGATATGTCTTTACTCTTGTAGGTGGAGCTATTAGGTGGATGTCAAAGCCACAAAACATTGTTGCTTTATCCACTACAGAAGCAGAATACATAGCTGCTTCACATGCTTGTAAAGAAGCGGTTTGGTTGAAAGGTTTGTTTGGTGAGTTTGGTAGGTTGCAAGACAACATTAAGTTATTTTGTGATACTCAAAGTGCAATTCACTTGGCTAAAAATCCAACCTGTCATAGTAAATCAAAGCATGTACCTATAAAGTACCATTTTGTAAGACAGGTTATCACTGAACTGGGAGTCTCTCTTGAAAAAGTGCATACAAAGGAAAACTATGTAGACATGTTCATGAAACCAATTTTATTAGAGAAGCTACGATGGTGTTTGGCTTCTCTTGGCTTGCAGAAAAAATGAAAAGAATAAACAGAAACGAGGTATGAGGCTAATTGTTGTCAAGGTGGAGATTGTTGAGATTTTGTATATATTAATTTGGCTAAAAACTCATGGATAATACCAACAATAGGATTTGTTCCTAAACTAATTGCATCAAATCCTGATGAGGAGATATTCTATCATATTTTGTTGTGATAGAATTTATTATTCAGTTTCTTCTCTACATCTATAAATTGTAAGCCTGTAGAGGCAAATGTGTGTGAGGTGTGAGGAAGAGGAAGTGCAGATGTGCAAATCTGTTGTTGTAATCTACTGTTGAGAAATAAGATTTCCAATACCTCCATTTGGTGGATGTAGCCCAGATTGGTTGGGTGAACCACGTTAAATTCTGTCTCTTTATTTATGCTGTGTTTGTCAATTTTATTTAGTTTTCGCTGTGCTTACTTTGACAATTCTTGCTTAAGTTGTGTACATATGTTCCAACTTTGATTATCTAAAAATCACTTTTCATTTTTAATATAATGAAATGTCTTAGCTGTCTTGAAATTTGATTATTATGAAATATGAAAAAAATGAAGCTGATAATATATTTTAATCACTTTTCATTTATTAATATAATGAAATCTTAGGTGCCTTGAAATTTGATTATTATGAAATATGAAAAAATTGAAGCTGATAATATATTCCAAATTATATCTATTGTTCATTGTTAAATATTTTTCAGAAATTTTGTCTTCCCTTACATGAAAAAATCATAAAGGAATAAAAACACAAACAATAACTTCAATTAAATTGAAATAAACCATAAAAAATTATACATTTAATAGTATTTCATATATAAATGATTTCAACAATCAATAGAACTTGTCTATGTTCACACAAAATAATAATAAAAGAAAAGGCCTATTCAGCTTCTCTCCTCCAGCATCTGATCTCATCTCCTCCCATTGCAAACAATTTGTGGGAGAGGAATACCACCTCTCTGTAACTGGTAGATATAGAAACCATGGAAACCAGACAAAAGAGCACTGCATTGTAAACAGGTTTAAAGCTATGTAAGGTATGTATACTATATAGCCATTTTGGTTATATTGAAATGATAAGAAACTTTAACAACACTGGACTCTCCTCTCCTCTAAAGGATGTAAGAAAGAACTGTCACATAAATTAAGCAATAACCGTCAGAAAAAAATTAAAAGCATCCCATACTCTATACAACGTTTTCCCCCAACGTACAAAATAAGAAGCGTTTATAATAAGACAAAGAAGAGACTCTTCCATTTTAGTGGTTACTTTTAAAGAAATTCAACATCACGTACACTGTTTCTTATTTTCTACAATTAAATAAGACCAGCTGACAAACAAAGGGTAAAAATGAAGAAAATAATATTAACCATAAGACCGAGGAAAGGAACAAAATGAAATGTAAAAACAATACATCTCACGATTATAAAATAAAGTCTATAATCCTTAACAGTTAATAGACTTGGTAGATCTAATTTTTAATATAACAGTTACGTGAAATATATAGGGTTAGCTATTTTCCTAAACCTCCCATGAAAACGGAGATCTACGGAATTTACATCCCTTGGATAAAAAAAAAAAATGTGTATCTAGCAATTGAAGCGTGGATCTTCAGGAAAGACATAAAATAAAGTCTATAAGGACTTGTAGTTTCCTTCTCAAGCCTGTTATGTAGTAGAGATGAACATTAGTGGAGATGAATACTGGGTAAAAGAGTGTCAATATATGTTTCCAAAGATGGAGGGAAACGTTTGGAATATTTATATATGTTTTCAAATTGACAATCTTTGCTTCATTTTACATTAAATTGTTAATTTTTATCTTCATTATTGATTTTATCTCCAATTACTAATTGTTAATTTTTAATTTTTATATTTATTTATTAATTTTGAAACTTATATGAGATAATTATGTGTGTCAAAAAATACTAAAAGTAAAAATCAATTACTAATTGTTAATTTTTATATTTATTTACTAATTTAATAATTTTGAAAATTATACGGGATAATTATGTCTATCAAACAATACAAAAACATAAAAAGAAAAAAGAAAATTGCATGTTTTTTGTGAACAATGTTTATTTCAAGTATGCTCCATTTATAAATTAATTTATATATTATCATAATAAGCCCCACTTGTTAGTATTACACAATGTGGGATTCCAACAAAAAACTAGGAATTTGCAATTATGAAATTATCTATATACAAAATCACACACTCGAAGTGTCATTTCCTTTTGTTTTATGTGGCCACCATAATTTTTAATCTATTTTTTTATGTCATTTTCTTTGTTTTTGACATTGAAATATAGAAATTCACTTATACTTCCACTATCTAAGAAATTGAACTAGCATAACCCATAATATTTAGGACTTTAGATTGGATTTATATAATTTTCGCCTAAGTAAAAAAATAACAATCATTGTTTGCATATTTGAACTATGGAGGAAAATGTTTCTATAAAACTAGTGGTGGAAAAGATGGATTCCTTTGAAAAAAATCATTCTTTCAAAGGATTGTAGAAATAATCTATAAAAATTACTTTGAAACTACAATATCTGTATGATGTGTGGAATTGGATGAAGTAAAAGGATGCAAAAGCCAAGAAATATATCTTGAGATATGGAATGCATTAAAAACTTATCACGGCCACTATAAAAATCTATATTTCCTATGTTTTAAAATGCAAGAAGGATTGATTTCATGCCCCAATAGTCTTGAATGAAAATTAAGTAGTGTAAATTCATAATAGTTTATACCGTAAGACTTGTTTTTAGTGGAATCAAGGCTTTAGGGGAGTTTTGTTCTATAATCATCAAGAGAGTCCCCAAGATTTATGAGTACTTTGTCTATAGAAATTTTCCCTTGGCATCCAATACTGGAAATTATAGTTGTGAGTTACATAAAATTTTTATATCTAATGATGATTGAAGAATGGTCTTTCCAAAATCTCTTGATGAGGGTATTGATTTCCTCTTATTTCAATTTTCTCAAGCATCATGGTAAATACCCATTCTCTAATAATCTTTGGTTAAACAATGTGTCAACATATTTTTTTGCTTGTTTTTTGGAAGTAATAATGATTTCTTTGGTGGTTTAAGAAACATTGAAATAGTTTCTCTCCATGAAAATTAGCTTCAAAAATTAGTTTCACTGAAGGAAAGCTATATGTGTTCCTAAAAAATTAAAATTCATTTCTCATAAAGATTAAACATAAACCTAGTTTTATTATATTACTATTCTAATAAATTTCTTTGTCTTTACATTGATGTGGAGTGATATCATATTGAAATCATTACCATAGATAGATTTGAGGAAGATTGATGCAGGGCTAACCCTGCCAAACCCAGAATCTCTCCAATACTACGCATATAAAAATGCATTCCCAGAGTTTTACCCAAATAATCATAAAAATTATGCGGAAGCTTCTTCCTTTCAATCACTGGTTATGAATCAAGCAACTCAGAATTCCTTCTTACTTGTGGGAACCTCACTTTCTGATATGAAACATTAAAACATAATTCACATGGATTAAAAATTAATTTAATAAAACTCATGGTCTTATAGTTCGCACCTGTCAATGCTCACTTTCAGCAAAGATATATATCCACGCTTTGTCATCTCACTTCAACCACAACATATGATATTTCCCAACGAAATATCATATTTGAGCTTTGATTTAAAATTAAAATGCCAATATCATTCGTTTTTACTCTTTACCTTTCATCGCTTTTAAGGGACTCTTTTAATAGATAACAGGACCATAATTAAATCCCAACAATGATTCAAAGCTCCAGGTATTAATGTAATACCACTACCTACAATCATACATTCTATAGTCCATACCCATCTTATGAAATATTGATCCTCAATTGTTTAACCCCGAGCTCATTAACACAACATGCGTTCGGCACCACAGTACTCACCTTGTACTGATCGTGTTCAACCAGATTCTGATGAATTCAATTTTGAATTGGACTCCGTTCACAATTCGACTTAGAAAATCTTGCGTAGAGTCTAGTTCCCCACGACTTTGCTGTATGGAAGCTTAACACAAAAATCGACCTTCAAAACTTGTCTTTCTCCACCTTTACATTGTGAATCGACTTTCAGATACCGATTTAAACAACTGTATGGATTGCTTCAATCTGTAAATAGACAGAGTCTCTTTGCACAGTTTATACCCAGCAATCTGAAGATGTGACACTGCTTATGCCCTTCAATAAATACCAGGTCTCATCAAACCTTTCACACAGAGCTAAACGTATGAAAATCATAAACAAAGGTTGGATTAAGGTGTTCAATTTAACACATGTGCATATTCTCTGTTGTTATCACCAGCAGATGTGGACTGATTTAATTGATCTCAATTAACAGAGTTCAACGCAGATTCATACCTTGATTTGTCATGGTTTTAAGATGACGTATCAACTGCAGTGCGTGATTATGTTCACATATAATCATGTCATCCCACCTTTAAATTACTCCACCCTACTTCCATAGACTTGTAGAGGCGCAGAAATACACATTTCAGCATGGGTGGTTACATTTCTTACTCTTCAAACTCCATACTGCCAAAAATTGTGAAGATCATACACTCCAATGGCAGCGTTCAGGACTTTCAGAGATGGTAAAGGCGTTCAACACAGAACCCTTTACACAGAGATTTACATAACATATATAATTCGAGAATTTAAAAAGAATGGCGCCCTCTTTCAACCAGTGATTAACCAATTCCTTATACAGGAATTCTTCCTCCATGGAATCGATCCATTGTGATCGATTTATCCAATTCTCGTACCATCAATCAATCAAAAATCAATTATATATACAACCCCTAACTTAAGAATTAGCATACAATCTCTCAATCGATTAACACCTATAATTCTGAAAAAGATATTTCAATATACAAGATGAAATCACTTACAAGCTTTTGACCTTGGCCAGATATTCAAAATTCGTGGCCCTTTCAACTGCCCGTAGGCTTACAATCTCTGTTGTCAAAACCTCACTATCTATTCTTTCTTCACACTCTTTTTGCTCCTTAATGCCTTTGAGGCTTAATAATTTATACAATTTAAAATGATCTAATTCAAGTTCAATTCCTTCAATTTCTCAACAAAATCCTAAAATCACTCTTGAATCCCTAAGGATCCTCTCTCACCCATAATTAATGAAACTAATTTCTAAATTAATATTTAGAAAAATCTCTCATCCCTTTACATCCTCAACTGACCAAATTCTCTCATAATCTCAAACATTTGAGAATTATTTACAATATTTAATTAAAAATACATAAAACCCACTCAAATCATTCATAAAAATCTAGCTGTTTTAAAAACTTAAAAACCCCTAAGTTTTAATAAAATACAAAGTATTTCCTCTTTGCCTAATCCTCCTGCATCAAAGATTCAACCGACCATTCTTCCAAGGCTATACTCTCAAGAAGGTATATAAGGTGGAAGGATTAGCTACCCTTTTCTCAAATATGGTATTTTGGATGTTATTCATGTAGATGAAAGTTTTGTTTTCCATTACCCCAAGGTAGTTTGATGAAGGGTGTGTATCGCTTGGAAGTGATGACTCACACTTACACTAGCATTGTGTTTTATTAATGAATATGAGAAAGAGGAATGGTTAATTGACCCTTTCTCAAATATTTTATTCACCTCACATGTCATATAGAATAAGCATTGGTCAACTCTTCCTTCATGGTAATATGAATAAGGAGGTGGATCACTTAAAAGATTTGGTTGACCATTCCTTAACAATAGTAGCCTCAGATAATATAATCATAGAGAAATATTCCAAGTAAGGGTTAGGTAACCTACTATCTCTAACAATACCCTCAAGGAGACAAATCAATTGGAATCATTGATCACACCTTCATCAAATATTATATTTTGGCAATGATTCATGTATAGGAAGAGTTTATTATCACTTCCTCTAGGGTAATATTATTCACATAAAATAATGGTCTATTGAAACATGGAAGGGTTAGTTGACCCTTGCACCAAGATAGCATTTTATTGAAAAAGATGAAAAAGAGGATTTTTTGGCTAACCCTTCTGAAAATATGGTATTTTCATATTTCATAATATAAAGGAAGAATCAACCAAACATTCCTCTATGATAGTATGACTAAGTATATGGATCAGTTATGAGGATCAACCAACACTTCCACCATGATAATAACATACAATATTATAATATTTCAGAAATATTCCAAGGGAGGGTTGGTCGTCTCTTCCTCTAAGACAATACTCTCAAGGAGGAAAAGCAAGTGGAAGGAAAAAATAATGACCTTAACTTAGAAGGGTTGGTATATACAATTCTCCATGTTAGTGACATCAATTATTACAATATTAGTGAAATATTCTAGGTTAGTATTGGTACTCCTCTAATATAGGATAGTAATCTCAAGGACGTAGGTGAGAAGGAAAGGTTATCCAATAATTGCTCAAATATTGGATTTTACTCATGATTGATGTAGATGAAGGGTCAAATAACCCTTCAACTAATATAGTATGATCAATGAGGTGGATAAGATGGAAGAGTTGACCAAACCATCCTCCAATATAGCATTCTCAAGGAGATTGAAAAGGTATAAGGGTTAGCTAATCCCTCCTCCAAAATAGTCTTCATGTGATTATATATGTCAAGGAAGGGTATACCAAACCTTTCTATAGGATAGTATTAGTGTGGAGGTGGATCACATAAAAAATAGTGTAATACATCTTCTAGGATATTACTTTCAATGATGCAAATGAAGAGGAATGATCAACTAGACATTCCCCAAAGATGGAACTTGGGTCATGAATATGATTGATGTAGAGGAAGGATCAACCAACCTTCCATCCATAATAGTATGATAAATGTGGTGGATCACGTGGAAGGTTCAATTGACCCTTCTTTAAGGATAATATTCTTAAGGATGTGGAGAAAGTGTAAGTATTATCTTACGCTTCCTCCAATGTGATGTTTGGGTGATAATTGGTATTTTGTATTTGTTGTTTTAGTGAGATTGTTTGATGAGATCAGTTAGTTTTACATATTAAGATAACGCATTGAGGAATTTCAAGGAATGAAGATGTATGGTAGTGCTAGATGGTTTATATGTGGCCCTAGTGCTAGTACTAGGATGTGACATGGAGTGAAACATGGTGGAGTAGGGGGTAGTTGTGTGGAACATGAGTTGCATTGAGAACATGGGAAATAAATCAAGCAAGTGAGAAATCATTTAGGTCTTGAACCCAATCATCAATTAAAAAAATTTTAGTCAGGATTTTCAGGTTTACCTCCAAAATTGTGGAGTATACCTATTCAGTAGTCCATTTGCAGAATCATTACCCATAGCTTATGGAAAACACTAATGACAAATGGTGATGGATAAGCATGGTACCATATTGACGAGAAGGATGATATTCATCGATGATGTTAGTAGAGGATGCATGGAAGAAGAAAAAACAACACATGGACCCAAAATAGGGGTCATGCAATGACATAGTAGTGCCATATGGAAAAGAATATGGCGACCATGTGGAAACAGAGTTTTCCAAGGAGTAAAAAATTAATTTAAGTGTTAAGAGGCCTTGATTTTAGACCCAATGTAGTATTTAAAATTTCCTTTTTTTAGGGGGTTAAATTAGAGAAAGGCATCAAACAAGTTCCATAAAAAATTCCCTTCGAGGAATTTTTTTCCTCCTTCCATCGACAAGTGCTGATAGTTAGACTTGATGAATGGTGACATCAACCAAGAGGAACGGTCAATTAAAAGAGTCAATATCTAGTGACATCAACATGATGTCATACAACAGGAAAATTCAATCATGTGGAACTGAATATAATCATATCCCCCTGACGGAATCTTTTCTCGTACGTGTTTTCCAAGCCAACGATACACACCAATGGACGATTTTGAAGGGCATGACATTAAGGTGATGTCAACCATATAAGAATCATATGGAGGGAAAGGATATGGTTGATTTAATAAGCTAAGAACTATTGTAAAGGGCCCATTATGGAGGGTCATTAAGTAATCTCTTTCCCCTACTGTTAGGAGTCTTGAGGATAATTTTTGATGATGGAAACTAATAGGTCAAGGTATTAGTCATCGAGTCATGATTTCACACTATAGGATAATATTTTTGGATAATAAAAGGAATATAAATTGAGGATAAAATTGGTATTTTAGGGAGGCATAATTGATCTATCAAGGTCATGGTCATTGAATCTTAAGATCTCACACTACCGTTATAGTGCTATGGTGGTTGGAAAATGCACTAGCACATAACATATTTAGTGAAGGAAGGAATGATGGCTAACTGAAGGTTCACGAACATGTAGAATGACAACCTGTTAATATTTAAGGATGATGGTGTGATGTATGAATATGGAATAAATCTTAGTGATGCTTGAGAAAACTTATATGGCACAAGACAACAAGGAGACCAGTAAATGTAATAGAATAGTATCAAAGCTCGAAAATTGTGTGCCCAATTTCAATGATGAAAGTAGGTGTGTGATAGAGGAATCTAGAAGTGGAGGGGATTGGGGGAAGGTGACCCAAGGGTCATTTGATTATGAGGACTTAATGGTAGAGGGGGGAGATATTTATTTTTGCACAAATTGTGAGTGTGTTTTATATTTCTTTAACTCATGCAGATGTTTTGTATTTATTTAAATCAAGCAAGTGATTCTAAAGAATAGTTTTTGTACGGGAGATATAAATGAGTGAAATTTTAATTTTAATTCAACATATATGTGTTTCATAACACCTAAACCATTCCTCTTCATAAATGTATGTGTCACCTCTAATCCAGCTAGGTGCCTTCTTTGAAATTAACTTCAGTGAAAAGAAACCTAGATGTTAGAGCCTACCTAACTAAGGTACCACTCTAAATGGTTAGTTATTTTTTTTAGAATAAACACTACCGTCTAACTTGACCTAGCCCTCTATCTTGAAACTTGTGTGATACTGAAGGTGTTCCTTATTTAGTGAGAATGCACTAGATAAATATGTATTGCACCTTGCATTCAAATGTGTGCTAGTTTTTAGGTGTATTCTTCTTGGAGAGATCATTTTATCTTCCAACCTCTCTCTCTCTCTCTCTCTCTCTCTCTCTCTCTCTCTCTCTCTACAGATTTCTATCTACTCCTACCCATCTCCTTCCATCTCTCTCTCCACCCATTCCCCTTTTATTTTACTCACATGATCTCCATCTCTTCATCACTTTCCCTTCCGCCCTTTCTCTCTCCATCCATCCCTATCTCTTTCCATCGCACTACTTCCCTCCACTACTCCATCCCTATCACACCCTATCCCTCACTTTTTTTTTACATCCCTTTCATTCCTTCTCTCTCTTCCTACCTATCTGTCTCTCTCCTCCCAATTTCTCTCTCAAAACCCATCTCTTGCTATATATAATATATAGTAATATATAT
The DNA here is from genome assembly GCA_034641835.2 of Pinus albicaulis. Classification (NCBI taxonomy): domain Eukaryota; kingdom Viridiplantae; phylum Streptophyta; class Pinopsida; order Pinales; family Pinaceae; genus Pinus; species Pinus albicaulis. The sequence goes on along the minus strand of CM076584.1, from coordinate 623,843,415 downwards.
TATACAATATATAAGGTACAAATGTATTATCAACACTATAAAATGTATAGAATTAATAACAATAACAAATTCTAAATATACATACATACATATATGTAATTAAATAATAAAAAATATGCTAAGTATAATACAAAAATTCAAATCTTACTATACCATGTGCAATACTATTGGCTTCTTAATGTCATGAGCCCATAAAACACTATCATTAAGTCGAAGAAAAAATTAATGGCATATGTACATATTACAACTCTAGCAAGCTATGTGTGTCCATCAAGCTCCACACAAATATGGAGTGATGTGGTTTAATTGAGGGTTTTATTTAGCCCTACTTGGACCTTTTAAAGCATGATGGAGGATTTTAAAAATACCCTCACAAAGCTACATTTTCAACCTTTGACACACAATTTCTTCCAAAAATGAGTAACCCACCTCAATGGATTCACCCTTATTTTAATTTGAAATTACAATAATATAAAAAATATTTATCTCAATTGGCTTATTCATAAAATAGATAATTATATATTATGGTTTTGTGTATTTATTTTCTCATGAGAATAATATAAAAAATAAATACTTGAAATAAAATATTTAGAAAATAATTACTTTGAATTTGTTGTATTATGGTGCTAACTTACATAAATGAATTTTAGTTTTACATGTAAACATGACAAAAAATTAAAACAAATAAATATTATAAAATGAGTATTTGTGAGTTTAGTTCTAAAATATATATTCATAAAATAAATATTTGTAATTTTTTTTATGTTTACGGTGGAAATTCACATAAATAAATCCACTTGTACATGTAAACATAGAAAACACAAAGTCATCTACCCTGCTTTATAGAACTCTCCAATATATCATACACCATTTCTTTAAATATATGGTGATATTATCCACTTCCGATAAGATCAATAAAAATTTACTCAACTTTAACACCACATAGTAAGAATGGTGCTAATGTGTCCATCAAATATGGTGATATACTTCATTTTTAAAATGATACATAAATATTTACACCACATTAACACCACATAACATAACTGGTGGTAACCTATGGTGCTAAAAGAAGGTTTTCCTTCTTGTGCACACACACTCTCTCTCTTTGCACCCTCCAACTTTGTCACTATCTCCCCTTGTCTCTCCTTATCTCTCTCCCACTCTCTCCCCCCTCCACATCTATGCCTCCCAGTCTCTCTCTTCCCCTTCTTCCCCTATCTGTGTCCTCTCATTTTCTCTACCTTCCCTATTCTCCTCTCTCCCTCATTCCATCTTCATCTCTCCATTATTACTCCATATCTCTCTCCACCTCTATCTCTCAATGTATTTCTTCTTCCCTCCATCTCTTTCCCCCTTCCAAATCCATCTCTCTCCCCCTTCTCTCTCTCTCCTCTCTTTGATGTCCCCTCTCTTTCCCTTTCTGTCCCACCTCCCTTTTTCTCTACCCCCATCACATACACACTCTCCATATCCAACCCTCCAACTCTTTCATTATCTCCCTCTCTCTCCCCTTCTCGTTCCCGCCTCTCTCCCCCCTCCATATCTATGTCTCCCTATCTCTCTCTTCCCCTTCTTTCCCTCTCTTTTTCCTCTCCTTTTCTCTCCCTTCCCTCATCTCCTCTCTCCCTCATTCCATATTCATATCTCCCTTATCACTCCGTCTCTCTCTCCACCTCTATCTCTTAATGTATTTTTTCTTCCCTCCCTCTCTTCCCCCTATAATTCCATATCTCTCTCCCTCCCTCTCTTTCCCCCTCCAAATCCATGTCTCTCTCCCTCCCTCTCTCCTCCTCTCCCTTTCCTCCTCTCTCTTCCTTCCTCTCTCTCTCTCTCTATCCAACTTCTATGTCTCTCTCCCTCACTCTATTCCCTCTCCATATCACTCTCTCTCTTAAATATGACCCCATTGTATCATATTTAATAAAGTATCTAAATAAAATAAAATTAAAAAAAAAAGCATAATTGTTTGTAAAATATTAAACCTATATTTTGGATCAATCATGTCAAATAGAATACAATAATAAAAAGCTTAAAAGAATCATACACTATATTTCCTCTATCATTGTTAGTTATTTTTTTTTCTCTCCTTTCTTGGATCCTTGATTAAAATGCATATATGGTGGTTGTTTATAATATTATTTATATTATATAAATTTCACATATGTATCTATAAAAATATTTTCATTTTTAATTTATTAAAACCTCATTTTTAGTAGTCGTAAGGATTGACTGTTTAAAAGTAACTATAGCCTTTCTGATTTTATATTTAGTTTAAAAATGTTATAGAATTAAATTAAAATAAAGTATTGTAAAATATTTTGATTTTGGAATAAATTATGGTTTTTGGGCATAAGTATTTGTAAAATATTTTTATTTGAAATAAATTATGGTATTTGGTCATGTTGTATTGATAATCCGTGGTATTAGCCCATGGTATTGTAACATAATAATTAAAAGCCTAGATCTATAACATAATAATAAAAAACATAGATGGGCCATGGTATTGATACAGCATGGTATTAGCCCATGGTATTATGATTTTCTTACCTCCTCTCCCTCTATCCCACCCTCTCTCTATCTTTCTCTTATGGGTATATGCCCATGGTATTGTAAAAAAACCTATTTACAAGTTCTTAAAAATCTTGTTATATTATAAATATTAAATTTGTATCCGCTTATTAATTAAATTTATAGATGGTTATGAAATAATTATTTTAATTTATATGGTAAAATGGACGTTAATTTATAAGAATTGTTTATAGGTTATATATTTTAATGGCATATGTATATTACACTTTTTTTATCTAATAATTATTCCTAATTTCATTAAAAAAACAAAGTTACAATATAAAAAAATGGATTTAAAAAATATCTCACATCTCACATATCACATCTAATGCTCACCCATCTAACAATCACACATCTAACACTCACACATCTAACGCTCACCCATCCACCCTAAATTGGGATGTAGAGTGCCTCTTGGTGCAAAAACCACCAATATGATATTGACATCATTAGAATTAACATATAAATTCGTATCAGTTGTGCCTATTTTCAATCCACACCTAAGGTAGCTATCCAACATGGAAAACCAATCCCAATGGGCTTTCTTAAGACTATACAAGTCCTTATTTGATCAGAAAACATAATCAAGCCTATTTGTGAGTTGAAAATCATATGATTAATGTATATAACTTCTTCCTACAACTCTCCATTTAGAAAGGCATATTTGAAATCCATTTGATATATTTAAAATTTCTTAAAACAATAAAATGCCACAAACATTCTAATTACCTATTTTCGAGCAATAGGATAAATTTTTTCTTCAAAATATAGACCTTGAAATTGAGCATAATATTTGAATACAAAAATTAACTTATTTCTGATGACATCGCCACGTTCATTCAAATGATTCATAAAGAGCCACTTAGTGCCGGTGAGATTATTTTTTTTTGGTCTAGGAACAAGTTCCCATGTACAATTTTTATCGATATGATCCAATTCTTCATGCATAGACTTGAAATTTTTTTCATCTTCACTAACTTTTGTGTAATGTTCCCAAATTTTAGCCTCAAGCTAAAAGGAACATTATAGTTTGCATATTTTCTTTTTGTTGAATAAAATGGGTAAGGAGACACCTTAACCCCCTTATATGGAGAAATAACACTCCTTGTGTGAAAGGAGGAATAATAAAGCAGCTGATTTGAACACCACATGGTGTGAACATGATTGGATGATGCTAGATCTAGACATTTTGACCAAGTCCACATACATTGTCTAGATACAATGTATCTCCTTGATGGACTACGCAGTTTTAGAGGATGATCACTTGCATGAGTTGGAAGGCACATGTGGATGGGACCCATGGTGGAGAGGAGCACTTGCTATATATGGAGAGGAGGAGAGCCATTGTGAGGCATGCTTGATTATTATTTGCTTTGGTCTGTTGAGACTACGCTCCTCTTGATGTTGAGCAAGAGTGCAGTGCTGCATAGCACTAGGATGTTCCTAGTCAGGAATCCCTACTTCATCCTCAAGGAAGGAGAGGTTCTAGAGCTGCATTTCCTCATTTCGGCATTTGGCCAAAGCTACCTCCTTCAGTCACAGCGTTATTCCTGGAGCAAGATAACTTTGTGGTGTAGGGTGCAACAACAAAGGATCTCTTGAGTTGTTCCTTGGCTTTTTTTTTTCAGTGGAGGGCTTCTCTATCTATTATAGGATCAGTGAGGAGGACTCCCAAGCTTATTTTCATATCATTGGCATCAGGCCAACCATCCTTCCTCCCTCACAGCATAGTCTCTAGCTAGATCTGCGTTATTTTGTAGGCAGTTGCTGGTAGGGTCACTTGAGCTCATCAAGAGGAGTTGTTTCTGAGTAAAGGGATCAGCATTTTGCTTAGATACACTATCAGAGGAGGGCATCATCATTTCAGATTTTCTACAGCCTCATTTCATATTTTGATTTAGATGCAGTGACAAGATAATTGTCACATTGTACATTCTCTGGCATTTCTAGCAATCTCTCCTAGATTGGCTAGAAATCTTGTATTGGAGCCCATTCTTCTATTCTTGGGAATTTCTTGGTATCCTTCAGCCTCATTTTCATTTTGTATGTATTCATCAGCTGCTACTCTCATAGAGACTGCGCAGCCACTGCTCTCCGACATTTGTGCAGTTGCAGCAACTCATGTATTTCATGGTTTAATATTTGGAGATTGGTTCCAATAGCTTGAGTGGCTTGTCCCTCATGATTTTACTATGTATTATTACTGAGATAATGATATAATGTTCGCTGCATCATATTCCCTCTATGGACATGTTCATATTTGTAGAGTTTCATGATTGTGTTCATATGTTGTTGTAGCTCACCTAGTGAGTACTTCTTTGAGATACCCAAGGGTGGGAGATCTATTTAACCTCCCTTGAGGGATTTCTTTGAGTCCAACTTCTGGAAGTATTATGTATGATGTATTAACAAGGGGATCCAAGTCCCCTTTCATCTTATTTTTGCATCACCTTCCTTATACAGCGTCCCCTTGGGCCCTATTGCAAAAAATCCTGAAAAAGGAACATTACATTTTGCAACATCCTTTGGTTATTCCATGGAAAACATGGCTACATGTCCTTGCACAAGGGGATTGATAAATTTCCTGCTTTTCTACACACTTGTTTTTAAAGCACCAATAATCTAATCAGTGGGGTAATATTTTGCAGATAATTTGAAGGATATTTGGCTTGAGGACTGAAGGGATTGTCATTGTATTCTTCTGAAAGTGGATCATGGTCCTCCTCATCATTATTGATTAGTTCATCAAAGCTGGTATTTACTAACTATTTGACTTTAGGTTCAAGGTATTCATCCATGTTTACATCAATATAATAAAAAATCCTCTTGGTATTCTTATTACAACATCCATAACCTTTTTTTATTTAAGAACATCGAATAAAAATATCTTCATCAACCCTTGCATCAAACTTACCAACACTAGTACATTTTGCTCAATTTCCGATGGCAAAAATGTCGCTCTTGCGACCCACAGGCATCCCAAGAGTGACAGTTTGAGGTGGGGGGAAATTTTGTTTGCCTTAGAGTCACAATTACGACACTTCAGTTAAGTGTCAGAGGAGCGACACCTTTTCTGATGTTTCCATAAGGTCATCGCTCTTCTGACGCTAGCGATATCGTCAATAGTCCAACGTTCCGTTACCGTTGCTATTTTGACGTTCCATAACTGTCGCTATTCCAAATTTCCATAATTGTTGCTATTCCAACATTCCATCAATGTCGCTATTCCAATGTGCCATAACCATCACTATTCCGACGTGCCATAACCGTCGCTAGTCTGACGTGAGATAACCGTCGCTAGTCTGACATTTCTTAGGTTTTGAAAATAATGTCATAAGTCTGACGTTTGTGATTTTTAGTCGCTCTACCGATGTCTTTCAGACTTTGTCGCAAGTTCGATGGTTCAGAATTTGTCCAACAGCCGTCGCTATTTCGACGTATAGAATTCATCCAACAATTGTCGCTATTTTGACATTTGTGATTTGTCGTCGCTCTACCGACGTCTTGCAGACGTTGTCAGAAGTCCGACGTCTGACAGAAATTGTCGCAAGTCTGAAGGTTGTAATTGGATAACAAGCTTCTGAATAACAACTTAAAAAAATGTATATGGAAAAGAAAAATAATGGGTGCACTCTTCTCTTTTTTCGTGCATTCTACAGGAACCCAACAAGGATCCTCACATAAAAATATCAAATTTTATAAGAATTTTATCAATAAAATATCGTGCCTTGTCCAAGATCCCAACATGGCCAAGAAGATCAATAATGGAACAATAGTGCTCTGCTACATGTTTCATACCATAATATTTACTAATTTAATCAAATTAACGCCACCCATCATCAACTAGACCTGCATTATAGCAAGAAGAAGGAAAACCAATGAAGGTGATCTTGTCTAGTTTTGTGTGGGAGTGTTATATTCATTTGAAGAGTTTGATGGCCTTCTTGCCCCACCCATGCATCTACACTCATCGCATTCTAGGAGACCACCTCTGGATTACACATTTAATCAAAGACCTAGTGTGTATCCTCACTTTCTCCACATTTGGCATAAATATCTACCAATCCACTTCCCACAAAAAAAATCCAACTAAATATTCTTATTAGCTATATCTTTATGGATCTCTTTTCCCTATGCTAGAGCTACCAAATTAGCACATGCTAGAAAAAATATGGAAAGAGTGTCTAGATCCAGTTACACACCTGTAACTTGCAATTAGTGAAGGAGCCTCAAAGCCTCATAAAATTTCCTTTTGTGCCCAAATCCTCCAATTATCACATTTTATGACACAAATTCCCTTGATAATCATAAAAGTAGGGATGGGGTTGGAGATAATATAATGATTCTCTTTGAGAGTCACATCATATTATTTCTTGTAGTTGAATTTAGACTTTAGTGATCCTCACAAGAGTTTTTCTTGCTTCTAAACTTTTTGAACAGTCCAGTCATTTTGTGAGACAATAATTAACCAAATATTCCTTGACCTGTGTTTCCCCTGTCAATGATCTCCCTCTCTCTAATAGGCAGAACTTCAACATCAAAAACTTAGAGGAACATGGTTTCTACCAATGATGCCCATATTTGATCAAAAGCAAGGATTAATGCCTTGAACATTCAAGGTGCACTCAAAATGTTCCTTTTCTTGTTCAACATGTTTCCTTCTCCAAAATTTTGTGATTTTTTCTCCATGCCTGGTTGAATTTTTTTTGGATTTTCTATGAACCCAATTGAAGCTGCAATCTCGAGCTATATGCCCAACATTATGGCATTTAAATCATATTTCAGTTCTAGACTTGAATAAGGGAGCATGCTTTTTGTTGATGAACACATTGGAGTATCTTTCTGCAACTTTACTTCTAGGGAACTGATAGGGACCCTTACATATGACTATGTCATAGGATCTAAAATATTTTTCCACGACGTGCCCAACATTTGTACAAGAGTAACAAAGATTAGAAAATATAGTTTGATACCTGGAAGATGAGGATTATCTTGATGCACCTCTGAAGTTATTATTCCTTGAGGATTTTTGACGATATTCATTACTACCTGCAACATCAAAATATATTCTTGGATTAGATATTCTTTCAATTTTATTTTGTCTCCTCCTTGCTTCTACTAGAACCAGGGTTACATTGGAAGATATGTCAAACATACCGTTGAATACTTCTGAATAAATCCATTGAAACTTATTTGAAGTATCTTGGAGGCAATCTGTACCACCTATAGAAGAATTTGTTGAAGTAAAGCTTACCTGTAGTGAGGTTTCCACCTGGATCCAACATTATGCATGGAACCATAACACCCCTAACATGCCAAACAAAAGGATTATGAAGAAAAATTAAGGAAATTTGTAACTTGTTTTGAATGAAAATTTGTACAAAGACTTAAAGAGACGTTTTTGAAACATAAAAGTATATTTCGGATGCACTATAACCATATTTTATCAAACTGTTTGTTATAAATACCAACACATTTCTTGGAACTCACATATGTCAACAAATAAAAAATGTGGAATGTGATGGAAAATGAATTCATTGGGTACTATTTTCCACCTAATGGTTTACTTTCTCTTACAATTTGTTATGGCTGGAATAAGCCAGATCAAAGAACCAAATTTGAGGCCTATTTTAGACATGTATAGGTTAGCTCCAACATAGACAAGTTGGATCCTCCACTAAAGGTATAATCGCCTCCTCAAAAGGACATGATAGTTCAATAGGTTCGAATGAGTATAAATAGAGGTTGAACTTTCCTCCATTTCAGCCTTCACTCGATGAAAAATTAAGTAGAAGATAAGAAAATAAAGTGAAAAGAAGACCATGAATAAGGACTAAGATTAGAAACAAGATTATTTTGTGGCGTATCTCCTAAAGGATCAAAATTATCTGTGATCCATCTTTGTACTAAAAATACCGAAGTCTTTGCAATTCATCTTTGAGGCATAAGACCAAAAGTATGAAGTAATTTATGTGAAAATTAAGCGAAACAATTTTTTGCATGGAGGTAAAGGTATCTTTAAGGGGCCAAGAACCTGTGGATTACTTTGAGAAAGTAGACCAAAAATTTGTGAGAAAGAGCTCAGATCCTAAGGTTGAATTTACGTGTGAAAAAGTATTGCGTCACTTGTGGAAGAGGGAGACAATATTATTTTTTTTCTTAAGATTTTTGTCATATTGAGAAGGGAGAAATCCCATTGGCCCATCCTATTTATCTTTCAAGACTCAATTTTGCAGCATAAGGCAAAAGACTGGACACTATTATTATAAAATAAGATGAAACATAAACTGAACTATAAGACAAAGATATTTATCCTCAGTGGGGAGGATGAACCCAATTCTACCAATCCTATCAGATATCCCTCTATCAAAATGACATTCTAATGAGAACATCTCAAGTAATAGAAAAACTAATCTGTGATTTTACCTGTCCACCAGTTGGTGCAGAAAGCACCTTAGATTCATGTTGGAAGGTAAAAGAGTAGAAAAAAGGCAGAGAGAATTGTAGGTAGATGGTGGTATTTGTATGATTTTCCTTAATTCCTCTTAAGGGAAACATATTCTATCAACCTATGATGCAATTTATATTTGTGGTCTAACTTTTAAAGACTCTTAACTATGAGCATTGAGAAGGATATGCTTGAAATTCCTCCAAGGGAGTCAACACAAGAGGATTATAAAGAGGGAAATGAAACCTACAACTATCATTTCATACTGCTACCTCTAAAGAAGTCCTATTTTTTGCCTCAAAGGGAGGCCTCTATATGTTTCTATACCTGCATTGATTTAATACATGGTGCATGTGAGAATGGTCATCAAGTGTATACACAATTATAAACCATTAAATAGGGTGATTACTCTTGTAGTACATACAAGAGAGGTATTATGAGATAACAAAACCAACAACATGAAAATATTAATCTCATATCTGAGTGTACACATAATTGACATTCCTATTATGATCTACCATCCATGAAGCTTTCCTTGTGAAATAAAGATCAAAAGCACCATGGAAACTGGGGAAAGAAGTGACAAGGAAATATTTGTGATTTTTCAAATTCTAGATGGATGTAAACACTTTGTAATGCAGTGACAAGAAAATAATTTAATTATTTGAATTCTAGATGGATGCAATCACTTTGTAATGCCAACTTGAGAACATTCCTCTACTTGTAATATCCTCTATTAGGGGAAACCTTCACTGAGTATTACACCCGAAATATTTTTATGCATATTAATTTTTGAACACATTTACTCAGAAGTCTATGTTACCTTGGCAGTCTTCGATAATTTTGAAGTTTCAACCCCGCTTTTTTTGTCAAATTAATTATCTGCTAATGATGGGAAGGGACTAGCTGCATGTGAAGGTCCCTGCCATTGTTGAGAAGGATTCGATTGAATTTTTCCATCATGCTTACATGTTAATATATGCTTCAATACTTGCTAAAAAGAAAAAAGATACATAAACGATGTCTCCATCACTGGAACATGTAACTCACCTTCATCTTTGGATTATTTGTAATTTTAATTTGCTTCTGTTTCTAGAAATATTTGTTATTACCACCAAAAGAGAACTCTGGACTCACAAAATTGCAATAATCCTGCACCTTTCAAGGTCAAAAATTGAGAACGATGCTACATTCACTTATCTACAAATTCAGTGAATTTTTAGACCTCATACTAACTGCAATAATTGAAAATTTCACACCTCAACAAATTTCAAATTTTTTGAGACTCTACTATCCTTGGGTATTTTGAAGGTCACAACATTGCATTCAACTGCTAGGACTGGATTTCTTGCATCTTGATGTTCCTGCATGCCAAGGTCAAGAAACACTTATGCTACATTTATTTTTTAGAAAATTTTGTCTATATTACACACACAGTAATATGCACAAGAGTAGCAAAGAATAAACAATCATATTGCAGCTAAAGCTGTAATAATTTTAATGTGTAGAAACAAAAACATTTTTGGGATTTATAATAGGCAAACTCATGCGAAAAATTAATCATGATATTTTAAAAGCATCTTCAAGAATCTTTATCATTAGTTTTCTGGGGTAAAAATAGACATTTTTCAACTACTATAAAGTATATTTTGTTGCCAAAATAAATTTTTGGGTTTTAACCGTAGGGTAAATCAATCGTTTTCCATTGCAATTAGTTTCCAAATTGTCAATAACAGAGTGGTAGATAACATTAAGGGGATCTTGGATAGAAACTGAAGGGATCAATGTTGAAAAGTGTAACTAGATTGGTCTTCATGATGACCATGTAATTATGTACTTATGTAAAGAAGAAATCAAAATTAATAAAACATATTTTTGGTTTACTTGCTTCATGGGTTTCATGAGCAAGATTCTTAGTACAGGTCTATAGACTTCTTCTTGATGTCTATTAGGAACATAAGTGTAATTAAGAGTCATGTAAATGGTGTGAAGAATATCCTCCAAGACACTGCAGAAGAATGGCCTTCAAGAATGCCCTTATTCATCATTGAAGATAAGCCTATTTTTTTTTATGAAGGTAGCCTACAAATAGTATTAAGGTTGGCCTACATGATTGCTGAAAGGTTTTCTTAATATCTGGCTGGAACAACTATAAATACCCCAACATATGCTGTCGTATACATACAAGTTTTTGTGGACAAGACTAAGCTTAGACAACGTGAAACAGGGAGAAATTATTGCAGATCCATCTAAGGTTTTTTGTAGCATCTAAAGTGCGGATCTAACGACAACGCTAATACAGATTGAAGGGCACAACATTGCGAAAGAAACAGGAAGGATAGGTACAACAAGAGAAAAAATTTGCGAATTAAAAAAGAACAGTTTGTGGATGGGTGCAGGAGGATACAAGTGCAGATATCATTGAGTTATAAAGTCTCTATTATAAGAATTTTTCAAGGTCAAGTCTATGATCTAAAGGTAATAGAAACTTCATCACAAAATATTCAGTTATAAGTAAAATCAACTCTATCTCTACATTTGTATAAGTGCTTTGATAATTGACTTGATGAAGAATTAACTAAGAAGACATAATCAAGCTCCCAAGTAATTATCAAGAAGAGTTTTTATAACTCCTTCAAATTCTCAACATGGTTTTGGAGCTATGGTTATAAAGAAGGGAATCTATTCAAATAGACACTCAAGTATCAGTTTTCAAGAATGGAATTTATGTATGTTAAAGGGTGTCAAAGCAACAAGAATCAATTTTTCCTATCACTAAGTTCGACTACAATTCAGATGTCTTCAAAGAGAATGTATGGTGCCATTCTCTACTATAGATCTCAGTGCCAATTGAAGCTTAGAACCTGGGCAAATTTTCAACATCACAGTGAAATATTCTCACTGTTTTAGCACTATAACACAGTGAATTTTTCTTGGTATAGTTCGGATGGGTTAATATAGATTGAATTCCCTAAAATTTTTAGATATCAATTACAGTCCTAAGAACATAGCTCAAAAATTGCATTCTTGGGGATACATACTTGGATCACTTACATACAGCTCAAACATCATTTCAGATTCGGTGCAATTGCAGTAACTGAAGCTTTGAAACAAAAGTCTCTATGTCTCAATGGTATCTCTATTGTTTTTAAGTGCACACACAGTTAGAAAAAAATATACATCAAGATACAATTCGGTGATATGATGAAGACCTCAGTTCGGTAAAAAGCCATTCACTCTCAGTGATATTACAACTAAAGGTACTGTCATTATCTTCAAAGATTATAAGACAAGCTTCCTTAGATTGAAACAAGAAACACTTCTTTATCCCTGAAGAAGATCATTCAAAAGGAGAGCACTGATACATCTTTTCTCAACCACCATTAAAGAAATCAAGCTAAAGACTCTTCACTTGTCAGGTAAGTATCTTTTAATCTATAATCAAATTTCATAACATGAATTTGTTTTTCAGGGAGATCTATAACCTGGTTTGGTTACCAAGATTCCTTGCATAAGGAGGATAGTCACATTCCTCGAAGAAATTACAGTCATGAAAAATCTCTAAAGGTCAAAAGATTAAATCCTAATCTTCTTCAGATATGAACAAGAAAGCAAAATACACCTCTTCAATGTGCAAAAACAGAGATTTGCCCCTACATATTTCAAGCCCAACAATCTAATATCCATATATATACTGCAATCGGACTATGACACAACCGAGTGAATTTACATATCAATGCTCATCCTGTGAGGATGGACACTTTTCATCAGGTTTTTGAGGTCTAGATCAAAAGAGATGGGATCATTACCTTCTTCAAAAATTGGCTTGTTGGGGGCAGCTTCACAGACATCAATAAGGTGGCTAAAATTTTTTCAATAAATGTATTTGGATGATCAGAAGCAAGGTTGGACAAATTAGTAGACACACTCTATACATCCATTAAAAACATACTCTCTATTCGTCAAATACTAATGGTGCCAATTTTAGACTAGAGTATTAGCCCAACAAGGATCCCCTCCTTTCCAAAACATCAAAAAATTCATTGATTTTGTCCTTAGGTGTAACATTAAAGATAGGGATAAGATGGCAACATTTTATATGGATAATTTAATACTTCTTGCTATGAATGTGTGGGATCCCAACTCTCAGCTAGGTGATGTGAAATTTATTTCTTTAGCCTCCTAGATGACCCATGAAGATAACATGGTAGAATAAATCAAAAGAATCATGGAAAAAGATATTCATAACATTTATGGATCATGGAATAACTACAAGGACCTCGCATTATCACTATTAACCAAATGATTATAGTAGAAGATCGACTGATGACAAATATCTACAAAAAAAAAATAGGAGTAGGAAAAACATCTTTTTAAAGATACCTTTAGATTTTTTGGAGATGAGAGCCTGAAAGCATGCCAAAGAAGGTGGCATACCTTGCCACATAGTTTGCGAATAAAGGAATATCATTCACCAAAGAGGTTGAAGAGTGTTTTGGATAGAAGAAAGATTAACGAAAGAAAGTTTAATGAGCCAAAACAGATGTAAATCATTCTCAAATATCTCTCATATGATTTAATATTCCACCGCAAGGCCAAGAGTAGTAATTTCAAAGAATCATTTATGCCAAAGAAATTATTTACCAGTTAGGTTGAGCCTATATGTTAAATCATAGTGATGTGATGTACCATTCTCTATTGATATAGATCATAGTGCTAAAGAAGACTTTGCAAATCTAATAGATGGTTATGGAAAGGATATTGGACTAAAGAATGTTGGATAAATGCAATCCTCCTATAGTCTGATGTGGCATTGCTCCATGGTAATAAATGATACTCAATAAAGTATCAGACATCAGTAATATGTCACTTGGTAGTACTTGATGGTTGTGATATTTAGTTGTTCTTGATGGGTGCTAGATACTTTTTCATATGTCAACGAACTTATTTTATCACCTTAAGTTTGATCTACCTACAATGGTACCCTAATAAGTGATAACATAAGGATCCAGGATTTATGCATGCATGAATAAGACCAGTCGTTATACTTGTTTTTCAACCCAATGAAAAGGACGACAAAATTGTTCTATTAGATGTGTTCTATAGGTTTGAAACCCGTTGGTTGCATTTACAAGACTAGAAGGCGGTGGTTGAAATTCCTCCAAGGGATTCAACACAAGAGGATTGCAAAGAGGGAAATGAAACCTACAACTATCATTTCATACTGCTACCTCTAAAGAAGTCCTATTTTTTTCCTCAAAAGGAGGCCTCTATATGTTGCTATACCTGCATTCATTTAATACATGGTGCATGTGGGAAGGGTCATCAAGTGTATACTCAATTATAAACCATTAAATAGGGTGATTACTCTTGTAGTACATACAAGAGAGGTATTATGATAGAACAAAAACAATAACATGACAATCTTAATCTGATATCCGAGTGTACACATAATTGACATTCCTATTATGATCTACTATCCATGAAGCTTTCCTTTTGAAATAAACATCAAAAGAACCATGTAAATTCCAAGTCACAAAGGAATTAACATGTCCAAGAATCTTACCATATCAAGAATGGAATGTCTTTGTACTAGTGCTTAGCATTGCTGCACACTCAAGTGACGGAAATATCTCATATAAAGACCAACTATATATGATAATCACACAAATTATACCAATTAGTCTTATGCTACCATTACAATGTAAAAGACTCCATGACTCAACTATCTTTGCAAAATTTTAAAGGAAAAGTGCACAACTAATTTCAGCCGATTAACACAAACACCAAATTTGGATAAGTCCACTAGTTTGGTGGTCAATGGGCAATAAGTTAGTGATGGTAATAGTATTGAGCCACTAGATGTGAAGTTTAGCAATGGCTATTTCCTTGTTACTGTAGCAAGATATACTTCCCAGTAATTAAAACATGGCTGCATTTCCTTTCTACTGTAGCAAGACACACTGCCCTATAATTAAAACACAACCCCATTTCTTTGCTGTTGTAGCAAGGCAAATTGCCCAGTCATTAAAACATGACTCCATTTCCTTTCTGTTGTAGCAAGACAAAATTCCAACAATAAAACATGACTAAAAGAAGCACCAATACAAATAAAGGGAAACTCCAAAAAGAAGCAACAATCCAAACTAATTAAGGTCTGCTTCTAGGCATACGGTTGATCCCTGTCAAGAATCCTAAACTTGTCAAAAGTTTGAAGCACATATATTTCTATCTTTGTGATAGAATACATCTCTTCTTCAAATATGTGTCCTTGTGACACTGGTATTGTACTATTCTTACAAAATTAAAATCCTGTGGTGACTGAGTACATGTGGTAGTCACCAATCTCATATATATTTGATCACTATCATGAAGTTTGAAAGATCCATGGAAAATAGACCTGAAGCAATATAGTCATCAATCAAATGTTGAAGCTAGAAAGAAACATTGACATGCTTATAGATATCAGTTTTTCATAAGGACCTGTGAAGCTATAAGGACATCAATCCAAGGTTGATGGCAATCATATACTTGAAAGAATTAGTAGCAAATACAGTTTCAGCACATGCAAAACCTTGATAAGCCATGTCAAATAAGGGATATTATTTTTTCACATGTCCACATTTAACATAGATACATTGATAAGAAAGACAAAGAAGTGGAATATGGTCAGTTATAAGAAAAAAAAATAATGTGGCACCCATCTATACCTTAAATTGATAAGAAATTTCCTTCCATTTCTCCTTTGTTGGATTTACACCTATGGGATTGTGAGCACAAGGAACCATTGGGAGAATTATGTACACAAAGAAAAAATGACAAGAAGGGAAAAACCTAGTGAACTATAAATTGGCATGCTACTCTCTTCATCCAAATGTCTGTCATTTGTGATGAATGGAACAGGTGAACAGAAGGAGGGAAAAAAATACTATCCTAGTTTTAATAATGTGAAGGCTTATGTAGTGAATAATGTGAAGGACTAGTTTGAGGGAAGATATCTCAAATATGCCTATTCCAGAAGTTCACATTGGAAGCCTTCAAGTCCTTGTCTCTAGTGACTATGTTAAGACCTATTCAAAGGTTCAAGGTTGAGTTGGATCTACTTCAAAAGTTAACAAATGGAAGAAGAATTCCTACAGAGTATGACATCTCTAAGAGGGCTTCAAATATCTAAAGAAATAGGTTCCAGACCTGGTGATTTGAGAAGAAGGAAATTTTGAAGCTAATAGCTTGAAACATTGTAGCGGCATCTAAATTCATATTCAAAACAAGCTACAGTTAGTCACCTTGAGAATCTCTCTTGAAACATTCTACACTTGAAGCATTCTTTGGAACCTCGCTCCTTCACCATATCAAGAAGAAGAGATCAAGATTAATTTTTTGGGTTGTAATTCCTCTCATTCAAGAAGAATCTAGGGTATCCACCAAATATTTATGTCCATTAAAAAATATACTATGTTTAATGCTAAATTTAGACTAATACTTGACATCATGCCCAAGCATGAATACACCATGGCAACACCTTGATATCATGCCCAACTGGGATAGCCTATTTTCATTTATTATCATTTTGTATAAGTTCTTCTAACAACGTAATGCATAACAATATCACATGATGGCTACATAATTAGGAAGCTACAAGTATTTCATACTGACTTAGATTTCTTTTGGATTTGTAGCTACAATTAATATAACTGAAATTTTTTAGGTTCTTTTAGTATTACGTGAAAACAAGAGCATGTGGCAATGTGTTTTTTTGGAAAAATGTGGAAGAATTATTTGAAAAGGTTGACATAATTATATTTCATGGATTTTCCACATTGAGACTTGTTCATGAGAAGGAAATATGCAGGCATTGTTGGCTCAATAATTCCCATGTGCACTTATATTTTGAAAAACACCTTTGAGATTCATCTTGGACGACTCAACGTTGTGTCTTTGTGTGAGCCAACACACATACACACACGTATATTACACACACAAAAATAAACATAATTATTATAAATATTTATGTAATTCAAATAGAAAATATGCAACACTATGGACCTATAACCAATACCAACTTTTTAACATTATAAACTATATCCTAACTCGAAAAAAATAACAATTATTTTGTTTTGTGTAGTGAATTTTTGGCATTAAAATGAATCTGTAGAGTGACTTTAGATACCTTTCGTAGAATAAATAGTTAGTTATGATATATTGGTGTTTGTAGGAAGTGTCTAGGCCAATTTTCCATCATAAAGCCATCCTTATTTTTGGGGCTTGTCGCCTAGCCTTCATTGTCAGCCCCCCTAGTTGGGGGTGACAAGTTTCCTATCCATCATTCTATTGGTCAGTGGCTTATCCCCTTCTAGGATGATGAGCATGAGGAGATAATATAAGATGCAATAAGATAATTTTATTAGTGTCTAAGTGACCACAAAAATAGGTCAACCTAGCTAAAATTGAGATTGTGATCTTCAAGAAAATTTATCATCATCTGAATGAGGAGGAGGTTATATGTAGATCTCATTGTGTTCACTTAGTACGATAAACCTTGTGTTAGGTGAAATCTTCAACCTTGAAAGGCTGGGCTGAGTGGGGAGATTTGAATCCTGGGTGGAAATCATTTTACGTACATGGAGTAACCCCGAGAAAAAACTAAAGGAATCAATGTAATTTGTTAGATCTAGGTCCAAATTTCTAACCTGCACGTGGACCTACAAATGAAGGTTGGAAACTCGACACATATTATAACACCACCATACTAAGTAAATTTTCTGCAATTTTAAGAATTTTTAAATAAACTTGTATTTAATCTTTCTTTTTTTTCCATATGAGATATAAGATTTCAACTCCAAATAGTTGGCATGTTTTTTGGAAATAAATGACCCAAGGGAGTTTATGACCTAACAGAATAGACTTCCAGAAAATGGTGGTAGGGAGAAATTGTGGCTGCAAATACTCTAGGTCCACTCCTAGGCTAATATAGAAGATATACAATTACTAGAACAAGGGTGCTCATTCTACTACAAAACGGGTCATTGGGTTGGGGAACCCACATATATTAAATTTATGTTGTTGGCCAAGAGGAATGTGAGGGAATTGGAACTAGTTGGAGTTCCTTTGTACCTAACTACAACCAAAGGGAATGCGATAAGATGGATATGATACAATGGTGGTTATATCACCATAAATAGAACAAGTAACTATAAAAATAGTATAATTTTTTTTTTCAATGTTTATTAGCATGTTCAAAATTACAATCAAATAGATGAAAAAACACATACAAAAAACCAGATAATAATCATGAACAAGCTTCATATTGAATTATGAACTATAAAGGAACTTACAAAATGTGACACTATGAACCTGGTCAAGCACACAAGCAAAAAGATCCTAGAATGACCCTGGTTGACAAGTTGTATTTCTCATGATGCAAGAGGATTTGTACTTGTGCTGCCAAGTCATTAAAAATCCGTAATTATCTATACAATAAATAGAAGTAATTGATGTAGTATTTTTTACTGTAAGATGCATTCTTATGATAATGTTAGAATATATGTTGAGAATGTAAAAACGTACATGAATAAACCCCTCTTCATTTCAAGAATAATTTATTGGAGTCTCCTAAACTTGGAACAAGCCTCCCACAATCTGAGAGAGTAGAAACTAAGTCAATAGTGACTTTTTTGTTGCTACGTTAGATTGAGGGAGGTTTGCTCCAAGATTAAATCGCTCCAATAAATTAGTCTCTACTAAATAGGGCCAACCACGTTAAGGTGGAAGCTATTATGACCCCTCCCCCACATCACTCTCAATTCCCCAATACCCAATCTATATTTCATTTTTTACTTTCATGAGCAGAAAAAAAAAATATTCAATAACTAATAAAAAAACAATGCAACAAAAAGTATGCAAGAAAACATTGAAAGTGCTTGACATAAAAATAGTATGATAAATGAATTTTTAATATAACACAAAAAAGGTTCCAAGTATGGTAACATTTATCTTATAATAATACAATATTTTTCATTATCAAATTTTATTCGTCTTATTCCTACTTCTAAATCTCCTAACTACATCATCAACAACATTGTGCTCTACTTCTGTTTCGTTCCTTTCCCATAGAGCTGACCTAGTTGCATACTCACAATGTTTGGTATCATGCAGTGATGGGGCATCACCTACAAAAAAAGATAATATTAAATTTTAATTGTCAGTTTTTAAATATCATTGAACTAGCTTGGTAATATTAATTAAAAAAAATGCAATGATATTATTTACCTAGTGCACCAGTTGTCATCGTTGGAACCATTGCCATATGTTCCTCTCTGGTGGTAGGATGCTCAAGTACAACATTCTCTATCATTTAAACAAAAAAATTATAAGGAAACAACTATCAAGGTATAATTAGAAAAAAATATAAGTGGAAATTAATTACCATCATGGCCCTCACTAATTGTAGCATTGTCGGCCTGGTCCTCAATATAATGATTAGGTTGCACGTGAGGACCATGTACTCATGACAATATTTCACTCTCAACACATTGCTCTACAACTTGGTTATTTGGCTCATTGAAAGTGTTTCTCCCCTGATTTAAAAAAATTTGTTAGAAATTAAATTTATGGACGAAAAAAAACATATTGAAAGGTTACGTTTTACCTTATCAGGCATTCTAGATCTTGGGACCTGTCCCAAGCTTCTATGATGTTCAACTACGGCTTGATATCCGGAATGGAAAGTGATCTCTCTGTCTTCCTATGTGGTTTCCATTCCAAATTCATCACCCTACATTACATATGATTGTGTAATTTTAATGTTATTTGATAGGATTACAAAAATGTTGGAAGGTGATACAATTAATTATAAGATGTTTAGCTACTTACAATTCTTGCGGCTAATATCAAGTAGCTGCCCTGGCCTAGCTTGTGATGGTCTTTTTTTTCAATCCTAGCTTTGGTTGCCTTCAAGGTGTTAGGAAACCTATCATCAAAAGCTTGAATTCAAATATGACATAGCACACTTTTATTTTAGACACAGAGAAAATTAAATCTATTAAATTAAACTTGTAATTTACCTTGCGGGTCCAGTTAGAATTTTTCCTTCTTTCTTGGACTTTTTCTCTTTTTTGTCATCGATGACTGCTCTCCACTCCCTCTATGGAACTGTGAGAGGACGCTCGTATCTAGAGATAATTTTCAATTGCGTCCTATAGGTGTCCCTGGTATATTTCATATATTTTCCAGCTACTTGAGCGACCATTGTTATATCAAATGTGCCCACCGCAAAAAGGGCTTCTAGATAATCTAGAAGTTCTTTTTTTAGGTTGGAATTATGGGAATTCCACCTTGTGCATCTGGTTCGGCCAAAGATTACCAATGATTTTCTCTTCAAAAACCTGTAGAACTCATTTTTTCCTACATATAAAAAATATATTATCATTAATTTAAAAATAAAAATCATGATAAAATATGTTTTAGATACAGTACATGAAATATTTAAAATATTAAAACTTACCTAGGAGTTGTACGTGATTTATAGGAACACCTTCGTCGTTCACAAAAAATGTGCCATCGATGGTCCCCATGGAGGTGACACGTGTAGCTCCAGGAAACGCAATAACAGAGTTGGCCATACCAGCCTCATCACATCCAACACGTTCAACGGTTGGTTGGGTGTCTTCTTGGGCATGGTGCGTTTCTTGGCTGCCACCTAAAGGCGTAGAAGGTGTATGAGAGGGTTCCTCGGCAATCTCTTGCCTTTGTCTCCAATTACCACCAACACCGGGGGAAACAGGTGTCAAATAATGCTACATACAAAATAATTTTTTTGTTAGTTTAGTTAATGTAAAAATTAAAAATCAAACTATCACAGTTGATATCATGCCGAACAAAAAAAATATCCTTTTGATTTTTTATTATTACCTTATATGTTTCTAGTTGGGTCATAATTTGTCTTATCCTCATTGCTAATTCAGGTGTTTGAGTCATAACGTCTACCAAATGCTCAAGTTCCAACTTTGCTTTTCGCGCCATTTTTTGCAGCAACAACAATGGACACAGGGATGAAGAAAGAAATTCCTTTTTGAGGGAATCATCAAGCACACCATGGATAGGTGTTTGCATATTTGAACAAAATTAAAATTATTTCAACTGTGTAAATAACTAAAATACCTGAAGATAGAGCAAGGCTGGCACTTTACATGTTCTTCGGCTGGCCCCTTTCTGCAATCGTCCTATCTCGGGGTTGTTCCTGTACTGCCACGATCAGTCTGCGACGTTGCAATAAAATTAGAAATGTGAAAACTTGAAAACAATATCTAACTTGAAAACACAAAATGAAAACTGAAATAATTTCTAAATTTACCTTTCTAATACATAAACTTTGTGCATTAAAGAGGCCCTGGAGTGGTTGAGTATAATTAAAAGTAAAGGCTCTAAGCCAAATTTTTATACTTACACCTTGCTAGTAGAATTTTTTTTCAAAGTAGGTATATTATATGAGGCTAAAGAGATTTTTAGTGACGCTTTAATGAGAAAAATAAAGCTAATTGTAGTGACCTATAATGCATTGGTCAATGGATATTGTAAGGGAGGGAAATAGGATGAAGATTTCCTTCTCCTCGAAGAAATGAATGAGAATGAATGCATGCCTAACATAATTACATACAGTACCATAATTTTTTGGCTAATAAAAGATAATAATATCTTAGAGGCTTTGAAGTTGCATGATCAAATGGTAGACAAGGGCTATGAACTTTTGGCTCAAGGGCTCCTGACCCAGGTTTGGTAAGGAAGGTTGGAAAACAAACCCCTATACTACTGGCCCTTTCGGAAATGACCTGCTTTCACAGGTCAAAGTCTCACTCGAAGTAGTATGGGTGGGTGTTGGAACCAGGTTTCCGCACCTTGAGAAAGGATGGGTAAAGAAAGAAGAGCGGTGCTAGGTCCTGTAATCCCTGATTACCTTATTCTATGCAGAGATAATTAAGTCTCTATTCGCATCCATATGCACTAGATCTATAGTTATATTCTTGTTATAACATCAACACAGCAGTACATAAACAGAACATAACAGATCTAGATCTGAGAATGCAGTATACAGATCTTTTGTAGCTTTAGGACAGAAAGCGCATGATATAGCAATTATCAGTAATTCACATAGAAGTACTCAAAGATTTAGTTCTCTAACAACCTTTTGCATTCATTCATTCATCAATTCTTCCTTACAATTTCAATTCCCTTCCCAACCTACACACACAGCAGCAGGGTCCGCACACAACTGGACTTGGATCTCCGTGCACACAGCCAGTAGGAGTCCATTCCCCAAAACCCAAACAGATAGCTTAAATCAAAATTTTCATCAATAGCTCATCATATTATATCCTTTACAATAAAAAATGCATCTCTATTTATAAAAATCTAGCCTCGACTTTCCTATCGCCCGCCACCCATGGTTTTCGGACCCCTAGTTTACCCTTTGACCCATTACAATGCATTCAGG
This sequence comes from Pinus albicaulis, assembly GCA_034641835.2. NCBI lineage: Eukaryota > Viridiplantae > Streptophyta > Pinopsida > Pinales > Pinaceae > Pinus > Pinus albicaulis. The sequence goes on along the minus strand of CM076584.1, from coordinate 623,820,910 downwards.
GCTTTGACCCACCCCAAAACCCCTTTGCTAAGCTAAATATAATAAAAAATATTCAAAATGGACCAGTTTCGCAGCTTGTTAGGAGACCCAGTTCCAACATGAACTATATATGAAGACAATGCTTTCTATCTATGGTGCCCTTGCTAGATCATTATAACGAGTTGTCGCATTACTTGTGGGACAATTAACTTTCCCAGTCAGTAGTCGGTTCAAGGTGATCTTGGGTTGTGTGTTTCTAAAACTATGGATACACCTGGGCCTCGAAAATTTGATTACATCATAATATATCAAATCTATGTTGGATAAAACTACAATAAATCATCTATTAATGTGGACCTATGGAAACTTGCATGACCCAACAGTCATTAAAATGCATGATGGAAGGAATTTTTGGATAGCTAGGCAACTTCTTCAGATGGGCTTAGCTCTTTATTTGAACTGTGAGGATAATGGGCTTCTCATAAGAAATAGTGAAATTATATTATTCAATGGTGATAAAACACAATTTTTGAGTTTTCTTACTAGAATTTGTAATGCAATTGTTAAGTGCAAAGGTTCAGGAGCGACAGTGAAGTGCTTGAATTCAATTGAAATTTTTTTGATTGAATTTTTATCCTTAGATGCTTTTATTGCATGTTTGGATCATTTTGTTCTTGGTCATTATGATTCTCAAAGAAATATATTTATGAATGAGCTAGGAAATGATAGTGGAAATGCAAGATCAGCTAAGAAAGCGGTTCAACAGTTTGCCTTCTTAGGGCTTGAAATGTTTCTAGGGAGGAAAATTTTTCCTAGAGATTAGCTTAAATAGATTTGAATGATAAGGATTTTGTTTTGATTAATGGTCCTCCAACTGTCCACAAAAATTCATTACATAGATTATAATCATACATACATCTGGGCTCTACAATGATTATTAAACCTCTAATATGGTGGCCACTTGCTGAAGATTTTGATGGGGATTCCATCCACGGTTTTTTATCCCCAATATTTAGGATCTCAAGCTGAGATTTCTCAACTTCTAAGTGTGGATCAACAAATATTTAGTTCCCATTTTGGAGAGGCAATAATAGCACTAAGTGTTGATACTTGATACATTGTTGTATGCCAATATTTTATCCATTCACATGATGTAGAATCATACCATCGAGGTTGGAACAAAGACCTTGGGCTTTGGAGGCACATCACTCATGCTACCCCTCCTAAGTTGTGATGGAGTATATGACTATCTTATGATTGCTACGTCTTCCCATTGGTATCAGTTTTCTTCTTGATGTATATTATGACATATCCACATTGTATTATGGAATATCCACATTGTATTTGCTCATGGCTATGATCATTTTCATGACATGGACCTCCTGTGTAATTTTTTCATCTCCATGGTCTTGCATATTATTACATGGATCCACAGTGTATTATGTTGGAAGTCATGCTTTGTTTCTCTTCTAAGCATCGATATGCCTATCTATTTGTTGACAATCGATTCCAAGTACTCATTAGTTCCTTGATATTTAGCTCTTTCTTTGGAATTCCTCATAACTTATGTTTATTAGAATGTGTTTCGACCATTGGTTCCACTTCTTACCTCACACATTAGGGGGTGTTGTTACAACACTATTTTCCACCCTTGAATCTCACTAAGGATAGATGCAACAGTTACACATGCCAATACTAGCCAACTGCCACAACTATCATAAAGACAAATCATCATTCTCTTAACTGCTACAGTGTTTAAACTCTACAATTTCAATTCATACAATGTCTCTAAGAACAAGTGTACATAGACCAATTCAACTCGATCACTAGGACCAATCCACATACCAAACCCGGTCTAAAACATTATAACAATCATATAATAGAAGTGACAAGAGAATATGACTTGGTTACTACATTGATCCACCTTGGGTGTTATCAACCCATATGTTAACGACATTTTTCCAGGGCTGATATTATTGGGAATTAAATATGATTTAACCAATGCCACTAAATCATGGTATCCACTTATGAATATAATTTTGGGACGAGGGATCCATTTCTATGCAAAAATTTGACAGCTAAGTTTACGAAGGCATACATACTCTACCCATTCTGATTTTAAAACTGCGACCTCTTAGGAGGAAACAATTTCTCTAATATCTTATTATGGTTCATTTAAAAAAAAATATAAATTCCAATGGAGTTGTGGTTCAATGGCGAGGGTGTTGCCTTTTCAGACCACCCACCAGAGTTCTGAGCCCCAAGAGGATGTGCATCTCGTTGCCCTCAATTGGCCACCCACATGTGAAAGGAGGCTGAGTTGTGGCTTACTATTTGTTGGCCAGTTTTCCCAACAGCAGTAGTGCCACATGTACTTCTTCCAATATGGCTTGTAGGGGCAGCATCACCTTCAAAATATATATATATATATATATAACTAAATTGATTGTTTTGGAGTAAAAGATCTGTCTAAAGGTAATTGGTTTTATTTCTTGTTATATTCTCGCAAGTTATATGTGCTTTTATGAAGGATTCTATACCCTCCAAGGGTGAGTAGGTAGTTGGAAAACTGATCTGTTGTTGTCTAGATTGATAAAAATTAGATCTACTTTGCAAATCCCAAGGCTTTTGGAATTGCAATCAGTAGAAAATATCTATAAATACACAAGGTCAAGTATTATTTTTTCCGAGTGGTCAGTAGGCTTTTAATTGGTAATAAATTAATATGCAATATTTCACTTATCCACATGGCATATTGATAACACCCAAGGTGGATCAATGTAGTAACCAAGTAATATTCTCCTATCACTTCTATTATATGCTTGTTATAATGTTTTAGACTAGGTTTGGTATGTGTATTTGTCCTAGTGATCGAGTTGAATTGGTCTATGTACACTTGTTCTTAGAAACATTGTATGAATTTACCTTGCAGTGCTTAAACACTGTAGCAGTTAAGAGAATGATGATTGGTCTTTACGATAGTCGTGGCAGTTGGCAGGTATTGGCATGTGTAACTGTTTCATCTATAATTTTTCCTCCCTTGGTCAAAATTCCGACACTTTAGTTTCAAGAGAGGAAAACTTTATCCTCGACAATCTCTTGTCGGAATTCAAATGTTTCAAGGGAGGAAATTTTTCCTAGAGATTAGCTTAAATAGATTTGCATGATAAGGATTTTTTTTTTTTATTAATGGTCCTTCAAGTGTGCACAAAAATTCATTACATGGATTATAATAATACATACATCTGGGCTCTACAATGATTATTAACCCTATAATATGGTGGCCACTTGGTGTAGATTTTGATGGGGATTCCATTCATGTTTTTTATCCCCAATATTTAGTATCTCAAGCTAAGATTTCTCAGCTTCTATGTGTGGATAAACAAATGTTTAGTTCCCATTTTGGAGAGGAAAGAATAGCACTAAGTGTTGATACTTGATACATTGTTGTATGCCAATATTTTATCCATTCACATGATGTGGAATCATACCATCGGGGTTGGAACAAAGACCTTGGGATTTGGAGGCATGTCACTCATGCTACCCCTCCTAAGTTGTGATGGAGTATATCACTATATTACAATTACTACGTCTTCCCATTGGTATTAGTTGTCTTCTTGATGTATATTATGGCATATCCACATTGCATTTTCTCACTGCTATGATCATTTTCATGACATGGACCCGCTGTGTACTTTTTTCATGGCCATGGTCTTGCATATTATTACATGGATCCACAATGTATTATGTTGGTGGCCATGCTTTGTTTCTCTTCTAAGCGTTGATATGCCTATCTACTTGTTGACAATCGATTGCAAGTACTCACTAGTTCCTTGATCTTTAGCTCTTTCCTTGAAATTCCTCATAGCTTATGTTTATTATAATGTGTTTTGACCATTGGTTCCTCTTATTACCTCACACATTAGGGGGTGTTGTTACAACACTATTTTCCACCCTTGAATCTCACTACGGCCCATTGCATAGACCAACATTGAATGAGTTGAGGAAATCAGCACTAAATGAATCGGTTCTTTTCCACTAGGAGATTTTGAACTTATTAGACTCAAGTTCCTTAAGTTTGAAAGATCTACAACCATCCTCTAGCCTCCTCCATGGATCGATTTAAGGTAGGTATCTCAAGGAAGAAAGGAGGAAGAATCATTTGCAAACATGTTTTGTTCATTTTAAAAGAGACTATTCAACCTTCATATATTAGACTTCTCAAGTTGTGTGAGGGATAAGGAAGTGTTAGATGAGGCAATAGGGACAAAAAATATGATAGCATTTCCCATTACATTTGGAAAATGAATTAAGAAGATTTTGATAAGCTCCATATATTCAAACAAAAGACACATATTTTTTATAACTTCAACTTTGATCCAAAAATGTCTCAAGACTAAAACATGTTAACCATCATATATTGTTCAAAAACATGCTCATAGATACATACATAAATGCACACACACACATAAATATATACATATACTATTATTTTTTTTAAAACAAATAAAAATGAATCTTGATTATTTTTTCACAAATTTTATATAAAAACCTGCTTGGGTGATTTAATTTGCCGTTAAATTCACTAGTGCATGAGATTCAATGAATTTCATTTTTTTAATCCATCCCCCCCCCCCCCCCCCGCCACACCTCTTGAAAAAAAAAACAAATGCAGTGACTAAGAACACAATCAGCATCATATCAAACCTAAACCATAATTCTTTTGTTAAAAAAATTTGTAGGGGGAAGATAAGATACAGTAAGCCAATGGGACTAGAAAATACAATGAGACATATAAATACTGTGGAAGTGCCCAAACTAGTCTTGATTCTTGAAAGCTAAAAGATAAAGAGATACAAGTGATACTGAAAGAAAGGGTGAATATAGAAGGAAAAATTTAAATTGTAGAAATCAATACTCCATACCAGATATAGAGGTAAGATGTAGAGGAGGGAGCAGAGCCATCCTCATCTCCATCACCAAGATATCAATGCAAATACCAACAATAATGTCTTGTATAGAATGCCTGACACTGAAGATTTAGCCAGGGCATCATGGGAGGAGTAATGTGGTGGTGATCAGCTGAACCCCTCCTAACATTTGAGGTTGGAGAGAAAAATCTAGTGATGGACATTTGGTTTCTTGATATGGGCACAACTCTGCACTAAAAGCAGATACATTTTTGTGGTCTCGTGAATGTAGTTGCATACCAATAGAAAGGGGAAATGCGGATATCTAACTAGCCTAATATAATCTATGTTTGGGGCTAGGGAATATATATAGTGTTTAGCACCTCCAATTACCGAGATAGGCTAGAAGGAGGAGATCAATTTAGTGAAACAAGATCTACATAAATCTTGTAAGGTCAATTGTCTATTGTAATGCCTCACATATGTAGAAAGGAAAACATTTCTGATCTTAGGAGGTGGACTTAATGAAAACCAGTGTCACAAGTATCTTTGATTCTCCAAATATTTTCCAATCCACTGGGAACACTGGGAAGAAAGATGTAATCCTCTAAGGAAGGTACAATTGAATGGAGAAAAGGGAAGAGAAGAAAATTAGAAAGGTAATACAAGATTATGTCTTGCTAATTAGAAGGCCTAAAAACAAATTTCATAAGCAAAGAGAAAATATGGAATTCTCGACAATAAAACATCTTAGAGATGCCACTATATATTTCTAGCAGGAAACAAGACAAATCTGCCCCAAGTAGTTGGCAGGGGCATAGGTCACAATGACTACTCAAGATCTTATTAACCTCTCAAGCTATCAGACTGCTGCTACAAACTCAGAAAACTAGTAGGAGAAAAACAAGAAAGCTTAGAAGTTGAAGAAGAGTGAATAATCAAATTGTAACTTTTCTCTTGCCAAACATAACAATAGACGAAATGGAAAAAATATGTGTTATGTAAAATCATCTCATCATGATAAGATAACCCCTAGAACAAACTAAATATAGGTGGTATAATCCTCACCCAACCACAACATAAGCTCTTATCACCTTGCTTGCATATCAATCCAACTCCTGTGTGTAACTTTGCTTGCATCTCAAGCAAATCTTGAAGTGAACTGGATATGATGCCCCTATCAAAAACATTGAATCAACAAATCCTCCAAAGACGATGACTATTCCAGAAAAGGGGACAAGTATGACAAAAAATACTAGCAATCATACATTCACTTGTGATGTTAACTCAATTTTCAAGGTGGGGGTTCTTACTCTCATTGGGGGAATACATATGATAGCAGGAGTGCAACTGTGTAACCCCCAACCAATCAGGACTTCCTTATTATTACCATTTAACCAATAAGGGACACAACTTCCATAATCAAGAAAAGATCACCAAAGAAATAGACACAAAATAGAGGAAGTAAGGGGTTTGTTGTATAAGTTTGAAGTCCAAACCATAGTACTTTGAAGTTCTGTAGTGATTTAATCCTCTATAATTGTATCATTATGTGACCAATTAAGGAACAAGTTTTGGATCAATTTAACATCATTCTTGCAAGTTTTTCCAAGGTTAAATTTTGAGTCTCTTGGTGTGTTTTAATCCTATTGCAATTGTGCCATTAATTTCTCCTTGTTTATTACATAAAATTTTGTTGAAATGAAGAACAAAGTCATTAGAGGGCTGATATATTTCATTTGAAGGCTAATAATTGTGTTGCAGGTGTTTGATAGAGTCCTCTTCCATTGGAAGATCAAATAGCCATCAAACTAGGCCTCTAGGCCTAAGGGTTTGCTCTCTTTCCTCATACTCTCCTCACTGTTTTTACAATAAGATTTGAAGCATCTCATTTACAATAGCATAAATCTAATCCAAACACCTTAGTAAGCTCTAAAATACATTGGCATAATTCTATACTCATTTCACACTTAATCTCAAGTAACTAGAAATACTTGTGTCATTGCTCTTAAGGCGTTCTAAGTGATTTTCAAGGTCTGATATATAATTTTCTATGTCTGATATATGTGTTGCAACAGTAAGAAAATACCTTAATAAGCATTTAAAATTCATAATAAGTCATTCTCATACCTTAATGGTTTCCTATATTTCATTTTGTCCTCATATGCAAGTGATAATGGGCTGCTCTTGTAATTTTTGGTGTCTTGTGCATCTTGCATCTTGCTTCCTCTTGTATTTACATAGTGCAATTCACTTGTATAAGTCACTGTTAATAATCTCATCTCAAAGAAGTTTATATTGACATGCTGTTATTTCATTATAGAAATGTGTCACAACCAACTATGTAAATGAGGGGCACTATGGTACCCATACGTCTTCAAACTGACATCCCATGCTGCTGCTATAGCAGCCTTTTTGTTATGGATAATTTTCATACAAAATTAGCATAGAAGACATACCTTATTTATTCAAATTTGGCTCACAATTTCTTCCCGGAGCTGCGATTGCTCTTCAATGGGAGGTTGTCCCTTCACATTGCTCCTTGACGGAAGTTACAAAGCTTTATACAAAGAGTTTCCCTCCTAGAAGATAGCAATACCCTACAGGTATACAAGCAGAACTGTAACAACCTCTTATCAGGGCTATCCACCCATCAAACAACCCCTAAAATAGTTTTGAATGAGATCTTGTGCCTCGGCCTTCTATCCCTGCAACTAGGCCTTATAACAATCCTAAAAAATTCCCTACAAAGCTCTTTTCTTCTCGCTGTTATAGCCTTCCTTGCTGCGGCCTAGACGGAGGTAACCATTTCCACAGAGATAGTAGGTATTCGATCAATTCATAGAAAAATGAAGATGACCACTTCACATAGTCATACATACCACGACGCTCCTATATGGTTTTCAAGACTTGGACTGTCCTTCTTGATGTGATAGCGGCTCCCTTCTACAACAACATACGCTGCCATTTTACCATCGTACCCAAATTTTGACATCTACAGACCTGTTGCTCTCACCTAGGGCTGCAGCTAAGGCAAGGTAGGATGGCCTCCATCATAATCTTCTTTTTTGGGCAAGTGGAAGCCTATGCTAGTTTGTTTTGGTGAGTTTAGGCTTGTGGCTTACCTCAGATAGTTGCGGCTCCCTGACATCCCTTCAATCAAATTGTGGTAGCCTGTTTTAAGGGTTGTTTCACCTTAAACAAGCCTTCAAACATACCTCATCTCATGCAGTTTTCCTCAATTCGGTGCTCTCGTATTTTATTCATCTTCCTATAGGTTCATTTTAGGCCTCTCTTAAACATTTCTAAATCGTTGAGATTCTATCAAATTTGCATCACAAAGAAATCTAATCTACTTCTCAAACTCTTGTGCTACTTGGACCATATATCTCCTCCAATAGCTAGAGGTTTCCCCTCACAAGCATACTCTCTCCATTTTTTTGGGTTTTCATCTCTAATTGGATAAATTGTCTTAGGTCCATCACTAATGTTTCCTTGGTTTATCCTCAACCACACCTAAAGTGTGATTACCAACTGAAAAGTGGTTAAAAACACAATAACTACAAGGAGAAGACCTCATAACGCACACTTCATTTTCCATACCGAATATTATTGTTTACTTCATTTGTATGGTTGATTAAGTAGTGGAGGCCTTTCATTGTTTTGAAAATAGCTCCCAAGTTGTTCTCCAAGGAAGATCTAGCACTTTAGAGTGTTGCAGGAGACTCAATACTTCTTGTCTCTTCACACAATTGCTTTACATCTTATGAAAACCATCTAAGACCCCAAAATGAGAACTTAATCTACATTCATATTTACTAAATTTATACAATATGGTAATTCACACTTCCACAAACAAGTCACCTTCCAAAGATTTCTTTGGGTATTTACTACCTTCACCTTTGGATGTGGTTTATGAACACCCTAACAGAGAGAAAAATACTAGAGTTGGAAAAACTTGGATGGAAAAATCTAATGACCAGGAGAAAACACTATAGCCATGAAACACTAGTTTCCTTGCATGACAACCTATCCTTAATAAGAAAATAAGTTTTGTGTTATGTGAAAATAGATGAATGCTAAAATCCCAAGCATTGAGAAAAGGATTTGGTAGGACAACTAAGGTCCTATAATTTCAACATTTTATTCCACCATTGTCAATAATGCAATAGCCCAAGATAATCTTAATTTGATGGCTGTCACTAAATAATTCCTCACTATTTATGCACGAGTAGTCATTGATTAAGTTTAAAATGACAATTATTAACCAATTGTTTGGTCTTGATTCATCTCTTCCTTCATTGTCACAATGAGTTCAAACTTTTGCACCTTTCTAGATTTAGACATTCTCCACTTGAATGCAAGAATTAAGAAATTGTTACATTTCAGTAAAAAGCAGAGGTGGGAACCAAAAAAAAAATGCTCACAGCATGTTATTGGCACAAGTGTTGAGTCTCATTTTCTAGTATATTACCAACAGGAAGTGAATTGTTTCCTGTGTGGAGAAATAACCAACACAGAGAAGAAGTAAAAGAGTTCCTCTTGACGAAAATAAAAGATGCAAATAGACTAAACAAGGAAGCATTGTATGTAGCTGCACGGCAGCATACAACCATCTCCGAGACATTGGAAATACCAACATATATGCATTACTCTGGATAATTTAATGTGTGAAGCTTAATATTTTTGAGGTCTTTACACCAGTTATTTTTCCATTCTTGCAAGGGATGTCCCATTTGTCGGGTTTTAGGGTATAAGAAGCAGGGGAATATGGAAGTCAGTGCACCGGTTCAACTGTCTATACATGATTATATCACTGTGCTAGTGTAACACCCTCATCATTTCTCCCTTCACACCCTGATCGGGGACACGATGTGTAGTGTTTTTGAATTGAATCATAATTGTGTATTTTTCCATTATGAAAACAAGCAACACAAGAGTCTGAGGCTAGTTGGACAATTAAATTAGAATCATAAGGGAATTTGAGAATTGCTCCATCTATCAAAGCTACGGTAAACTTTTCTCTATCTATGGTATCCACCTCTTAGTTGGACACATGTGTTTGGAATCAAATCTACCTGAGGCTGGGGACCTCTCTTCATTGTACTATTAAAACTTTTACTCCTGCTTTGGTGTTAAAGAATTGGTTGGTATTTTCAGAGTATTGCATCTTTTAGTGTGCTTGCTTCTTCTGGTACTTTAAGAACTACCATCCTAAGGCCTACTCTTAGGTATGTTTTGGTGAATCATGGAGAAAAGACCTTGTAGTTGATGAGCTTCATTGACAACCTAGGCAAAATACATTCTCCACCTTGAATTTGATTTTCATGGCTGTTGTTAATTACCATATTTTATTCATCTTATTATAGGATTCACAAGGATGGAAACACCAAAATTTGCTTAAGTTTTATTTTTCTAAATAAGGAACTAATTTTAGATGAAAAAATATATCATCATGTACTAACATTAGGAGAACAAGGTTCGACATTGATGAGAAAAGTTAAAACATAAGGCCATTTACGAGGATAGGTAGTGAAAGTGGATTAAAATGTTTGACCAAATCTTGGATTCCATTTGATTTGATTTGGAAGTTAGTAGAAAAAGGTTTTGAATTGATGAGAAATCATATGACCATTTACAAGGGTAGGTAGAGAAAGCAGGTTAAAATTTACCAATTCAACAATAACAAATTTCATTCAACTAGTACAAAGGAGATAAAATACTTTACTTTACAATGGTAATAAAATTCAACAATGAAGGAAATCAAGGCCTTTGTATAGTATTTTCATTCAACAGTAACTAATTTCTTTTCCTTTAAGTTTTTTTACTAGTTCATGGGATTTTATTGCGTTGAAGAGTTATTGGTCCGTCAACAAGGACTGTATTTTCAATAATTTCTCCATTAGGAGATTTCTTAGACTGGTCTATGCCATGTGTCCCTAACCATGAATTTCCCATTTGTTGATATATGACTTGTAGATGTTTGGCATCCATGTGAATTTGGAATGTGCAGTATTGAGAGCTATATTTGTCCTTAAATGATCAATATTGAACACCATTCTTTTATAAATTTGTACTTCAGCTCAGCTTTGGAGACTGGAACTATTCCATTGTGCTTATCAACATATTGCAGCAACAAAAGAAGCATCATATTGTTTTTTCTTCCAGTGGACCAAAATGCAGGCACACAATGGATAATAAATGCTCTTCAATGGAAAAAGGGACTCATGATGAGAGTTAAGGAATTTCTAAGTTTGTATGGACTATGTATTTCGATAAATCCTTGGATGAATGCTTTAGTATTTATTGTTATAACAACAGCCTTAGTGGCTTTGAGGAGTGTTAGGGTCATGAGGAGGATTCTTCTATGGCTTCTCATGCTTCTTCCAGATCACGTTAGCAGTTGGATGTGAGCCATCTTATTGAAACCCAATATGGTGGTCAATGGATTTTATCCTCCACTAATCAAAAATTTAAAGTTAACTGCCTCTCATGTTGCTTGGATTAGGAATCCCAAACGCACACGACTGGAATTGGAATCATGTGTTGTTGATCAGAAGGATTTCTATCTTCTAGAAGATACCGAGAGCTTGCTTGTGTGCAATTATAAAGTATAATATACACACAGTTTTAAGGTATGATATGATGCAATTAGAACATATACCTCAATTAAGTTTCACTTATGGTTTATTATTAGATGAATATGGTTTATTCCCATTTAACTAATATAAGTGAACACTACTACATGTGTAGCAATTAATTCAAGAGTTTCTTCAAACATTTTGCATGCAACAAAACTATATCAAATAGATAGTAGTAGCAAATGAAGTAATTATACATCAAACCATAAAAAATAAAATAGACATAAAGCATAGGAGTACATGCACAAGAGTTTTGAAGCCAAACTGAACAATTTTGAAGAATGAAGAAACCACATTACCATTTTTACACTTAGCTTTTCAATGTGGCCTTAGCAGATTAATGTTTCCTTTGACATGACCCTATCAAATTAATGTCTCCTGTGATGCACCCTAGCAAATCAATGTCTCAACACTTGAATTGGTGGGGTTTATGTTGACAAAAAGATGTATGGGAAGTCTGTCGATGACTCTGTGGTGATTCAAATCACAGATAGATGACTCTGGTAATTCAAATCACAGATAGATGGTTTGATTCAAATCGCAGAATATAGATGGTCTTGCTGCGGGGAAGGAGAATAGAGCGGGGTCTGGTCTGATTCAAATCGCAGATAGATCTAGGTCTGGCTGCGGGGGAAGGAGAATAGAGCACATGGGAAAGAAACGAAATTTTGAAATGTAGTGAAGCATAATGATCAGTGGGAAGACCGACAGGGAACCTTGTGTAGTCAAAAATTTAGTCAAATTACTATTTATCATATAGTTATGTAATTCCTCTACATTTAAATTTTAAAATTCAATTTATTAAATAATAAACATATCTACCCCCAAAGTTAATTTTTCCTTAGTTTGGATTAAATTAGACATTAAAATCATTAGAATTAATGTTGGAGGATGATTAAAATTCTTAACTTTAATAGATCAACTCAATTGTTAACATATAGATTATTATAAAAGTTGTATTGTTTCTTTCTTCCTTTTACCAAAGTGGGTGAAAGGAACATATCAATGTGGGTTAAAGGAGCATATTACAATACTCTTGAAGGTAAATGCATTAGGGACTACATTTATGAGAAAAATTTGGTGGATGCATACGTGAAGCCTTAGTTAATGTTCATCCTAGTGAAGTAGAGTTATATAATGTTGGCCCGGGAAAGGGTATGTAAGCTATAACTATAGTTTTTGCATATTGTTTTGATTATTTCGAGTCTAATTTATTTTAGACCTTTTTCTTACCTATGCCATTTTGATGTGGACAAGAGGTTAAGGAGTGTTTTAAAATTAATAACGAAATTTAATATTAGATTATGATTGAAAATTTACAACGCGAGTTAATATTAGATTACATAGTGATCCTTCCAAAATTAACCAAGAGTTAAATTTGACCGCAAAATATACAAATCTTAGGGAAAGCCTTACTATGGTTTAGAAATGGCACAAAGAACATTTTAATGGGTGTTATAATGATTTGATATTTTTTATTTGGTAAATAGTGTGGTATTTATATGTTAATATTATATAGTGTGGTTATGACATTTGGTGAACACGTCGCAACACCGACGATTACCCTCCAACCATTGGAATACAAATGGTTTTCCTCAAACCATCTTAATACCGACGTTTGGTGAACACGTCGCAACACCGAAACTTTAGTTCCATTGATCAAAGAGATATATCCAGTATTTCAAGGATATTTAACCCCTATCCCTCTTCTCTTATTCCTTTAGAAGGGTTGGAGGGGCCCATTACATTGAATACAAGCCTTTATAAATCCTTGTCCCCTCCCTTCAGAAGATATTGAACCTGAAATCAACTATTGATCCCCAATCCTATAAGGTTTTCAAGCATAGCCTCACATATTGGAACTTGAAACAATGTAAAAACATCCAAACAATCTTTACATCATGATAACAATATTTCAAGTATTCATCTTTGAAAAAAATGGTTTATGTGTCAAATAATAATGTAAACTATAAAAATCAATTCAATCATTCATAATAATTCAAATAATTGGATCTCACCTACTTTAGCTTGAGAAAAGTACAAGGATATCAAACTTTACAACCTTAACACAAGTGAGCCATATATGGGTCAATAGGTTAGCTAGAGTTTTTACTCTGTTTCAAGCATATCATGAATATCCTCGATCATTGGCACAATATTACTCTTGGTCAAGGATGGAAAAGAGATCAACCATGTTCATTTCTAGAGAAAATATTTCCAATCTCCTTGATTTTTATTGGAGTCACTGTTCAAAAATTGTTCCCACTCTCTTGTCTTTTCTTCTAGTTGGAATTGATTGGTTTTCTTAATAGAGGCCTATATTCAATAAGGTGACCACCACCCTTATAAATTAAGAAAATATATAATAAAACTGACATTGTAAAAGGAAGCTAACATGTAGGTTGTCATAAAGATTTCTCATAATGTCATCAATAGATGCGTGTTATACAATTTCTATGAGGAACAAAGTGGTCAATCCCTCAAGATAGATGGGTTATTTATTGCACTCTTTGATGCACTAGTGAATGTATGGAGGCATCAATAAAAATGCCTTATGAATATGTGGTCCAAATGCACTCTTAGTAATAACATCGAGGGATGGTGGTGCTCTCTGCCATTTGTAGAAAATATTAGTTATTAGTATAGTAGCAAATATTATGGGAATGGGTTAAAGATATGAACTGATTCATTACATATATTTGAGTTTCCCACTATGGAAAAAATCATTCTATAAATGGTCAAAAGAATAAGGGAATTCCACCTAGCTCGTTAAATAAATTTTAGAACCTTCTTAAGTTAAAAACCATTCATTCGGCCTTTTTGCAAAAAAAAACCATAGTGTTTTGAGACATCCATATGCTATCAAATATACTTCATGACAATTATTTTCAATCCAAAAATGTAAATGAAAAAAAAATGTAGTTAGGCAATGAATATAAGCCATGCAACTCAATATTCCATGGGGTCCTAAGGTCTCTATGGCCTAGGATTTGGGAGAAAATTTAGTGGGATATGATACACCAAATACGATAACATTCCCTAACATTGTTGGTTTTTCTATTATCAACATGAATATCAACTTGATATCTTGAATATCAACATGACAAGTTTAGGGGGGATTTCATAATTACCTTGTGTATTGCCTTTGGTATACTATTCCATGGGTCCTTGGGAGGAACCTTGTTTTAAACTCCTCGGTCAATCTTTCCTTGTGTAATTTCTATAATGATAGATACATGTGAATGGATGGTCATTTAATTAAACCCATGCATCCTTGTGATAAGCGTGAAAGGCCACAACCTCAAGCTCATATAATCTCCACTAAATTATAAACATAAAATTCAAAGAAGTAGGAGGACAACTGGGAATAAAACCATGAATTCATGTGTTTACATTATGGCTAAACATTATCATGTCATTCTAACAACACAAGATATAGGGAAGATTCTTAAACCTCATATAAAAGAAACACGTAGTCTAATGAAGCCAAAATTTCATCTGTAAAAAAATAGAAATTCTAGCATGATTTTGTGAAAATAAGGTGGAAGTTATTGAAAATATAGGTTATAGTTGTCAATCTTCAAGATTCTGGGTTCCCCAAGGGTTCTTGATAATGTTGAATCCATTTTCGTCATCAAAAGAACAATTTAAACACTACCATATTGGGATTTTTTGAAGAATTTATCGTCATATTCTAGCAAGAAAATGGTCATCCGAAAAAAATTATGGCCTTGTTGGAAAATTCCTAAAATAATTGCACTTTGAATGTTTTCTAACAATTTCAGCAATTTTGGCACTGCAATAATCAGAGAACAATGATGACATTTACGATAATGCAAATAAAGATGAATGAGCTTCTCTTAGTTTCAAGAATAATTTATTCTCTACTGAACAGGGCCAACCATGTGAAGGTGGAAGCTCATATGGCCCCTCCCATCCCCCTAAAATCACTCTTATTTTCCCAATATCCAATCTATGAAATAGAATACAAACAAACCAAAAATTAATGAAGGTCGTAAACAAAATTTTCAATATGTGTTTGTATAAATACATAATTTTAGTTTAGCCTGTACAATAGTAAGGCCATTATTTATTAGTTTGAAATAATAAACAACATGCAATAAAACCACAAAATTAGTAAATTATTTAAAGACAATAATTCCTACATATTAAAATATAAAGTTATAACATACCAGCTCATACTTGAACAGAACATATGTATCAATATTCTTCTTCTGTATCTTCTTGATCTTCATCCAATGGATTGACATCTATACCAACATCTGATTCAAGAAACGGTGTTGAAATGATTGAACATGTCATCATCATCATCAATTATGTCATTTTCAATAATATCCTCATCAACATCATCGTCAATAATTTTTTCCTTGTCTCCTACGCCTAGTTCATCTTCTATATATTCTTCGTCTGTCAATGCATCTTCCTGCTCATCTGCCACTGCATCATCTTCTTCTTGATCAATATCATCTTCTTCCTATACAATATACTCTACTAGCCTTCCTCTTGGATCATATCTAATAGCAAATGACCATCCATTCTCACCTGGAACCTATGAGTAAAAGACTTTTTCACATTGGCTTGGAAAAACATAGCGATCTTTTCTTGCTTCAAACTGCGATGTTTTAACCATTGGAAATCCATTGTCATGTTGAATAAGAGTTCTATAATCGTAACTTACATTCATTCGTAGCCTATACCAATTGACGTCGAACAAAACTAATTTGAAGGAATTAATGTCACACTCAACTATATCATATAAATGCCCATAATATCTATTTTTAGATTCTTGAGGATGTTCGTCACTCCTGGAGAAAACATTAGTGACCTGGAATACTGCAGTTATCCCACTATCAGAATTTTTCCTGTTATCATCCAACTATTTAATGTGAAATTTACGACCATTGCACCACATAGCCTTGTGGTGTTTCAACTGCAATATTCCAAACATGAAAATGATGCATTCTCATTTAATAATTAATCATATAATTTACACAGCTTGAAAATGATCTAAGAAATCAAACTTGTTGTCACATTATAAATATAATATAAAATAAGTAACGAATAAAATAGGTGAATTAATTGCTTACCTTTCTATCTTTCAAACCATATGCTAAATCAATTTCCCTATCTGTAACGTTTCCATCTCCACTACGATACGCTTCTCTAATCAATTCAGAAAATAGTTTCCATGATAACCTATCGTCATCATGTGCTTTACATCTTTCAATACATTCACTCATCCACTCAAGATTGTTTGCAATGTATAAAAGCACTACCTCATAATCTTGATCACCTGAATAAAAAATTAATAATTCACCAATATTAAATATAGCCTATAACCATGGTAAATTATATTAATTAATAAACGATGAAAGAATAAGACTTAAATTAATATGATCGTATATATGATGTAAAAAAATGAAACATTATATCTATTATACATAATAAATATTTTACCTCTCACTTTCTTCATTCTACCTTTTCCCAACAGGTGCTCCACTTCAATTTTTTTGATGGATTTCACATCCCAAATGCAATCCACTACATTCATAGCTGGCACAACTAATATAGGAAGATAATGACTAATATACACCATGGATTCATATACCACATATCCCTCCACCATAAAACCCTCAGGTCATGCTATTTGTCTAACCAAAGCCTTCAAGGATTTCAGGTGCCTCTCCATCATCCACATTGACCTTGTGTGTACTAGTCCACACATTTCAATCTCCTCAACTTGGTGTATCAAGTAGTGTTCTTGTTCATTGAAAATTTTTGCAGGTAGATACTTTTGCATTTCACACATTAGCCGAGGAATTTCTCTCTTCCAATACTTTATTTCATCTTGATGGATTTATTTCAATGAAAACCATATTTAAATCATTACGCAAGGTTATTTTATTGGAACATAATTTATATTTCATTACAAGTAAATTAACACATCATGTCATTAAGTACAAAAAGAAATTGTAGCAAGATTTTGCGTATAAATCAAAACTACTTACCTCATGTATTTACTAAGACCATATATAAATTTTTTGACATTGTGGTCGAAGTCATTTGGGAGAGATACAGGTAGAACATATTATATCAATAAAAAATGAATCGTTATTGGTTTCCAAATTAAACAAAAAAAATGAAAATTTAAAAGATGTATTCAAGCAATAACATACAAAAATGTATAGCAAAAAAATTACCTTAACAAAGGTATGCCAATCATGTGTTTTCACCCCATTGAAATCACCTTTCTTTGTTAAGATATTATTTATGTTTAAAGCAAAACCTGTTGGAAATTTAATTCTTCTAACGATCTCTTTTACATCATTTCTTTGTTGTTCTGTTAATAACCATGGAATATTATTATAATTTTGACCTCCATTGTTATTTGATCTGTCGATCACACTTTTCATTGCATGATTCTATTTCTCAATGTCAGCACAATTTTTTTCAATTTTATCTCTTTCATGTGCACCATCTATGATTCGCCATAACGTTTTTGTCACATTCTTCCCGCTATGCATTGTATCAAAAAATGAGCTATCTTTAGGTTCTCATAGTAGGGAAACCTCGCGAATTGAGAATGATAACATTTCATTCTAGGTGGAAGTACAATATTAGTACCTTCACCGCGACGACGACCTTGATATCAAAGAATAAAATAAATTAGAACAATTATTATAAAATACAATAAAATAAATTAATTAGTTAAAAAAAAAATCTAAACATTACATAAACAATTAATATATATATATATATATATATAGAAAAATTACGTATAGCTGCTTGACGATTATTAATTCTATTATATTCCAACTTCCACAACCGAGGTGTCATTCTTCATGGTTTTAATCCAGTTTCTTCTTTATCATTGAAAAGATGTTTTTTAGTAGTACGATACTTATGGTTCCTAGAGAGGAAGTGCCTAAACTCATCAAGCACCATCTTTCCTAACTCTGGCGAATGACGATACTTCATCTTAGGGCCACAAACTGGACATGAAAATCTACCCTTTGTCTGAAGACCTGCAATAGATGGATTAGTAACAGTTATACTATGAGATCATTTTTAAAACATGCAATATGGTATATCTAATTTGGATAGTTATATTTTATATTAAAGTGCAACGAAATATTACATACCACAAAAATGTGTTAGTCTTTGGGCATCATGAATTGTCCATACAAGCATTCCACGACATTGAAATCTCTTCTGCTTGATTGGTTTAGTTATGTCATACATAGTGATGCCATGCCATAACTTTATTAACTCATTGATAAGAGGCTCAATATATACATTCATATCTTTGACCTGGTACTTACCTAATTGTTCAAAATTACGGTACATAATAATTACTACCGTGATATATGTATATATAAGTAAGTAAATAGATAAAATATATTATGCAAACAATGAGAGAAATGGAAATGTTACATTTGAAAAATAATGTATCAAATACTTGGAATAATCATAGTCAACATTATGTGCTCCCTCTTTATTGATATCCAAGGAGGAATGTTATTGTTGATAACGAAAATAGGCTACATTGAGTGAGTAGATCTAAGCTCTTTGAATGGATTAACACCATTAGCTGCCAATGAAAGCCTAACATTACAAGGTTCATTTTTAAAATCTACATATTTTTCTTCGATTTTCCTAAATGCAGAACCATATGCAGGCATTCAAAGAACACCATCTCCACTTCTATTCTTTGAATGGTAATCCATAAATTGTGCTATGCTCTTACACCTGGAAATTTGTTGCAAACGTGGAATTATGGGAATATAACGAAGAACCTTTTGAGGCACCTTTTTTGTTAGTTGATCTATTTGATATCTACTGGTACCACATTTCGGACATTTTGTTTTCGACACATGTTCTCTGTAATATATAATATCATCTTTAGGACATGAATCTATAGTGTTATATTCCATTCCAAAGTCTTTCATAATAGCACATATATCTTGATATGTTCGAGGTAAAGTATTTGGTGATTGTAACAAAAATTCACCCAACAATCTACAACATAAACAAAAACTAGTTAATGTAAAGATTATTAATCATATATAAGTATTGGATTATTATTTTACACATTTATTACAACAACAAAAAATGGAAAATAATTAACATTTACATATATGTGATATATATACATATTTCATAACCTTTAAGTTCACCAGCAACAATGTAGTAGAGAGAAGAGTTGCATTTGAGTGTTCAAAAAGTCGTTCATTTGACGTTTCAATCAGAGGTACATCATAAATATCGTCACTATCTCCACCATCATCATTTGACTCAGCATACAAGTCTTGGAGCATTTTATTTTTCCCATCATTAATGTGAACTATCTCATTATTGTCATCATGATCTACCTCCATGGGATCATTAAAATCATCTTCATCATTCGCTTCATGTTCTTCACCTTGTACAACATCATTTCCAATACTAATATTTGCTGCAATATTCTCTTTTACTGGTGCAACATCATATAATCTACTAATATTTTGTTGTGGAAGCTAGTTCTGCAAAAAGTTGGGGGGAAATTGTGCCTTTATGAAAATTACAAACAATCATTAAACATTAGTGCGTATATAAAAAATATTAAAATAATATAAAATTTTACGATATAATCAAAATGAAGATAGATAATTAATTACCATGAGACGATAGTCATTCGATCCACCATCAATTTGCCCATATTTCCTACAATGCATTGCTGCTATTGCTATTAAAACTCCAACATTATTTCTCATACAACATTTTTTACAAGGGCAATAAACTCTACCATCACCCCTTTCACCCTTTTGAATTTTTTTTCCACCTCTAATTTTTTCTTCCATTGATTCAAATTATCTTATATATAAAGAAAAATAATAATTATATTTAGCAATTATCTCTCTCAATGGTGTAGAAAACCCAAGACGTGTTGAACTCATTGGGAGCTCAATAAGCAAAAAGAAAATAAAAGTGATCAAAGTTCGACCATGATAAAAGGATCAAAGGTAAATAATGAATGGAAAACCCTGATATTATTTATAAAAAAATATTGAGTTATCCTTGATAATGGTGCACAATAAAATATTATTAACCAAGATCTAGATCTAATAGCTTGGAATATTTTATGGCTAAACTAGCCATTAGGATAACGACTAGTTTGACTTTGAAAATTAAAATCGAATAATAACGGCTAGTTTTATTTAATTAAGTAGCCAATTAATTATTTAAATAATTGTGATAATATATATATATATATATATATATATATATATATATATATATATTTTTATTTATTTATTTTTTTAGAAATGGCTAAACTAGTCGTTAGGGTAACGACTAATGTGATTTTGAAAATTAAAATCGAATAATAACAGCTACTTTAATTTATTTATTTAATTAATTTTGATATTATATATATATATATATATATATATATATATTAATAAAATTACTACACTAATATATGAAATAATATATTAAATCTGTAACAAGCCTCATATCGTCACCATTCTGAAATTTTGTAAATGGTCTTTTCATATCATGGCTATTCCGACGATCTCAATTTAACCTTTTTCGTGCTTCTGACGTTTTCTATCCATGTCGTTTTTTTCGACATTTTGTGAACGATATTTGTGAATGTGTCAGGGCACCCTAGGAAAAGCGTTCAGGCGGGTCGGGTCGTGTGAGCGCGCCGAGGGAAACGAGTTTAGGCGGGTCAGGTTGGGTTGGGTCGTGCCGTGTGAGGGTGCTCAAGGAAACCCTTGAGTCTGTCATATTCCAATTTTTGTTGTAATAAATTGCCATTTTTTATACTACCTCCCTCACACGATCCAACCCGAATGTGTTTCCTATCATGCCCTCACATGACACGACCCGACCCGCCTGAGCGAAGGAACGATTGAGATCAAAACAGAAAACAGATCGCACAAACGTGTAGTATAAGGCACATAGGCGATCACAGCTTATAATTTTTGATACGACCACCCTCACATGACTCGACCCACCCGAACACATTTCCCTAGGCACCCTCAAATGACCCGACATGACCAGACCCGCCCGAACGCATTTCCCTAGGCGCCCTCACACAACCCAACTCGACCATCCCCGACCTGCTGCAAACACATTTCCTTGTGCGCCCTAACACGACCCAACCGAACCAACCCAGCGTGATCAAACACATTTCCTTGGGTGCCCTCACACGACCTGACTTGACCCGACCCACTCAAACATGTTTCCTCGGGCACCCTCACACGAAACGACCCGAGCAAACCCACTCGAATTTTTTTTCCTGAGCTCCCTCACACGACTTGACTTGACCCAACCTGACCCACTCGAACGCATGTCCTTGGGCACCCTCACATGACATGGCCCGACCCAACCCACCTGAACATGTTACCTTGTGCAACTTCACATGAAACGACTCGATCGAACCCTACCTAACCCACCCGAACATATTTCAGAATTACGATATGCTGATCTAGGTTATAAAAGGGATGTTGATCTTAAATAACTTTGCATGGTCATGGCCCTAATTAAAGCACATGAAAGTATTGGAATGCATAATATTTCTGAGACGAAGGGAGATCACATTACCATTATTCGGGCACACTTTGCATGATTTAAGGGTGTTTCACTCTACTTGGAGTTGCGATCTATATTGTGCTATAGGTGGGTTGGGTCATGTGAGGGCACCGAGGGAAACGAGTTTGGGCGGTTCGAGTCGGGTTGGGTCGGGTCGGGTCGTGTCGTGTGAGGGCACCCAAGGGAACCCTTGATTCTATCATATTCCAATTTTTGTTGTAATAAATTACCATTTTTGATATGACCTCCCTCACACGATCCGAACCGAATGTGTTTCCTATCGCACCATCACACGACGTGACCCGACCTGCTCGAACGAAGGCACGACATAGATCAAAACGGAAAACAGATCGCAGATACGTGTAGTACGGGGCACACATCCGATCAAAACTTAGAATTTTTTATACGACCACCCTCACATGACCTAAAACACCTAAACATGTTTCCCCAGGTGCCCTGAAATGACCTAACGTGACCCAACCCGCCCGAACGCATTTCCTTGGGTGCCCTCACACAACCTGACTCAACCCTCCCCGAAACATGGAAAATGTGTTTCCTTATGCACCCTCACACGACCCGACCCAAACTGACCCAGCCCGATCGAATTCATTTCCTTGGGTGCCCTCACATGAATTGACCCAACCTGACCCACCCTGTTGTAGAGGTAAACCCCCTCTATGGACAGAGGCGATCCCTACTAGCCCAGATCGGGTCTAGCAACAATTGTATCACGCTAAGGCGCAAGTTCCTAATTACAATAAACCAACTTGCGAAGAAGTCCTACCTCAAGTCCAATGTTGTTGTTCATAGAGAAGATGGCGCTCCCATTTCCTTGCTCCAACAGATCACAATCCTCTCGCTCACCGCGATCGAACACCTGCACAGACAAGAAACATGAAAAACACAAGTGTAAAACCCGATATATGCAATTATGTATCAGTCAGAGAGGACACAACTCATGATCATAATGAACAATATGAGTGGAACCATAACCAATAGTCGCTTATCATTAAATATACAAAGGAAAATACAACTAGGCTTTGAGGCTGAACCTTCCTTCGGCAGGTCGTCAGCGGAATACGTCTCAGTAAAGCTTGTTGGGAATGGGGACAAGACTCTCTCTTCGATCGTCAATCTCCTCGCTATGGATTTGGCACTATGAGGACTATCAAAGCTCTTGCAACATTCTTTAGGCTATGAAGGCTCTTGGATATTAGCTTGCAAAGGGAAATGGCAAGCTTATATAGATGTTGGAAGAGGAGTTGGGATCCCTACAATCATGGGATTGGCCCTATCCTTAAGGAAGCTTCCATGAGAGGTGGCAAACTACTTCCTCTACATGGAAATCCAGAGCCAAACGTCCCAACTCAATTTAGAGACCAGTTCAGGAGTTGGTTAAAGTCAATCTTCCGCCATTCATTTTAAAAAAACACCCTTTATTAAGCCTGGCGCGAGTGTGACTCTGAGACAGAGCGCTAATTGGCATGCCCTCTTTGAAGAATTTCCCCCATTGGCGCGGGTATAACACAGGCTAGTCGCGCCAAGGATGAAAAGGCTATTTTTAGGGTTTTTCACAAGGAGATGTCTTCAAGGAAATGAAAGTCCATGTCTAGGGGAATGCCATGAAAGCGTTTTCAAGTTATGTCACTGCTCATAGGTCGTGGAATGAGCCCTCCAATGTGCTGGATGGGGAATTGCAGGGACGGTGACAAATTGCTGTGTAACAGATGCCCCCTAAAGCATGAGGCCTGAAAGAGAGAGAGGGGTGAAATGCTTTACGAGAACGTGTCCAACTGAAAACCCTACCGTCGAAAAACCTGAATAGAGAAGTACAAATGATATCTCAAATACATGATATATGTGGTATGGGTGCAGCCATCCATAACAGAGTATACAATAATCCAGATCCAAGGCATGGACACAGCCATCCAGTGAAGATCGATAAATAGACTCAGGTATGGTCGCAACCATCCAATGAATGAGTCATGTAACTAATACTAATAATCCACAAAATTGTAGCCTAGATTCTAAACAGATGAAATCCAGGGTCTTGCGCTCTATCTCGACCCGAAAAAAGTACAAGTTCAAGCATGCAAATGAGTGAGATGAAGTAGAACATGCAAGAACATTGTCTGATTACCAGCCAATGATGAAAGTTTTTAACAGACATGAGAGGTACCACCAACAATGACAATGGCCCTCAAGGTACTATAGGTACAATCTACGGTATGCGAATCAATGAGCTGATGTTGAAAACCCATAGAATCACTCGATCGGAGGCCAATTATGAAAACCTCACGTCGAACGCAAAGAACCTACCATTGAGGCATGCAGGCTCCAAGGTACCAGAAGGAAGTCTCTAGATTAGCTTCCTGGATAATGAGCTGAAGTCGATAGGAAGTGACCTTGATCGAAGGTGGGCCATAGTGTTTCCCATATCATCGACACGAGACAGAGGAACATAATGTATTTGTGAATCGGAATCAAATGAGAATTAGAGGAAGGTTAAAATTTGCAGAGGTCAACTTCTCTTGAAAATATTGGCGGCACGACAGTGGATTTGGCAATATTTGACATCAAAAGATCCAAGGTCATGATGACGAGGCAAAAGAGCAGATGAGAGGTCAAAAGGGATCACCCAAACCCATGGAGGCAAGTGAAAAACGAGATGAGATGTCCCCAACCCAACACGAATGCAGACAAGTGCCATGTTCAAGAGCGACATACTACCAACACGACAATGATGCTGGTTCCATTTTTTCCCCACCATTTCTGGCGAGTACCCCAATTATTTTTGAAAACAAGCTTGAAGGGGATAGCACATGCTTGTCATATAAGTTTTTCCTTCGGACGAATCCATCCTAGTACATTTAACGAGCCCTAGGAAGGAGGAACCCAAATATTGTCATTACGACTGGCTCCGATGTCATTAGGGGTTAACGAGTCTGACAAAGGAAGAACTCAACATCTTTTCATGTTTAGAGAGTTTGAAAAGACAACAGAAAAGTAAACTCCAACAGTCCCTTTTCGTAAATAGTTCCTTAGATCTGAAAAGGTAGAAAACTATGTCTGAGATAACCTCCTAGTCCGGATAGGCTAGCGTATTCCTTTTTCATAAATAATCTATCCCAGCCAGAAAAATGGGTAAACATATACTAGGTAGATGTCGTTTTGTGGCCACTTTAACGAGATCGAAATGACAAGGGACTCGACAATATTTTCATGTTTAGAGAGTTAGAAAAGGACTGAAAGATGACTCCAAATTGACTTTCCCGTGTTTTTACCGAGTCCGAAAAAGTATAAAATACAACTCGTATCACCGTTAAAGTCGCGTAAAAACCTGTCGCTGCACATAAAAGCAAGTGTAAAATCCATTTTCGATAAAATATATATTAAAATACTGAGAAAAATGACATTTAAACCTAATTTTTGACCTGAAAAATTATAAATAGGCTTTAAATGGTAAAACAAATTTACTTTTACTTTTTACCTTACTTGGAGAGCAACAGTGGTCACACCTCTCATGGAAGCTTCCTTAAGGATAGGGCCAATCCCATGATTGTAGGGATCCCAACTCCTCTTCCACCATCTATATAAGCTTGCCATTTCCCTTTGCAAGCTAATCTCCAAGAGCCTTCATAGCCTAAAGAATGCTGCAAGAGCTTTGATAGTCCTCATAGTGCCAAATCCATAGCCAGGAGATTGACTATTGAAGAGAGAGGCTTGTCCCCATTCCCGACAAGCTTTACTGAGACATATTTCGCTGACGACCCGCCGAAGGAAGGTTCAGCGTCAGAGCCTGGTTGTATTTAACTTTGTATATTTAATGATAAGTGACTATTGGTTATGGTTCCCCAGTGGAGTCGCCAATTTTTTGTAGAGTTACATCCCCTCTGCGGACAAAGGCGATCCCTACTAGCCCAGATCGGGTCTAGCAACAATCGTATCACGCTGAGGCGTAGGTTCCTAATTACAATAAACCAACTTGCGAAGAAGGCCTACCTCAAGTCCGACGTTGTTGTTCGTAGAAAAGATGGCACTCCCGTTTCCTTGCTCCAGCAGATCACAATCCTCTCGCTCGCCACGATCGAACACCTGCACACACAAGAAACACGACAAACACAAGCGTAAAACCTGATATGTGCAATTATGTATCAGTCAGAGAGGGCACAACTCATGATCATAATGAACAATACGAGTGGAACCATAACCAATAGTTGCTTATCATTAAATATACAAAGGGAAATACAACCAGGCTCTGATGCTGATCCTTCCTTCGGTGGGTCGTCAGCGGAATACATCTCAGTAAAGCTTGTCGGGAATGGGGACAAGCCTCTCTCTTCGATCGTCAATCTCCTCGCTATGGATTTTGCACTATGAGGACTATCAAAGCTCTTGCAGCATTCTTTAGGCTATGAATGCTCTTGGATATTAGCTTGCAAAGGGGATTGGAAAGCTTATATAGATGGTGGAAGAGGAGTTGGGATCCCTACAATCATGGGATTGGCCCTATCCTTAAGGAAGCTTCCATGAGAGGTGGCAAACTACTTCCTCTACATGGAAATCTGGAGCCAAACGTCCCAACTCAATTTAGAGACTAGTTCAGGAGTTGGTTAAAGTCAATCTTCCGCCATTTATTTTTTAAAAACACCCTTTATTAAGCCTGGCGTGAGTGCGACTCTAAGACAGAGCGCCAATTGGCATGCCCTCTTTGAAGAATTTCCCCCATTGGCGCGGGTATAACACAAGCTACTCACGCCAAGGATGAAAAGGCTATTTTTAGGGTTTTTCACAAGGAGATGTCTTCAGGGAAATGAAAGTCCATGTCTAGGGGAATGCCATGAAAGTGTTTTCAAGT
Source organism: Pinus albicaulis (assembly GCA_034641835.2). NCBI lineage: Eukaryota > Viridiplantae > Streptophyta > Pinopsida > Pinales > Pinaceae > Pinus > Pinus albicaulis. The sequence goes on along the minus strand of CM076584.1, from coordinate 623,793,923 downwards.
TATGTCACTACTCACAGGTCATGGAATGAGCCCTCCAATGTGCGGGATGGGGAATTGCAGGGACGGTGAAAAATTACTGTGTAACACACCCGAATGCGTTTCCTTTGGTGCCCTCACATGACCTGACCTGACTCGACCCACCCAAACGCATTTCCTTGGGTGCCCTTACACAACACAACCCGAGCAAACCCGCCCGAATGCGTTTTCCTGAGCGCCCTCACACGACTCGACCCCACCCAACCCGACCCACTCGAACGCATTTCCTTCGGTGCCCTCACATGACACGACCTGACCTGACCCACCTGAACATGTTTCCTTGTTCGGCCTCGCATGACATGACCCGATCGAATCCTACCTAACCCGCCCGAACGTGTTTCCGAATTATGATATGCTGATCTATTTTATAAAAGGGATGTTGATCTTAAATGGTATTGCATGGTCATGGCCGTAATTAAAGCACATGAAAGTATTGGAATGCATAATATTGTTGAGACTAAGGGAGATCACATTACCATTATTCGGGCACACTATGCATGATTTAAGGGTGTTTCACTCTACTTGGAGTTGCAATGTATATTGTGCTACGTGCCAATTCTCTTGTTGCACAAGGTTTCCATGGTGGCTGCTTCCTCGGTGAAGTTATTAGGGTGTTTTCATGACAATTAATGGGATCCATCATATTACCATTATGATACAAATTCTTCACCATCAACGATGATGTGGTTATGTGCGAGGTTATACTGGCCGCGTGGTACAAAAATTAAGTAACATTGAAGGAAAAATGTCATGTTGAAGTGAATTTCCAAGGTGACGGGCATGTCTATTAGTACTACGTGAGTGACATTCATGAATCGCAACTCTTGAAAGTGTGATCTATCATCATGTCAAAGCAGCGGCTACGATTTGTGGGGTAATCACAATAAAAATATTGTAATGAAAAAATGGTAAATATTCTTCAATACACAAGACATTATATTTTGAAAAAGTTATAATAAAACTTCTAATTTCTTCATTCATTAAATTTAAAGATAATTTTTTTATATTCATTTTTAAGATTAAACATGTTATAAGTTATAGAGAAATTAATAACAATTAAATATAACAAATATATTATTAGTTTTGTTAGCTTGACCTAGATAACATAGTAATAGCTAACATAATAATTATCAATTAAATCACCCTAGTAAACAAATAACAAATATATTATTATAATCCTATAAAAAATAATAAAATAAAAATAAAATAAAATAAACAACATTACAAAATAAACCTGGTTTGCCTGATCTGCATAGTATCAATCTCCCTACATGTTAATGAGCTAAAGGTAAAAGACAACTAAAATGTTAAACACTCTCAATAAATCCACATTTCATTACATGAAGCATTTGGAATCCTCGCCCATGGAAACCAAAACATCTCTTTAATGTACCTACTTCAAAATATTTTAAAATACAAAAAAAAAAAGCCTTAACACCATTCATAATATTGGGAAAATATCTAATTAAAAATATAATGGTTTATTATTAAACATTTTCATTTAAAAAACTATCAACATTTCATAGTTAAATTAATAAATAAATTAAATTTTATTTCATCACATAATTTAAACTCTCTATTTAAAATATAAAACTAGTCCATCATCGCTCTTATGACGTTAGGTGAACACGTCACAACACCGACGGTTACCCTCCACCTGTCGCAACACCAACGGTTGTCCTAAAACCGTCACAATACATAACTTTGGTGAACTCGTCGCAACACTGACGATTACCCTCCATATGTTGCAATACCGACGATTTTCCTCAAACCATCGCAATACTGATGTTTGTTCCCAATTACGCCACAAATACTGACAAGTGTCCCTAAATGTCACAATACCGACTCATATTTTAGGAACGTCGCATTTCCGACGTTGTGTCCCAAAATGCCAGTATTCCGATGACATTCATAAATGTCGAAATAGCGATAATGTCCCTAAATGTTGGGATAGCGATGGTTTTTGGTAGGATTTGAAAAATTGATAAAAATTGTGGAAATTTCCGACAATACATCAAAAGTGTCGAAATTTTTCACCAAATTTACTGGTGCAAGATTTTCATCATTCCTATTGATGTAACACTTTCTACCAAAAACTTTAAAATGATTGATGATTGAAAGTCTTCCATGCACATCTCATAAGGATTTTTGTTACTATTTGGTTTGAGATGAGCTTTTTTAAGTATTAACATTATTGTTTGTATGGCTTTGTCCCATAATCTATGTTGAAATTTTGTTTCATCCATCATGGGAATAACTAGTTGTTGTATGTAGAAATTATACAAACAATATGTATACCAATGGATTCAATCTGATCATGCGATATGATAAATAAAGATATTGAATCCTACTACAAATTAATTGCGGAAATAAACATGATCACACAATCACACCAAGTAAGAGAAAGAAGAAAATAAATCACACAACATAGATATTTTTCCTGAAGAAAGATTACTTCTCAAAACCCCTCTATCTCTATTATACAAGGAACCAATAAATCATGAAACAATAAAATGCACTCTTCTCATAAGAGTCTATTGCACTATCTTGACTGTCTCACACTGATCTGGACAAAATTGGGCTAGTACTTAGCCAATTCTCATCCTCTACTCAGCCTCCCTTGCTCACACAATCCCTAGGCAATTAATTCCTAAAAAATAGGATAATTAGCCTTCCTTTACTACAAAATACATCATGGACATCATATCGTGTATATAATTGTGCCCAAGAAATTTTCTATAAATACAACTAATAGATAGCTTCCATTTAACCTTTGTCTCAAGTGGGACTTCATCAGAACTGACATGCATGTATATATTAATAGTAAATCATCGGTCACTTGATAGATCACTGCATGTGAATTAAATCTCATTTAATTCACTTAACCTCGGACTAGTGCAACAATCAGTTACAACTAGTTAGATTGACTTTAACTCACTTAATTGAGTTAATTGATTTCTCATGCATTAAACTAATAAACTCACTACAACTTGGACTCTAAAACAAATAGAATCACTCTACATGCCTCACCAACCACCCTCAACTCGAATTTCGTGACCTAACTAAGTCTATCACACTTAGTTAACTATTACAAGTAGTTATGAGATAATATTACAATTTATTGTCCATTTTATTTAAGGGATAAATAAGTTTGACACATGTTTCTTTCAATTTAATTAATAAATAGTTAAATCAAAAGCCTTGCATGGTAGCCATTTATGGGTGTCATTTTCTGGATGTTGTTTCTGGATGCCAATTTCACTGTTTCTTGTTGAAATTTTCAACACTCCCTCTAATTAAGAAAGGAATCAATATGTCTCGATCTAGTACCTTTGGAATGTTCTCCATGCAACACTTCTGAAACTGAATAGCCTCCAAACAACTGAATCAATATAATGCATCTGTCATCAAATTATTTTGACTGTTGGTACCGACTACACATGTCTAATGGACTTTGTGCACTGTTGACACCTACAGCCATGCACTCTACACTGCTACCAACTCTGATTGGCACTGCACTATCCAACACATCTCACTATGATTTATGTCTTCCTGACATCTGGCTGAATCAATATAATTGAGCCTTCCTTCTACTGCTATACTATAGGCTCCTTGTAGCCAGGTTCGATCCATGAGACACTCCATGTAAATGAACCCTGCCCAAATTTCTTCTTGGAATTAATTTTGCACATCGCCCCACCTCACACCTGGAGGTATGGTTGCATGTACTTCCTCTTCCATTTTGGCTCGAAATTTACCCCTCTTATAGGTCTCTGCTTTAGTGGAATCTTCCACTCTATCTCCTCTCTTCTTCTCCAATTTTCGCTTCTCCACAACCTTCTCAGACTACTTCTGAGGCTGCATGTTAAGAGATAATTTCTCCCTCTCAACCACCAAGTATTTAACCATTGATTTTCTCCTTAAAGCCTTGCATGCTTCCTCAACCTCAAGAGAATAAAATTTCTTGATTCTTGAACCGATCTCCTTCACCTGTCCCATGGATATGTGTTTAAGGAACACATTTCCTTTTCTAAACATCACCTCATAACCACAGTCTTCTAATACTGCTACTGAGAAAATATTATTCCTTAGGCCTGGAACATACAAAACATCTTCTAGTCTAAGATGGCAGCTAGAATCCCTTTGAAAGGTAATTGTTCCTATGCTGGTCATGCTATACCTCACATCATCTCCAAACTCTATGTTCTTCTGGAGGTCCTTCCCCTCCAAGTCACTAGAGAGATCTCTATTCCCTGTCATATGAAACACAGAGCCACTGTCTAGATACCACATGCATCCCATTACAGTGTTATCCATGAATTAAATGAGAGTAAAATCATACTTAAACTATGAATTTAATGCTTCACCTACTACAACTCCAGGCTCCTTCTTGCTTGCCTTTTTCTGCGGACAATTCGAAGCATAGTGCCCATGGTCGTGATAGTGAAAACATATGATATTGGAAAAGTCATTCTTTCCCACTTCACATTGGGATTTATTTCCCTTCGCCTTGTTTTCCTTACTAGCCAAGGCACAAACTTCCTCTTCATTAGTCTTGGATGAGGATCCATCCCTCATATTCTGCCTAAACTCTTCTTGTACTAAATCCGACCAAAATCGCTCCCAATCTGGTAACTTCTCCCTCCCATTGACAAAGTCCCAATAACTATTCTAGGTCTTGGGAAGGCATAGCAATGTTAGGCTCACCAAGTCATCATTTTCTATGGTCACACCAACACTTTGAAGCTCATCTTGACATTGAGTGAACTTTTCCAAGTATGCAGGTACCGTCTCGTCCTCCTTCTTGATTTTCCTGAGCTTGTCCTTCAGCACCAACTTCCTTTGGTCATTGTTTTTCTGAAACTAATATGTCAAGGCCTTCCACATTGCATATAGAGTCACATTGTTATGGAGGCACAATACAATGTTATCTCTAACTCCCTCTAATAATATCCTCCTCTTCCTTGCTACCTTCTTTTTCCAAGCATCAAGAAGAGCGATGTCTTATGTTGTGGGCTTGGGAATATCATTATGAATGAATTCTTTCAAAACATTGTCCTCCATAACTTCCTCCATTCTTCATTTCCATGCAATATAATTAGAACTTCCCTTGAGTGCATATTCCAATCTTAATCCATTGAAAGCCATCTTAATTTTCTTGTCGCTCCAAAAGAAAGTATTTGCAAGTTTTAATATTATTCAACAAAAACTAAATTTCTTCTCCACTATTATGATTCCTAGCGCTATGATACCACGTATAAATTATAAAAACAATATCATGGGCTTCCTATGGTTTATATAATTGTTTCCAGGAAATTTTCTATAAATACAACTAATAAATAAATTCCCTTTAAAATTTGTCTCAATTGGGTCTTTATGAGAACTAACATGCATGATGTTATTAATAGTAAATCATTAGTCACTTCATAGGTCACTGCATGTGAATTAAAAATGATTTTATTCACTTCACCTCTCACTAGTGCAATAATCAATTACAATTGCAACTTGGACTCTAAAATAAATAGAATCACTCTACATGCCTCACCAAGCACCCTCAACTCGAATTTCATGACCTAACTGAGTCTATCACACTCAGTTAACTATTACAAGTGATTATGAGATAAGATTACAATTTATTGTCCAATTCATTTAAGGAGTAAATAAATTTTACACACATTTATTTAAATTTAATTAAGAAATAATTACATCAAAAGCCTCCCACGGTAGCCATTTCTGGGTGCCATTTTCTGGATGTTGTTTTTGGATGCCAATTTCATTGTTTCTTGTTCCAAATTTCAACATTGTATATATTTATTTTCTCTCTCTACTACACCATTCTACTATGGAGTCTCAGCTTTATTGAACTAACTTTTTTTCCATGCTTTTTGCAAAAGTAATCAAACTCTTTTGAAATAAAGTCACCTCCATTATTGGATCTTATGCTCTTGATTTTACGATCGATTTCATTTTCAGCCAAAAATTTGAAATATTTGAACTTCTTGTTATGCGGATAAATCCCTCTTGCAGACAAGAGCGATCTCCCTAGTATCCTAACGATATATAGAAACAAACAACCAAATGCAAACCATTTTCTCTATATCATTTGTGATTCAGGATTATTAATAACAGATTACGAGGACATGCCCTGACCTGAAGTCCAACGCTTATCGAAATATTCTATCTAGTCCCTCCAAAAGAGGTCACTTTAGCATGTGAAACCTACAATCAAAGACAGATTAAAAGATTAAAAGCACATGCAAGGTATAATAATCAAGAAAACACTAATCTATCTTAGTTATCAAGGAATCTAAGAATTTAATTACTCAAATAGATACATGAGCAATTCAGTGAGAAAATGGAATCCATTTGTATTAACTTTCATAATAAGAAGTAACCTTACAACCTGTCACCTTGATGTTATACAGGTTCTTCCGGGGTCCTGAACAACCGTCCTCTCTCAGATTGACAAGCCTTATTCTCTCTGAACTAGCATGAAGTTATGGACATGAGTGTGTGATCATTCTCATATCAAAAATGGCTAGTATAGAGAGTATGTTCTCTTAAGGAATTTCTTCAGCAATTACCACATGTGTGTCTCTACCATTGAGAATGAAACATGATCTCAATTTATAGGGAAATGGAGGTAGTTCCAGTTCCATGAAGAGGGGAATGGATTCCTCTCATGAAGGGATTTGAGCTCCATAAACCAGGGGATAAGATCCATGAGTGAAGGGATAGAGCTCATGAGTATAGGATAAAGCTCGAACTGAACGTGCTTCTAGAAGCTTCCAGTTAGGTGAATATTCATCCAAGTGGGCTTCTAGAACTTACTTTTTCCTTTATTTGACTGTTTACGGGGGTTTGCAGGTTTAATATGCAAAACGTTCGGGATGTGCTGCAGGCTATAGAGAAAATATCTGCAGATCCGCAGGCAAGGGATAGGAAAAGTGCGGAGTTAGACTTTTAAGGGTTTTAATAAGATTTTATCTAATTCCAAGACTTGGTTTAGGAACATTATGGATTTTTTCTTCTAAGGGAGGATAATATAGGTATCGATGAACCTAGATAGACACTCAAATGTCATTGTGACAAAATAAAATGTAACAGATTTCCCCCTAAAGTGCGAAGTCTGAGGTAGTTCTCAAGAGTGAAGTGCTTTATCTTTCCGAGGATTGGATTACAGACATATTGATCGAAATCCTGTAAAAAAATTCAATGCAAACATATATATGTATATCATGGCTGAGGTAGGCATTCCCATACTCAGATCAAAACTAACTACATGTTCTGGTACAAAAATGATTTTAGAATTACATCAATAGTAGACACAACATGGACGCAGACATCTATCATAAGTAGTCTACTGTATCATGAATAATAAAACTCCTTGCAGCCTGGATGGTGGAGACTAGATCTAGGGTCTTGATTTTTTGCTTCTCGAACTAGTACGATTCTATCCATGCAATTGATTATGTTGAAGTCGAACATGGTAGAAACTACTTGGTTACCAGTCAATGACGTCAAATGTTAACAAGTGTGAGAGAAACCATGAATAACGACAATGGCTCTCAAAGTACTCAGTAAAATCCACGAAGTGTGAATGAATGATTTTCAGTTGAACACTTCATGGAATCATTTGATCAAAGGTCAATGATGCAACTTATCATCGAACGTGAGAAACCTGCCATTAGGGCATGCAGATCCTAAGGTAATGATAGGATCGTAGATCAAATTTCTAGATGATAAGTTGTCGTCGATCGAAAGCGACTCGTCGTAGGAAAGCCCATGACACAAAACCATTATATAAAATTTTGAAGAAATATTTGCAGGGACTGACTCAGGGATGGTCAATGTGAATGGAGACAAATGTTTGTAATGATATTTTTTTTGAACTGTCTCTTGAACACATAACGACATTGCAGATGGTTTGGTAACAATTGACCTAAATCTAATACCCATAAACTGGCTAAAGAATTTCAATGTGGCTTGATTAACTATTAGACAGAGGAATTTTGCCAACCCAGGTACAAGTGTGAAAAAAAGTGTCTTTTTCAAGAGTGGTATACTACTTTTTAAAAAAATGTGACAATTGGATTCATTTTCTCTTTTTCCCCCACCATTTCTGGCAAGTACATCTTTATTTTTGACAATCTTGAGGAGGATAACATTTTCTTTTTGTGTAAGCTCATCCTTTGGATGAGTCCAAATTAGTATTAAAGTTGAACCCTAATAAGGAGTGGTTCGTTCCTGTTTGTAATCGACAGGTCCTTTATTATTAAGTTTTAACGAGTCCAGTATAGGTGAAATTCAATGTTTTTCAATTTTAGGGAGTCTGAAGAAAAACATAAGAAAAATCTGTTGACCATGATTAGTCAACGTATACCTTTTTCATAAATAGTCCATTTTAGTCTGAAAAAGGGGTAAAATTATTCTGAAGGGATGACTCTTCTTTTACTTTAATGAGTTATAATAGTCAATTACTCTACGATATTTTCATATTTAGAGAGTCTGAAAAGGGCTTGAAAGAGAACTCCAAGGTTTCTCTTTTTCGTAATTTTAAAGAGCCCGAAAAAGTGATAAAAGTATACCCAGTTGGCTAACTTTCAATTTAATTTATGAGCAGGAAAAGACAGAAAGAACTCGGTATTTTCATGTGTTTTACGAGAATTAAAGATAGAAAAATAATCTTGGGACTATCATGAGTTTAATGATCTTGAAAATAATAACTGAAATAGACTCAAGATAGGTTTCATTTTTATACAAACTTGAAACATAGGAAAAATTATGCTTGAGAGTCATTTCATTTCTAGACAAGCTTGAAACGAAGGAAAATTGTGATTGATAGTGGTTTCATTTTTACACAAGCTTGAAACAGAGAAAATTGTACTTGAGAATGGTTTGTTTCATTTTTACACAAGCTTGAAACAAAGAAAAAATCATGCTTGAGATAAGTTTCAATGCCCCCCAAGCGTAACCTGCAAGAGAATATGCCCCCCAAGCTTCATTTCATTCACCTAAGTGGACTACTAGTTCATAGGTGGATTGAATGAAGGTTCATTTACGAGATCAAATGAAAGACTCGACTTGACACTTACGATATCTAATAAAACACTCGACTCAATTTGGAGAGGATTTGTTTCATTTTTTAGTGAGCTTGACACAGGAAAAGAACTATGCTCATGATGGCATGCTTCATTTTTTAATGGGTTGACACAATAATAGGAACTATCCTCAAAAGGGCATGTTTCATTTTTTAACGAGGTTGACACAGTAAAAGAATAGTCCTCATAGACATGTTTCATTTTTTAACGAGGTTGACACAGTAAAAGGAACTATCCTCATGGTTACCTGTTTCATTTTTTAACGAGGTTGACACAGTTGAAGGAAATCTCCTCATAAGGCCTTGTCATGGCTTCCAAGAGGTCTTCATCGAATGGCATAATATTTCTCTGGAAGTAACACATGTCAAGGGACTCAATAGGGATAAGAATATTGCATTCAAATAAATCCCATAGGGTTTTCAATGTCAATTACCAGATCTAAGTCAAAGGAAGTCGAGAAAACAGTGAGAGGCTCGCTTGCATCAGTAACTGAAAACATGGGATTAGTTGCCACATAATTAACTCGTGGCAGGTGTTGGCGAAAAGTCAGGTCTCGCGGGCAAGACCCAGGTTCAAGAGTTGTGGCCAACAAGGGGTCCGGAGTAGTCTAGGAACACGCCGGCATTTTCACCCTGCTCTGGGAGAGCAGTGCGTCTCACCCGAGGCGTGCCGCGACCACATGCGTAAGGGGATGAGATCACTGGTAAGGAATGAACCCGCAACCAAAGAAAGAAAGTGCATCCATCACATATACCAAGTTACACATGCATGATCACTAATTAAGTATTCAGACAGTCGTAACTTAAAATTTTAAAGCAGTGTAAACACATCAGAACGCATGAAAAACACATTGAGACAACAATCCTTCCTTATATTATTCTTCTGGCCGAATACATGGTTACATAGCTTTCTTCTCTGATAACTCACAAGTCAGATACAGATGGGTTTGAGAACAGAAAGGAAGAACATAGAAAGTAAGAACCCATAGGGAGAACCGGTCTGATTCTTCTGCGGCTGCTCTGCACATCCTTCCTCAGGTCTTGATCCTCGCGACTTCTCTCGCATCCATTCAACCCTCAACAATAACAACAACAGAAACAACCTACTTCTTCAGCCGGGTGATCGCCTTTTATTCACCCGCTCCTCGCGACTGGCGGCTTCTCTGTGTCTTCACTTTGGCTTTTCCCGACTTCTCTTCTGATGTCTGCATGTTCCACTTTCTATTTTCTGCTGTATTTCTTTCATCTGCACTTCTCTCTGTTCAATCTCCAGTTATCAACTGCTTCCGCGCCACCTTGGTAGCTCCGCAACTCCTGGTCGCTGCGGCGCGGTCGCGTTAGCTATGTGTATTTATTCCGCAACTCAAAAAGAGTCAAAGTTCAAAATGTCTTGGCCGAAAGTTCAAAACTTAAACAAAAACAAGGGCCCCAACAGCAGGGTAGATACCACTTCTGTAGAAGGAAAATTTAGGGATGCTTGATTATTGGTAGGCGAATCAAGAATAATGAATGAATGCTGGTCAACAGTCACAATGTTTCCATTGTGAGGGAAAGACATCACACGAAAGAGTGTCGATATGAAATATTTTGTTGCATAGATATAGTCTCTCCCAAGGAGAAAATTGAAATCCGAGGGGGGCTTGGACTACCATAAGTCAAATACAGACAGTTTTACCTTCCAAGGTAATAGGAAAATTAGGAAGGATCCATAAAGGTTCACTAATGGTTCTATTAAAAGATGACAGATTTTGTGTAACAGGTACAAGCTGAGGGGAACCCAAAGCTTGCCAAGAAGTTGAGAATAAAATACTAACAGAAGCACCTTCATCTATTTGTGCGATGCACATTCTTAGCACAAGCCTTCACAATGATTTGGAAAGGGATGGAAGAAAGAAGACAAGGTTTTTTCAGTCTATTCCAATCAAAGGAAAAGACCTTAGTACTTGGAGGGGGTTATGTTGAAACAGATGAAATTCCCCCTAGTGTAGAAGAATCTGATGTAACAAGAAGAACCTAAGTGGTATGAGTTTCACTCTCTACAGGGAGAGTGGGATCAACCGAATGTGAAATCAAGACAACCACTTGATCAACTAATGGATCATCAACTCGAGTGATATGATTTTCACTTTTCAATGGAAGAGCAGGATTGATTATACTTGAAATTAGATCAATCACTTCGTCAATTGACGGTAGGTTGGGAGAAATTTTATGGTAACCAGTTGGAAGTTGTTGCTGTGGAACAGTAAAGTTTTCCAACAATTTTGAGGCTTCATCTATGTGAGGGAAAATGTGAGTTTGATGACTCCCTTTCCATAACCTACAAGGAAACCTAACTTTACCCTTTTTCCCAGGAACATGAAAATCACTAGTTGATGGATCAACAGTAACTTGATGTGATCTTTCTGACCATACTTCCAAGATATTTGGAATACCAGGACAATTGATAAGGAAGTGGTCACCATTACAAAGCTTTCAAGGTTATTTGGGTTTACGATGCATGTTGGAGGTTTCTTCAATACTACCAACACTTATAACCATGGTTGGTTAGTTGAATTCTTTCTTATCTTGCTTCTTATTCTTCTTTCCTTTCTTCTTCTTCTTATCCACCTGGTTACTAGCATCAAGGCATTTACCAAGCAAAGAGGAAGAGAGGGAGGAAGACATGTTTGGCGAAGAAGGTAAAGGGTCAACATGAGGTTGGTGATTTTGAGATGGTGAAATCTGTTGAGGTGGAACAATTTGAGTATTCGAGGCCAACGAAGTTGAAAATAACCATACCGGTAAACCTATGGTAAATCTAGGTAATGAAAATGTATCCATATAAGGAGGACCAACATTTCCAAAGCAAGGAAAACTACTAGGATTCTCATTAAGAGAAGTTCCTTGGTTGGTAAATTCTGGAAATCTTGCCATTATTTTCAACTTTAGTGAATTTAATTAACAATTTAAAAATATTAACAATTCAAATTCACAATCCACACCTAAGGTCTCTAAAAAGTAAAAACAAACAAATGAACATTCTATATCAAATATAGGAGTCAAACCACACACAAACAATTTGTTTTCATAGCGAAATCACTAGTTGGTGATGAAATCCAACGTCGCAGAGATGAATGTGAAAAACTAGCTGTCAGAACAATTACCCTGACAACCTACTTAATGACACAATTTGGTGCAAGTAGCTTCGCTATGCCATTTCGAAGTGAAGAGTACCCTCTAGAAAGTCCAAGTGAGTCTAGTCAATGTTTACTCTAGGTACAGTGGGACCTTCCCTCCACCGTCACCTTAGGAAAAATCCTAAAGATTATGGCCACTAAGGTCAGCAGCTAAGACAATTTCACCTGGGGGAACAATCTACGATCCGATATACACAAAAGGGTAGAGTATCAAGCTCAATCTCCTAGAAGACTCCTCGACATGGTAAATCTAACGTTTTCCAACATGTGACCCTAGGATCCTCAACAATAGTTAATTTGAGGTTTACCGTTTGTATTATGTGCACATCTTCTATCTTTCCCAATGAGATAGGTACGATTACCTCACTGGTCCCAACATGATCTCCTGCTTGACTCTTTTAAGAAGAGCTTCCTAGAGCACAAATGTAACAATTGGAATTTTTCCTACCGCAAGATAATATTGTTTGTTTATTTTCTTTGGAAAGTTAACTACAACCTATTCCAAACACTATCCTAAGCTAGAGTGGTGGAAAGAGCCCTATAAAATGTAAAAATTACTAGATGAATTTTATTAAGCGATGTGTTATTTGGGTTGTTATTACTCAAAGGGTAAATGGATATGAAACCAATGGTGTTATGACCTGACCCAAAACTGAATGCAATCGAATATAATAATTTAATCTTTTCAATTAGATGAATCTTAACTAAAGTAAGGAGAGAGTTTCCATTCAGTTCCAACAATGCAAGAATTGATAGATAAGAGAAAATATAACAAATTCTCTAATGCACTAATTTCATCAAGAAAAAATAATGCTAATCAATTCTAATTTTTTATTTTTATGTTTTTAAAACAATCATAAAACATGTAAATTCAAATCAAAGAAAATGATCTAAATCTACGATTCATTTTTCCATAATGTAAACTATGCAGTTGTAATCTATGCACAATTCACTTGAAAAGTATGCAAATGTAATCTATGCACATTTTTCGTTTATATTCTGAAAATGAGAATTTTAATTATGAAAATGTGATCTATGCAAGAGAATTCTCAGACTCAAGATGATTCTAATGTAATATTAAGAACCAATCAAGTGTAATTAAAGAAAATTCGGTGAGAATTCCAAAGGTCAAAAAATAAAAATACTCAAACGTGATTAACGCTCACACACAATTTAGCCCTCCTCGGCAAATGAGGCGGAAATTATTTTTGCAAAAACAAAATAAAAAAGATACAAAATTGTTAAGAGACTGAGACAAACCTCGAAGTAATTACCAAAGAAAATCAAATTAAGATTTTCTCAAAAAAGAGACTCAAAACACCCAATTAGCTTAACGACGACTGACGCAAAATTTGTTGAAACGAAATTCACACATAAGATTTTGACAGTCAAGAAAAGTTGGGGAAAACGCAGAGAATCTCGTAATATGGCTCCTACAAAGGGAATTCTTAATTTTTCAAATAAAAATTCACAAGTCCGCAGGTTCTAATGGGGAACAGAACCACACTGTTCTGAACTAAAAACTGCAGAGGCTACTGGACTGTTTTTAAATAAAAACTGCAGAGGCCAGGAAAAATATAGAAAAATAAATATTTAGCTTTTCTTTTCAGGGATTCTAATAAGTTATCTACCCAACCCAGTTTTTAGACTAATCAAAATTAGAATATTCTTAAATTTCAAAATGAAAAATAAAAACTAAAACTAAGTTCCATTCCCTAGTGGAGTCGCCAATTTGTTATGCGGATAAATCCCTCTTGTGGACAAGAGTGATCTCCCTAGTATCCTAAGGATGTATAGAAACAAAAAACCAAATGCAAACCATTTTCTCTAGATCATTTTTTATTCATAATTATTAATAACCAATTACAAGGACATGCCCCTACTTGAAGTCCAACGCTTGCCGAAATATTCATCCAGTCGCTTCAAAAGAGGTCACTATAGCATGTGAAACCTACAATCAAAGAAAAATAAAAATATTAAAAGAAACTACAAGATATAATAATCAATAAAACACTAATCTATCTCAGTGATTAAGGAATCTAAGAATTGAATTACTCAAATAGATACATGAACAATTCAATGAGAAAATGGAATCCACTTGTATTAACTTGCATAATAAGAAGTAACCTTACAACCTGTCACCTTGATGTTATACAGGTTCTTATGGGTTCTTGAACAACCATCCTCCCTCATATTGAAAAAACCTCTTCTCTCTGAACTAGCATCAAGTTATGGACATGAGTGTGTGATGATTCTCATATGAAAAATGGCTAGTATAGAGAGTATGCTCTCCTAAGAATTTCTTCGGCAATTACCACATGTATGTCTCTACCCTTGAGACTGAAACATGAGCTCAATTTATAGGGAAATGGAGGTAGTTTCAATTCCATGAAGAGGGGAATGGATTCCTCTCATGAAGGGATTTGAGCTCCATATACCAAGGGATAAGCTCCATGAGTGAAAGGATAGGGCTCATGAGTATAGGATAAAGCTCGAACTGAACACACTTCTAGAAGCTTCTAGTTGGGAGAATATTCGTCCAGTTGGGCTTCTAGAACTTAATTTTTCCTTTATTTGATTGTTTACGGGGGTCTGCGGGTTTAATATGCAAAACATGCAGGATGTGTCATAGGCTATAGAGCAAATATCTACAGATCTGCAAGCAAGGGCTAGAAAAGTGCAGAGTTAGACTTTTAAAGGATTTAATGACCTTTTCTCCAATTTCAAGACTTGGTTTAGGAACATTAGGGTTTTTTAGTTCTAAGGTAGCATAATATAGGTAGTGATGAACCTATATAGACATTCAAATTTCATGGTGACAAAATAACATGTAGCACTTCTCAAAGGCTTCACATTTTTCTTTGTGAAAGGAAACCCACATGGTCCTGCTAAAATCATCAATTATAAGCATGAAATACAATTTATATATGGGTGATTGGTTTCTTGGAATTAAACACAAGTTCATTTTTACTAGTTAATATGACTTTGATGATGATCTCTCCTTAGACTTGAATGGTTGGCAAGTTTTCTGAACCTTGACAATCCCTAAGTATGAAACCTACTACTTTATGCTGAAAGTTTTAAGATTTAAAACATTGAATCAGATTTTTTAAAGGAGAAAAATAATTGGTGTATCAAGGTCTGTCATTCATCTGTCTAATCTATTGATTTATTCTTATTTCTATGAGCTTCATGTAAGATAAATTCACTCTGAATTTTTTTTATTTATGGCCAAAATTAGTTTATGTAAAATAATAACCTGGAAAAATATCAATGTACCTGGAAAAACATATTCTATTACATTATTGGGTTGATTTTTATTAATTTTAATTTTCCTCTCAAGCATTGTTTTTGTTTTGGTAAGGTAAATTTCTCTTCTTCTATTGCTACTACTGATAATTATTTTACTGGTTATTGGGTTGTGTATTGTCTTTTTGTTGCCACAGAGTCCGTTCTATTTTTTTGGGTAAAAAAGTGATTGAATTTTTAGCCTTTGATACCACATTCATGCTTGATTTAGCATTAAATACAAGACAACTTCGATTGTCAAAGAATCTTTGTGATTCCAGATGTTAATTCAAATTATCAGTTCCTTTTCCAATTTTTTGATTAAAGTTCAACTGGGTTTTCTCCTTCTCTAGTTATTTTCTTAGAAAAACAATTTCACCCTTTATCCTTTCACAAGATTGATTCTTATCACTCATTTTTTGATTTCAAGATTCTTATATCTTCTTTCCTTCTTCATTTTTCTAGAGAAATGGTTCAACAGTTCCATTTTTTTATTTAATTAATGACTCCTTTTGGGATTTATTTTTCTTTCTCATCATTTCAATTTCTTCAATTTCACTTAACAGTTCTCCTTATAGATCACCTTCAACATCCAATTCATTAGAAATAATAGCTTCAACTTAAATATTTTTTATAGCAATAAGCATGAGTTCTTTTGGACTTTCATCATTTTTGTCTTCATTTGCGGATTCACTCACTTCAGTCTAAGAGGAGCTAGCTTCTTGGGTGTAGAGACTCATCGTTTTATACTTCCCCCTATCCATTTGTACTTTTCTAATTTTTTCTCTAGGGTCAGAGTCCTTCTTCTTATTTTCAAGACCCTTTGAAGAATAGTGACCAACATTTCCACAATGAAAACATTTAAAAGATAACTTACCTTTCTACTTTCTTGAGCCTCTCTTGAGCTGCCTCCATTACGGGAATTTTGAGTTCTAAAATGGGCCTCCTAAGAAAAATGTACAACCAAAATAAAATATATAAAAACCAATAGGAAGATGATGATGTCACCTATGGGGGATGATTCACCATTTTTTAAGTAAAAGGGTAAAAATATTAAAAAATAATGAAATAATAAAACTACTTTTTAAAACTATATTTTCAACTTATCTCCCAAAATTTTTACTCAAATTTCGAGCAAGACTACTCATTGGATGAAAATTTAATTCCTCATCCAATTACTACACGTGTTTCATACTTTTGATTGACCTTGCTATGTGAAAAATGAGAAATACATGAAAAAACGTGATTGAAATCATGTATTTCATGTATTTCTCATTTTTTGTGTAGCAAGGTCCATCAAACGTATGCAATATGGGTACTCCTTGGACGAGGAATTAAATTTTGGATCCAACGTGTACTCCCACTACTCCCACTCCAAATTTAAGTAAAAACATTGGGAGATAAGTTTAAAATTCGAGTTGAAAAAGTAGTTTTTTTTCTTTATTTCCCTCTAAAATTTGATGATGTCATAAAATCTTTTTTTTTTATTATTTCCACTATTATTTTATAATTTCCTTAAGAGGCCCATTTTAGACCTCAAAATTCCCCTAATGCACAATATTTCCTTCTTCTTCATCTGATTCACAACATGAACAATCATGCTCTTCCTTAGGCTTCTTATGTTCTTTGAAGGCTGAATCTTTTACTACAGGCTTGCCATTCAAAATTCTCATCTCATGAGCAGTAAGGATTTCAAGTAATTGATCTACAGTGAGCATGTTTAGATTGGTCATATCTTTAGTGGACGAAACCATGGGATTAAATCTCTAAGGAAGAGACCTCAACACTTTTTGAACTACTAAAAATTGTTCTAATTTCTCATCAAGGTCTCTTATGGTTTTCACAACCTCATAAACTCTCAAGAAGTACTTTGTAATCTCATCATAATCATGCATCTTCAAAGACTCAAATTTCATCATAAATACTTAAATTTTATCTTGTTTTACCATACTATCACCTTCATAGAAGCTACGCATTTTCTCTCAGATACCTTTGGCAGATGTACAACCCATTACTTTGAAAAGTTTGTTTCCGAGAAGTCCAACAAGAAATGAGTTCATGGCTTTAGAATTACATGTGAATTCCATCTTTTGATATTCTTCTTCTATTGCATCCCACAAATCAGCTCTAAGTGATTGAATATAGTTTTTCATCCTTACTTTCTAAAATATGTAATTTGTTCCATTGAGCCTAGGTGCCCTATTAATAAATCCTCCTTAATGTTTTTTCATAGTCTTCGATCTTTCTTCCAGTTGTTAAATTGTTATGAAATAACCTTACTCTGATACCAATTGTTAGAAATGAGGAAAATACTGGGGGGGGGGTTTGGAGGGGGGTGAATCACCAATGTAGGAATTTAAAAAAAAAAGAGAACTTTCTTTTACTTTTAATGATATTAGGACACTAGGAAATACTTCAAAAAAAAAATTATATGGGAATCACAAGACATAACATAAAAAATACAAACAAAACACTACATTCCTCAAATTTTTCTGCAATTTATTCTCAAGTAAAACTACAACTTGATATGACAAGAATTATTTAGCTACAACTAGTATGAAGCAACTAATCTTGGGTCTATCAAATACAATTGAAACGAGTAACAACCCATAATACTTTACCAAAATCTACTGGAAGGAGATACAACCCTAATATGTAAGCTACTACTTGGCCTTAATGATTCATTTTTCATTCGTTTTTAGAATAAAACCATGAATGCCAAATTTTTACATAAAGAATTAAATATGTCTCTTAAATCTCTCGAAAAATACTCAACAATATATGATGACTGAATACACGAGCATCTTCACCAACCCAAATCGCACACACCACCATTTACACATGGAACAACTCATTTCATTCTCTTCAAAACCACAAAAAAATTCCTCAATTTTTCTACTCATTATGAATAATTTGACTAGAAAAATAATCTTCTCCTTACCTTCAGATATTCATTCATTAATAAATATTCTATTAACTAGCCTTCTAAATGTGCTTGAACTATTTTCAGTCATTGATTTGATGTTCATATAAAATCTCTAAGATAAACTTCTTAATTTTCCTTATAAATCTTTGGCTCAGTTCAACTCTTACCATGATTTCTTCGAGTGTTATCTAGTTGTTTTGATGTTTTCATGTTCGAACATGAGTTATACATGTAAAAAAATTAAATTCCATCTTTGTATGAGGTTCTTGAACTTAATCTTTTATTTTTACTATCATTTTTCACTAATCTATCACATTACAAGGCTTAGCTAGACTTTTAGTTAAGAAATTACATCTTTGGTTGGATTCTATATTTGGAAAAATCCCAATATTACCATCAGTAATATCCATGCTACCAATTTTAAATTTTTAGCCACTGGAACTTATTCATTTTGGACCCTTTGGCCCAGACGACCCTACGCTATGACTACAACCTTAATTCCTTGAGTGCTTAAATGGGAGCCCTTTGCATTATAAGTCCCCGGGGCTCTTATTACTCTATGCTCTCTATCTCTTTACTGTACAGAACCTTGAATCGACACTTAAACTTGGCCCCCATCACACTTAACCTCATGCTTTTCTATTTCACCTTTTAAAACCTTTTGGGGTCATGCCATACAGACGACCTATCAGTGATACCATATTTCTGCCTTTCCATTGGTTTTCGCTAGCATTATGTAATGTCGATGTGTCCAAGTTGTGTCACCTCAGCGATCCTTCCTGCGCACCTTAACTTAATATTTGGGTCTGGATATTGGGAGGATTTGTCCCAGTGGGTCTGCCCACTACACCTGTGACCCAATTGACTATTACCCAGGTTGAGTTGGCTCTGACACCTGTGATGTTTCCCGTTTCCTAGTCATCCTAGAAGTCTTATACATATGCACTGCTAAAAAATTATTAGATCAAGACTATGGGATGATGTCATGCTTATGTCATCTCTTCCACGTGGTGCCATCTTATTGGTGACACGTATCACACAGAAATGGCCCACTAGGGTACCCAAAGACAACAAATTTTCATGCCACGTATCTACCATACTAGTTTGCCATTTCACTTTTGCTCATGTCATGTCGACCAACTGGCTATTTCCATGATTTCACCTATAGGAGAGAGAAATAAGTCATGATGCCTGGTTTTAAATCAATTTCCTTTGTTAAGTTTTCTGTGTCTTAGGCCTTTTACTACATTTCTTCTTCTCCTTATGCCATGTTTCTCAACCCTCCTCCACTATCCCTCATGTTTTTTATATTTTGAAAGTGGGGGTAGCAGAATAAATCTCCATCTTCGTGCTAATGATCACTGGTTTGGGAAAACCACCCATTGCACCACCCCCCTACATTTTAATGCCTAGAATTCTTGGCCCCGTGTAGTTCCTTCGATGCATAAGTGAGGAATCATGGCCCTTAATATTCTGCTAGATGTGATAATTGTTTAATGGTCACCTTTGCAAGTCTTCTTCCATCTACTCTCTCAGCTTTGGCCACACCACCAAACTAGGGTCCTCCAAAGAATTTCCAGGAAATTAACTCCTGAGCTTTAGACTTTAGGGTTCCTTCCTTTGAATCGCCAAAAAAATTGATCTGGAAATACATTCATAAACTTCTAAATACCAATGGAAATATCTTTCAAACCTATTTCCATCTATGCGGGTTTCGCCTATGTTTTAGGTGATATTCTATCCAAGAATTGTCTTCAAAATATATACATCATTTCCATGTTGATCTGCATTCTTCTTTCTTCCCTGCCCTCATCACCTTTGTCATCCTCATTGAAAAATTTTCTATCTTGTGCCATCTTATTCCATCAATGAAAACACAATTCTAACACATGGACTAATAAAAAAGGTTCATAATTTAATGTTCTAAATTCATATGAACCTAAGGAAATAAATGGTGATAAATACAATATTTACCAAGGAAAAGACAATATAAATTGGTTAGAAGGCTGTCAATGAAATATTGTACCAGTCCCTTGGTCTACTAATTTAAAAGAAAACATATTTTATTCTTGAAAGTTCTTTCAAAAAAATTTAACGAACATGGAAATTGTTTCTTGTGTTGTTTCATGGAATAAACAAAATTATGATTTATGTATGTAAATTGAACAATTTATACTTTCAAGGTTCTAGATTTGACATAGACTTTCAAAGAAAATGTTTTATCACTATTAATTTTGAGATAATCATGTTATTATTATCTTAATAATGCTAGTGTATATACAGAGAAAAAAAATAAAAAGAGGAGAAACATTCAAGGTGCACATAATGGATGAACCAACTGGAAGAACCCACAAAGGGGAAGAAGAAATTTACGTACATTTAGTATAAGAGGCTTAAATAACCACCAATGAATTGTTAGATATGATGAATAATTTGTGTTAGTCATCAGTAATTTTTTTCCTTTGTAGATGACTAAATGTCTATCCTAGATTTCTATAAACAAAATTCATGAATCTTATGAGTTCTAGAAATTTCACTGCCTTCATTATCCTTAGGATAAATTTTTCACTGTTCTACTACTATGTCATGTCATAGTCAGCCTATCACTCATGGAAGATCCCTCATGCACTCATGCCTCTCATCTTTGTCCCATTTTCACACCCATAAATATCATTACTTCGCTTGTCCCTTGCCTATGACTCCATTATCCAACTAGGGTTTTTTAGGGAAATTTTTCTTGGTTTCATGACCTCCTCCATGGTTAAAAAATCAAAAAGCCTTGTATCCTGATGCTCTTACACCTTCTCCTATCCTTAATATACCTTCATAAACACTTCCCATCACTCGTATCCCTCAAACTCATCATTTTTCTACAAAGCCTAGCCTATTGCTACAATTTGACACTTTTCGAGACTAGGTCTGTGTTTTTCCCTTTCAGACCCTTTCCCCTCACTCAATTATTGAAATTACACTCCCCCATACTCTCTAAAATATATCCCTATCCCCCAAAATTTCCCCAAGAATTTAGACAAACCTTAGCCCCTTCATTCCCCCCCCTCTACAAGGTAGTCCTAAATCCCCTATACCAAACCCTAATTTCCTCTTCCAACTAAGCTAGGGTTTGCTATGAAAAGGAGGCATAAGAGAAAAGGATCCATATGGTTGGTAATATTAGAAATCATGAAGCAATACAAACTCATAAACATCATGCCTCCATATTTTTCTAGGAGTTCTTTCCAAGAGACAAGCCATGTGTCACACCTAGGGCTAGTTTTGCTTCAAACTATGTTTCTGACCAAACAAGGATGAATTTTACAAATGTGAGAGAGTTTTTTTTCCAAAATAGGCCCAAGAAGAAAAACCTCCTTAATTGTTTACACAAGTATCATGGTTTAGAAGAAATGTCAAAAATAAGTTATCGAATGAGAATTTATGCACTACTGGAGTGACCTTGGAAAAATTAGGTTTTCTCACAACTGAAGTGCCCAAATGACTTCTTTGATGATTCAAATGACAAATTGGCTTGAATATATTTCCAATGAGCTATCATGAGTTCAATTTTGATTTGAGGAAGGCATCCAAAAATGGTCTGCAACAACACTTTGCATTTTTTCACCATCATTAAGAATTTTTTGACCAGTCTTGGGAAAATCCACTTTTGACAAGGAAAAACTAATTCAATCAAGAAAAATATTACATATTTGGAAATTATACCAATAAATATTTCCAACAAGCTATCACAGACCCAATTCTGACACTGGGAAGGCCTCCAGATGCCCTCTACAAAATGGTGTTGCACTCTTGGGAGGTGGTGTTGTGCTACTGTGTGTTCAGCGCTACCCAGGAGGACCCGACAGTCTATGTTGCACTCCTATGCATTAAAGGCTACCTAAAAGGACCCAAAATCCTGTGTTGTGCTCATGTTTAATTTCGCTACCCTCCTGTCTCCTCTCTCAGTGTTTTTTTATACGCAGTGATGCGCTCCTGTAGCAACGTGTTGCGTGCCTATCACGTGCACGACTGCCCACCCGTTCAGGGCTGCCGTAAGACCCATGGCAGGGTGCAAAAGGTGCGTTGCATGCCTATCATGTGCACGAATTCCCACCCATTCAAGGCTGTTGTAAGACCCAAGGAAGGGTGCAAAAGGTGCCAAACTATGCACCTATCAGGTGCACGATTGCTCGACTGTTCAGCCTACACCCAACTACCCATTCAGAAACTGCTAGAAGACCTGACCTCACATGGAGAGAGTGCTCGTGCTGTGATCTTGGGTGTACAACATGAAAATTTTTCCCAACCACACGCAGAAGGAACTCGACAGTGCATTCAGGAGGCACCTAGATAAAACATGATAGCCTGCAGCAAGTGACCCACTGTGCTCGTAGTCGTTCAGGAGTTCCCCAACAGGGTTTACAAACTGTCAGCCACTCGACTCG
Source organism: Pinus albicaulis (assembly GCA_034641835.2). Classification (NCBI taxonomy): domain Eukaryota; kingdom Viridiplantae; phylum Streptophyta; class Pinopsida; order Pinales; family Pinaceae; genus Pinus; species Pinus albicaulis. The sequence goes on along the minus strand of CM076584.1, from coordinate 623,770,961 downwards.
GTGTGCAGGAGTTCCTATGCTATGCTCCTGGGCATGCAGGCTGCAAAGAGTACCTAGGCTGCACTCCTAGGCATGCAATGTGCAGAAGCTTCCCAACGACATGCAGAAGGTGCCCGACTAACCCTTGCTACACTCCTATGAAAGTTTACCTCATCTGTGGGAGTTTTAAGAGGTATTTAGGCTTTTTCAATCTTTTTCTATTGCCTAAAGGTAAAAATGATCAAGATGCAAGAAATGATGAAGAGGCAAGTTCTTGAAAACAAAAACAGTGAGCTAGAAAGTGAACAAGAAGACAAGGTCTGTGATAGTAAAGATAACACAAAGGCTTAAGATGATGAGAAAACAGAGACAAATTATGATGACAAAGATGGAGGTGAAAACCAAGGAACAGAAGCATATTTTGATGGTCAAAATTGTGATTTTGAAGAAAAAGACAATAAGCATAGCCATGAGAAAGAAAACAAAGAAAATGTAGAGACAAAGGCAGAGTTTGAAGAAGATGACAGTGGGAAAAACAACATGGGAAAGGATGACAATGATGAAGGTAGGGACAATGATGCTATCATGGGTGAAAGTGATAATACCTCCCAAGAAGACAGTCAAGAAGAAGATGAAGAGCACACAAATGCAAATATCATTGATAAGAAGAAAAGAAATCCTAAGGTTACCCATGATGAAATGAAACATGCAAAACTTTGATTTTCTCCCTATCACTTATCAATGAGGATCAAAGAAAATGTCTGCTACCTCCAAGAGGCAAGGGAATTTTTCATGTACATCAACTTAGCCATTGGAAAAATGGAACAAATTAAGATAAAGGAATTGATGGGCACTAATGAGGAGAGTAGTGATGACGAAGGTCAAACTAGAAGGAGGCCTATAACTATGGGTTTAGGGAAAGCATTGGCAAAGCAAAGAGAAGAAGAATCAACCCTTCCGTAACAACTCCCTCTCAATGAACTACTTGCAATGGAGGTTGAACATGATAGGGAATCATGGCTTTAAAGGGCTAACATACACCTTGAGGCCAAGATGGACAAGGCTAATAAAGACTTGGAGTTACAAAGAAGAATGACCAAGCATTATGCCCAAAGAAATCAATTTGCAAGGGTCAAATTGAAGAATGCTCAACGCAAGCTCCCGATAGAAAAAGATGAAAAATAACAAGCTAGGCTTTGAATCTTGGCCCAAGCTTCTCTACAGGTTTCCAAAAACCCATGAGGCACTCCTCCACCAAATTTGGGAAAATTTCGACAACTTTTTGTTTTTTTCACATTTTGAGGCTAGGAGCGCAACACACCGTGTGCTGCGCTTTTTCCCAAGGCATATTCAGGAGGAAAGGTTTGAATTTTTGGGTTCCATCATCCATATAGCATGCTCAGAAAGTTTCAGCCCAATTGGAGTGGTTTTGGTCCCCCAAAAGGGTAAAAAACACCAATTGTTTCACCATTCTGCTTGCTTTTCAGGACATGTGCTGCACTCCTAGTAGTCTTGTAATTTTCAATTTTTTGATAGATTTTAGAGGTCATATTGAGGAAATAAAGGTAGATCTGGAAATTAGACTTCAGGTTCTTTCGAATGAGCCATCACAGAGCCTTTTCTGACATCGGGAAGACTCCAAAACACTACTACAAGAAGATCTATTTTTCCTATCTTTGTGTTGTGCTCTTGGCATAAATTCAAATTTTGATATAGTGTGCTACGCTCCTGAGGTTGACAAGGTAGAATGTGTGTTTAAAAATTTTTCAAAGGCATGTCATGCCTCAAAGTTCAATTCTTTGCCACAAATTGCCAAAAATATATTTATTTTGGATATTTTGTGCCTTGGGCCTTGCAAGGCCTCAAGGAAAAATTAGGATATTTATTGTTGGCCAATAGGATTCTAGATACTATCTTAGATCTTTATTCTCCTTGCATGATAAATAGAGCATGGATACCCATTTAAAATTTTAGACTTTGATGTGTTTGAGAGCAATACATGGTTTTTGGAAGTTGAAGAGCAATTTGGGGTTGTGGAGCTTGTGGATGATTTGCCTTGATTGATGTTGATGAAGGCTTGCTTGCAGGATCCCTGAGTTTAGTTAATGGTGATGTATCTCTTATTTTTTCACTTTTTTCTTGTTTCCCATATGTCCATATTTCTATATTGCAGTAGCTCAGAAGAGTATAGGATGAGAAATGTTGTTTAAGGCACCTCAGTCCTCCTGTTTGCTACTGTCTTCATGTTTTCCTCTACTGGGTTAGTTTAATGAATTATTAATTGCTCCTTAGGCCCACCTAAGTTGTTTTATTTCATTATTGGAGTAATTGTTGGCAATATGTTTCTTGTATCCTATTATATGATTGTCCTTGATGGCAACTCTCTGACAAAGGATGCAGATAATGACTGTATGAAGAACTCAGAAAACTATCAGCAGTTCTATACAAGCAGAATATAAGACTCAATGTACATTAATCGAAGATTTGGGAGAATCGATGTGAATAAGGACGTGTTAAATTATGTGTTAAGTATGGCTTAGTAAATCTGAGTAAAGGGCTGATGGATTCGATTTCTGTAAAATCACGAGCTAGCTAATCGGTAAAGGATGTATTTCTATATGGTGGATTTGATAGGGTTAACCTGCTTGCTGAAGAATGCAATTGAATGGACCAGCTCGAATTATATATAACCTGAGTTACATTAACATAAGCACATGAAGGAAGAACAATTAAAACTGAGTTATGCCTTCACGGAGAAACATAGCAATGACGGAATACAGGTGGGCGGAACCTTGAGCGAAGGAGAGGAACCACGAGTGGTTTCCGGTTTTCATCGCACCTCTTTCGACGGGCAAGCGGTATTCAAGAAGATGGGAGTGATTCCATAAAATGAGCGACATGCGTCCCTGATCGAATTTGCAAAACCGCAATCACTGAGCGCCATCGCACGTTAATGTCCGACCAAGGAAGCCACACGATATTGTTTTGCGTCGTCAATCTGGAGGGGAGCGAACAGATGGTGGCCGTATGAGGAAGGTGCATGATGGATAACCTCGGTATGGTGTGAGTATGTGATTGGATCATTGATTATATAGGTGGGCCCGGTTCTAAATTATATTAATTGGGACCTTTTTAAACTAAGGTTTGCGGGGTTAATAAAGGATGTTGAAAATGTAAAGTTGGCGAAATATGAAACATATGATGTAATGAACGTAGGTTAATATATGCGTTGACCTCACGAACACATAAACCAGGGATCGATGTATATATATATGTCTTGGGAAGTTCGTAACTAAAGGAGGAAATGGATTAACATCTCAATCTCAGTTTGAGATATTAAAAATCCTTAGATTAATTATCTAATTGCCAAACCAAAAAAATAGAACAATGAGAAATTATTTGGGGCTTGGGTAGACCTCGCTAGATTATCTAATTGATCCCGTCTAGGAATACCATCAGCGGTTGGGTGGTTTTGACTCATGGTATTAATAAAGGAAAAAACTATATAAGGAGAAGAGAATCATAGTACAAGGTGTGCATGTGGAGGGGTTGTAAAAGAATAAATCTCTTTAAGAGATATTTGTATGATTGAACTCTGTTTTCTGATAAATCTAAATCTATGATGCACCTATGGAGTTGATGAATCTCTAGGAAGATCTGCAAAGAAATAATGAAGACCTGACACAAGTCTGATGAAGAAATTGAAGAAATTTGGTGGATCTGACGATTGAAGTCTTCAGCATGAAAGTGGAAGCTTTCTGCCAGTACAAGCTGGTGTTAAAATCAGGGGGTCGAATTTCCCTTCCAGAGAGTTTAGTAAACAATATCAGGGGGTTGGAGCTCCCTTCCAGTAGTGACTGGACAACAAGAGAAGGTTGTAGCCTTCTACAGGTGGGTGCCTGCGTGCTGGTATATGTCTGCACCAGTACAAATTGTAAGAAGTTTTCTTTATAATAAATATTGAAGACAGAGACGACAGCAGTGGTGGTTTTCTCCCAAATTGGATTTCCACCTTAAATACTGGTGTTTGTGTGTGTTGCTTAAGTGTGATGGCTCATTCTGTTATTACTACACATGCTTAATGCTTACTAAACTTCTGATGAATGAATGATGAAATAATATAAGTAAATAATTAAATGCATAATAAGTTCTTTGATAAAAAGTTTTCAGTCAGCTCAAAATACTGATTCACCCCCCCCGCTTAGTATTTTTCTTAACAATTGGTGTCAGAGTAGGTCCTTCTGAACAGCTTAGCTGCTAGAAGGAATATCAATCAAGATGAGAAATCAAGATGGAATAGCATCTATCAAGCCTCCACTCTTCAACAGAAAAAATTTAATCTTCTTGAAAACAAGGATGAGATCCTATATTCAGTCTTTGGGAGCAGATGTATGGGCTATTGTTGAAGAAAGATATCAATATGCAGCCGCAATACCAACAGATCCAAAAGAAAGAAAGAATTATGAAACAAATGCAAAGGCGGTCAATGCTTTATTGTGAAATCTAACTGAATCAGAATTTTTCAAAGTCATGCAGCTGAATATAGCAAAGGCAATATGGGACAAAATCATTCTAAGTTATGAAGGTGATGCAAAGGTAAAAAGTGCTAAACTCCAAACTCTCCGAATTCAATATGAGAACCTAAAAATGCATAATGAGGAAAGCATTGCTAATTTATTTTTACATCTTGATGATATTGTAAATCGTATGGGAAATCTGGGAGAAAAAATAACCGAATCTACCTTGGTTGAGAAAGTTTTAAGATCACTAATGACAAAATTTGAGTCAAAAGTTTCTTCTCTTGAAGAAAAGCAGGATCTTCAAAATCTTACTGTGGTGCAACTTCATGGCATACTAACTGCATATGAAATGAGAAGAGGAGGACCATCTGAAGTCAAAGAAGCCGTCTTTAGAGCTTCTACAAAAGGGAAAGAAGTACAAGAGACAGAAGTATCAGGGTATATCTCAAAAGAAGATGAGGTAAATTTTGTAAAGAAACTCCAAATTGGTACATGACGATTCAGAGGTAAGCTTCCTTTCAAATGTTTTGCTTGTGGAAGATTTGGTCATTATGCTGCTAAGTTTCCTCACAAAGAATCACATGAAAAAGGAAAGGAAGTAGCAAGAAGTAATAAGAATCAGTTTAGCACTAGAAAAAGTTACTATAATCATGAAGACAGTGATGGGTTATCAGACAGTGAGGAAGAATGTGAACAAGATCTTAGACTTCTCATGGCATTTGAAAAAGAGTCTAGAGAAGAAAAGGATACTTTTATGGATGCTTTAGAGGACAATGATTTTCTTGATGAAATCAATCAACTGAAAATATGCTTAGAAGAAAGTAAAATATCCATAGAAACTCTGAAAAACCAGCTTCAAGAAAATGAGAAACATAATGAGAAATTAGAATGTGAAATAGTAAGTCTAAGAAAAGAAATCGAGAAAGTAAAGACTTTGAATCTTAGATTTGCTAAAGTATCTAAAACCTTAGATGATATTATCAAGGTACAACGTTCTCCTCTTCTAAATATGGGTCTTGGATATATCGGAGAATCTTCTCAGGCTTCAGCACCAAATTATCTAGAAGCAGCTACAGCCAGTACACAACATTCTGCCCCTCAGCAAGGGAATAAAGAATATTTACAGATAAAGCATGACCGTCTCAATTCAAAGAACACTAGCAGGAGTACCTTTCAAAGAAACACCAATCAACAGGTAAATTCAAGTAGAAGATTTCATGATCGCAGAAATTTCTTCTTCAATGGACAATGTTTCTCATGTCACAGTTTTGGTCACAAAGCTGTTCAATGTGTTGCATATAAAACCATCATGACAAGAGAAGAAATAAAGAAAAGGATTGATATTGGAACAAAGAATAATACATATAACAACTTTTCTCCTCTTCAAAATGAAGTTGAATGTGCTTATTTCAATAACTTTGGCCATGAAGAATCTAAATGCAGGAGCAAAGTCCAGCCAAAATAGCATCTTCCTTCAAGCTCCAAAGTATGGAAAAAGAAGGAATTACAGGTTGAAAATTGTGGCATAGATTTATTTGCAGAAGGAGAAGAAAATCAATGGTACATTGATAGTGGATGCTCAAAACACATGACAGGTGACAAAAACAAACTTCTTGCATATAGTGCTCTAGAAAAGGAAAAGAATGTCACATTTGGAAATGATACTCCTACTTTCATTAAGGGAAAAGGATCTGTTTTTCTAAAAGAAAAAGTGAAAGATAATAATGTTATGTATGTATATGGATTAAAGCATAACCCGCTAAGCATAAGTCAATTGTGTGATCAAGGAACTCAAGTTGTCTTTAGTTCAAAAGAATGTGTGGTACGTGATCTTGATATAGGTAAAACAATTATAAAAGGAAACAAAACTCCAAGCAACCTGTATGTATTAAAGAACTGCAAAGAACAATGTTACATGAGTAAATCTTCAGAAAACTAGCTATGGCATAGAAGGTTGGGGCATCTGAGCTTCTCTCAAATCAACAAATCAAGCAGACTTAAAGTTGTTTATGATCTTACCAATATTACACCACTTGAAAGTATCATATGCAAATCTTGCCAATTCGGTAAGCAAACCAGAGTGCAATTTAATGCCAAGGAAGGTACATCAAGTAAGCCTCTTGAACTCATTCATACTGACATATGTGGACCTGTGAAGAAAAATTCACCACGTATTGAACAATACTATATCTTATTTATTGATGATTTCTCTAGAATGTGTTGGATTAGGTTGATTAAACACAAAGATGAAGCATTTGAGAAATTTCAGATCTTCAAAGCACTGGTTGAAAATGAATTAGATCTAAAAATCAAGTGTCTTAGATTTTATAGAGGAGGAGAATATACATCAGATGAATTCCTTGAATTTTGTGAACAACATGGCATAAAAAGACAGTTTTATGTAGCTGGCACTCCACAACAAAATGGCATAGTAGAAAGAATGAATAGAACAGTTCAAAAAATGGCTAGAGCTATGCTTGATGATTCCGGAACATCTGACACATTTTGGGGAGAAGCAGCACATACAACGGTAAATATTCTTAACAAGGCACATGTTCATGTAAATTGTGATAAAACTCCATATGAACTATGGTATGGTAATCCTCCCACTGAGAAGCACTTTAGAGTTTTTGGGAGCAAATGCTTTATAAAAAATAATTATGAAAAACTTGGCAAATTTGAACCCAGAGTAGATGAACGAATATTTCTTGGTTACTCCTCTAGGAGTAGGGCATATAAATGTTAGAATAAAATACTTCGGAAGATTGTTGAATGTATTGATGTTGTTATTGATGAGTCTCCTATAGCTCCAAAAGAAGAAAGACAAACCACAGATGAAGACGATGATGACATATATCCTTCTACATCAAATAGGAATGATATAAACAGTGAACCCAATGAAGAACCCGAAGATGATTTATCTGAAAAATCTCCATCCAAATATGTTCAAAAGAATCATCCAGAATCTCAAATTTTGGGAGAAAAGGGATCAGGTGTACAAACAAGAAGGACTCTTCTGGGATCTTCTAGCTATCTGGAATTTCTATCCACTATTGAACCACAAAATGTCAATCAAGACAGCAAAGATGAATGTTGGATTCAAGCCATGAATGAAGAGCTTGATCAAATTGAAAAGAATCACACTTGGGAATTAGTACGAAGACCTCATGACAAAAATGTCATTGGAACTAAATGGATATTCAAAAACAAGTTAAATGAGAATGGGGATGTTATAAGAAATAAAGCTAGACTTGTTTGCAAAGGGTATGCTCAACAAGAAGGTATAGACTTTGAAGAAACCTTTGCTCCTGTAGCCAAACTTGAAGCCATAAGAATGTTTCTTGCTTTTTCAAGCTTCCAACAAATCAAAGTTTATCAAATGGATGTTAAATCTACTTTTCTCAATGGAGATCTAGAAGAAGAAGTTTATATAGAACAACCAGAAGGATTCATTTTGGGAAATGATGAAAATCTTGTTTGTAGACTTAAAAAGGCTCTATATGGTCTCAAACAAGCTCCAAGGGCATGGTATTATCGTCTTGACAAATATCTTCATCAACGAGGATTTTCAAAGGGGTCTGCTGATAGCAACTTATACACAAAAACTGAAAATGATAAACTATTGATTGTAGTTGTATATGTTGATGATATCATCTTTGGAAGTAATGAAGAGTCTATGAGTCAGAAATTTTCTTCTGTTATGCAGCAAGAATTTTAAATGTCTTTACTTGGGGAACTAACATTCTTTCTTGGCTTGCAAGTGCATCAAACTACAGATGGCATATTCTTATCACAAGCAAAATATCTTAAGCAAATTCTGAAGAAGTATGGCATGGAAGAGTGCAAACCTGTAAGTACACCAATGATAACCGGATGTAATATCAGTTCTCATGATGATTCTCCCACGGTGAATCAACCAGAATACATATCTATGATAGGAAGTCTACTTTATCTCACTGGGACTAGACCAGACATTATGCATGCAGTTGGGATTGTTGGACGATTCCAAGCTAATCCAAAAGAGTCTCACCTTCAGGCTGTCAAAAGAATATTCAAATATCTACAAGGAACTCGAGACTTTGGACTATGGTATCCAAAGAATGTTGATCTTACTCTTCATGCTTACACTGATGCAGATTGGGCTGGAAATGTTGATGATCGGAAAAGCACTAGTGGTGGTGCATTCTATATGGGGCCCCGGTTAGTATCTTGGTTCAACAAGAAGCAAAGCTCTATTGCCTTATCTACAGCAGAAGCAGAATATGTGGTTGCCGCATCATGTTGCACTCAACTTCTTTGGATGATGCAAACCTTACAAGATATTCAAATCAAATGTTCACCTCCTATCTCCATTATGTGTGATAATACAAGTGCCATCAGTATCTCAAAGAATCCTGTTATGCATTCCAAGACCAAGCACATTCTCATCAAGTATCACTTCTTACGTGAACAAGTGCTTGAACAAAAGGTGAAGTTGGAGTATGTTCCCTCCAAAGAACAAGTTGCTGATATATTTACCAAACCTCTACCCAGGGAAGCGTTCGAATATCTCAGACAAAAGCTGGGAGTAGTCTCTGCCATGCAAAAGATCAGATCTACTTAAATTCAGAAGATTAAATTGGATACGCTCCTGTTGAAAGTGTTCAGGATGCACAGGCTAAGGGGGAGCATTGGTCATGTGGCAAGGATGCATTGTTGGCATTCTAATTATCTGATCTCATGCTTGATAATATTTGATCTTGAGTGTATAAGTCATTTCTGTTATTTCATTGAATATTATATTTGATGATGCAGCATGATCTCAGGGGGAGCATGGTATTGTCGGTACAAAGGATCTTGATCTATCCTTTGCCCTTGATGTCAAAGGGGGAGAATATTGTGAGTTGCCATAAAGTGCAAAGGGGGAGATTGTTGGCAATATGTTTCTTGTATCCTATTATATGATTTTCCTTGATGGCAACTCTCTAACAAAGGATGCAGATAATGACTGTATGAAGAACTCAAAAAACTATCAGCAGTTCTATACAAGAAGAATATAAGACTGAATGTACATTAATCGAAGCTTTAGGAGAATCGATGTGAATAAGGATGTGTTAAATTATGTGTTAAGTATGGCTGAGTAAATCTAAGTAAAGGGTTGATGGATTCGATTTCTGTAAAAGCATGAGCTAGCTAATCGGTAAAGGATGTATTTCTGTATGGTGGATTCAATAGGGTTGACCTGCTTGCTGAAGAATGAAATTTAATGGACTAGCTCGAATTATATATAACCTGAGTTACATTAACATAATCGTGCGAAGGAAGAATAATTAAAACTGAGTTATTCCTTCACGGAGAAACGTAGCAATGATGGAATACAGGCGGACGAAACCTTGAGCGAAGGAGAGGAACCATGAACGGTTTCTGGTTTTCATTGCACTGCTTTCGACGGGCAAGAGGTATTCAAGAATATGGGAGTGATTCCATAAAACGAGCGACCCATGTCCCTGCTCAAATTTGCAAAACCGCCATCATTGAGCGCCATCGCACGTTAATGTCTGACCAAGGAAGTCGCGCGATATTGTTGTACGCTGTCGATCTGGAGGGGAGCAATCAGACAGTGGTCGTATGAGGAAGGTGCACGATGGATAACATCGGTATGGTGGGAGTATGTGATTGGATCATTGATTATATATGTGGGCCCGGTTCTAAATTATATTAATTGGGACCTTTTTAAACTAAGGTTTACGAGGTTAATAAAGGATGTTGAAAATGTAAAGTTGGCGAAATATGAAACATCTGATGTAATGAACGTGGGTTAATATATGCGTTGACCTCACGAACACATAAACCAGGGATCGATGTATATATATGTCTTTGGAATTTCATAACTAAAGGAGGAATTGGATTAATATCTCAATCTCAGTTTGAGATATTAAAAAGCCTTAGATTAATTATCTAATTGCCAAACCAAGAAAATAGAACAATGATAAATTGTTTGGGGCTTGGGTAGACCCCGCTGGATTATCTAATTGATCCCATCCAGGAATACCATCAGCGGTTGGGTGGTTTTGACTCATGGTATTAATAAAGGAAAAAACTATATAAGGAGAAGAGAATCATAGTACAAGGTGTGCATGTGGAGGGGTTGTAAAAGAACAAATCTCTTTAAGAGATACTTGTATGATTGAACTCTGTTTTCTGATAAATCTGAATCTATGTTGCACCTATGGAGTTGATGAATCTCTAGGAAGATCTACAAAGAAATAATGAAGACCTGACGCAAGTCTTATGAAGAAATTGAAGAACTTTGGTGGATTTGAGGGTTGAAGTCTTCAGCATGAAAGTGGAAGCTTTTTGCCAGTACAAGCTGGTGTTAAAATCAGGGGGTCAAAGTTCCCTTCCAGAGAGGTTAGTAAACAAGATCAGGGGGTTGGAGCTCCCTTCCAGTAGTGACTGGAGAACGAGAGAAGGTTGTAGCCTTCTGCAGGTGGGTGCCTGTGTGCTGGTATAGGTCTGTGCCAGTACAAATTGTAAGAAGTTTTCTTTATAATAAATATTTAAGACAGAGACGACAACAGTGGTGGTTTTCTCCCAAATTGGGTTTCCACCTTAAATACTAGTGTTCATGTGTGTTGCTTAAGTGTGATGGCTCATTCTGTTATTACTACACATGCCTACTGCTTACTAAACTTCCGATGAATGAATGATGCAATAATCTAAGTAAAGAATTAAATGCATAATAAGATATCTAATAAAAAGTTTTCAGTCAGCTCAAAACACTGATTCACCCCCCCCCCCTCTCTCAGTATTTTTCTTAACATTAATATGCTAGTTTACAACATGATTCATGGTGAGCCCTGCTTGTTTTATGCTCTCTAAACTCCGTCTTGAAATATCTCTTTGATGTATTGATTGATTAGGTTAATCCAAAGAGGTCTTGTTTCGATCTTGCGCTTTGTATATACTTATCAGTTTGCCTCAAAGTTCTTTATAGTTTAATGAATGATGTTTAGGAGTTCCCTCTTCATTGATTGATGCTATTTTTTTCTTATATGTTTTCAAATCTTGAAAGCAGAATCATTGGAGTTAGATAAGTTGTCTTACTTTCTTTGTTCTACTGGATTGTATATCTTAAATGTTTATTCATTTAAAACTATTTCCATTGAGTAAATGGTGTGCACTATCTCATGATTAGTATCTTTTTCTTATCAATATTTAAGATCTACCTGTTCATAGGTATTTGACAAAGGATTCTTAACTGCCTTTTTCCCTACCTTGGTTCCCAAAATTAATGTCCATTTCATCTCACACATAAACTTAAAGATCCTTTGACTACACTAGATTGGCCTTGTGATGTACGTTGATTCACTATTGAGATATAAATGACTTCATATACTCCATAGCCTAATGTTTGACAACCTCTCATTCGACCTATCATACTCAATCATCTTACCTCAACCAAACAAACAAATAAACCCCACACTTAACAACTAGCCTAAAATAAACCATCTAAAGCGAACAAGTTCATATCCTTCGCATAATAGAGAGAGCGCTCTCTGAGTCCAAGAAGGATAGGTCCTAGGACTCCAAATACTACTTTGATGTTACCCTGTGCATTTGGTCTACCAATATTCTAAATCACGGGACACTAACATAATGGTGATCACTGTGGAACTTTGAATCAAAAACATCCTAGGTATCCCTTAGGAACTCTCAAATCTTAGTCAAATCATAGAAAACTCAAACTGTCAACCATAGAGTAGAATCTAGTTGTTTCACCATCCTAGAAAAATGATGACTCAACTGCAGGATACTCATACAAACCTTAGGGCTACATAAAGGAACTCATAAAACCCCAAAAACATCCCTAGATTGGTTTTTGTAAGAATTGGTGGTGGACCATAGACACATATCTTCAAAACAAGTGAAAACATCCACCTGGTGACTCCACTGGCCTCTAGTAGGCCTATAACTTCACAAATCCTAATGAACTCCCCTAGGAATGCATTGAGAAATCCTAATCATGCTGATGGTGGACAACAAAGTTCAAATCCTCCACCTAGCGACTCCACAACCTTCAATAGACCTAATGAATTCACTGGTAGAGAAATCTAGAATGGTTGAAGAGATACAGTGACCTATTTCTGATTTACAAACATGGATCCAAAAATACAACTAAGATATTCCCTAATGAATAGAGCTGATATCCCTGGATTCCCACACAAAATGCCTGAAATAAATTGGATGAAAAACCTACCTATATTTCAAGATGAAAAATTTGATGACCCTTTGTTACATCTCATAAAATTTCATATACACATATGGAGGTTAAAAGTTGAATGGCATGAAGACTGCCTCATGAAAATGTTTATGGTAACATTAGAAGGTAAGGCAATAAATTGGTATGAATGGTAGAACCTGGCATCTTGTTTTCATTAAAGGATTTCCACAAGATATTTCATAAATACTATATAGGGTATTGTCCATCTCTATCATTAGCTGAAAACTATTGTGATAAATCTCACGACATCATACAATACCTTTTAGATAGTAATGAAGATTTAGGAAACTTGCATCATGAAGATCTCTTAGTAGCAATCCATGAATTTCATTCTCAAAATAACAATGGTAACAACCTAGAGGATTCAGTTGAGGAAGAAATCAATCAAGAAATAGAAGGAAACCCACAAGATCTCTCTGGAAGCACAAGTAATTATTTATCATCCCTTCTAAGTGAGGTTCAAGAAGACATTCAACCTCAAAATCAGCTTTCACAAGAAATTGAGAGCTACTATACTTCTATCCAAAGAAAGAGAAAAATGCCTCCTCTTTTAATTGAAGAGGAAATAAATCAAATGCTAAACATGCAACCAGCCTCTAAGGCTTCATATGAGCCAAACATTTCTATTCATTCTTCTACCAATCCCATCTACCATAAATCAGAAATAAACTTCTAGATCAACTCAAAGGAGAAAAAATTGGTAATCCAATATGTTTGATTGGTGAAATTATTTATGTTGATAACTCTCCAAACTTTGATAAATCTAATGATGATGATGTTCTCTAAACAGAAGCTGACCTTGCAGAGCCATTAGCAGTTGATTTGTGGGATGAAGTTCACTATCATCGGATGGAAAGCAGTAATCAGCTAATACATGTTACCTATGACACTGATGAGGAAAGCCTTGAAATTTTAGAATTAAGTGAAGAGTCTCTGACTCTTTCCTCTACTTCACTTCATTCCATCAGAAATAACTTTCACAGAATTGGAAATCAGTAGTCTTTTAGCTTTGATGTTGACATTGAGGAGGATGATGAACTCCTTGAGAAAGTTGTCGATGAGAAGCGTTCTCCTGAAATGGTTGAGGAAATAATTTATGACATAGAAATTTCCTCAGCTCCAGATGAGCAGCCACGAAGTCCCATTGATTTTCCAATTGCAGATGAAGTCTTGGAAGTTGATAATCACAGGAGAGTTGTTCAGTTGCCTTCTCAAGAAGATTTGTTGCCAAGGAGTGCTCCTACTCATCAACATGGTGGTTTTCACATAGAACTCAACCCACTCTATCAAAACCCATCAAGTTTTATAAAGGATAACATGGAAATATATGATGAGTCAGACAATGCAGATGATCTTGAGAAAGAGAAGGATTTTATTTCCCGAAAGAGTCCCAAGTTTAGATAAGTGGAGGAAGAAGTAGTCCTGGATCAAGCTCATTGTCTAAATCCTCACTTTCAAGTATTATTTCAAGATCCCTTTGCTGATTTGTTAGAGGCATTTAAAGAGGGAGTAAAACATGTCAAGAGCAGTTTGATGTATAATTTCAAGAACATTTTAGGTTCTACTGTTCAAACATAGATGAGGTGGGAGTGGCCTTTTGATTTTTTCAAAACACTCAAAGAGCTAAACCAAGATCCCTCATGGAATCATCTGCTTGATTGGTTGTATTGGAAAAGAGATTTCACCAGCTGAATGTATATATTGTATAAGTTAGATTAGGATATATAGGAAAGCGAATAAGTTTAGAACTATGAGGATATTTCTACCTTTAGTTTTAGATTTTTTTGTCCAAAAAGAGAGAAAAAGTAAAAAACAAAGAAAAAATGAAAAAGACGATAGATTTGAAAAGAAGGTAATGCCCCATGCCCAAAAAATAGTGATACTGAAAGTTTGCAAGCCTAAATGCCACTACTTGTTCTGAAAGAAGGTCTTGTTAAGTCATCTAGCCTAATCATGGCTGAACATGTTTTCAATTTATTGTTGATAAGTTAGTTAAATAACGTTGGTAAAATAATTTAAGCTTGACTTGTCAAAAGAATATATATTTTGAATGAAATATACTGGTTCCACATGCTTAAATCTGAACCAAGTAGAAGGATAGGGATGATTAGCAAATGATGAAACATAGCCCTCACACCTTCTAGTTTTTTTTTGCTTATAAAAATAATGTTTGTGTGCAACTTGTATCAAATGCCACAGCTCATGATGAATCAGTTTGCCTAATCTTGGTTCAATTCATGATTTAAATTTCTTTTCAATAGCTTGGAGAATGAATTCTGTCATACTACTTGATCTTGACAGTCAAATAGTCTAGGTAGAGAATAAGAAGAGTTCACTAGCATAATCTAAACTCTTGGAAGAAATAAGTGTAGAAGTAGATAGTTTGTTTTTTATTTCAAAAGAAAAAATGTCAACGGGTTTGCCAGTTCAAGTGCACCCAATTAGGAAAAAATGTTAGGCAAGTAGGTTGGGTTGGTAGAGATGAATTTAAGCTAATCACATTTTAAGATTATTGAAATCACAACTTCAAGAAAGCATCAAAAAATGAATGAAGAAAAGTCTGCCCAATGGATGAGGCATTGGTCACCATAAACCAGAGATCTGAAGTTCTAGACACCTCCTCAAAGGAGCTTCCCTCGCCAAGTGGAGCCACTGTTAGTCATGAATAATTTTTTGCCTTTGTAGATGACTAAATTTCTATCCTATATTTCTAGAAACAAAATTCATGAATCTTGTGAGTTCCAGACATCTCACTACCTTCATTATCCTTAGGATAAATTTTTCACTGTTCTACTACTATATCATGTCATAGTCAACCTATCACTCATGGAAGATCCCTCATGGACTCATGCCAATCATATCTATCCCATTTTCACACCCATAAATCTCATTACTGCGTTTGTCCCTTGCCTTTGACTCCATTATGCAACTAAGGTTTTTTAGGGAAATTTTTCTTGGTTTCATGACCTCCATGGTTAAAAAGTCAACAAGTCTTGTATATTGATGCTATTACTCCTCCTCCTATCCTTAATATACCTTCATAAACACTTCCCATCACTCTTATCCCTCAAACTCGTCATTTTTCTACAAAGCCTAGCCTATTGCTACAATTTAACACTTTTCAAGACTAGGCTTGTGTTTTTCCCTTTTGGACCCTTTCCCCCCACTCAATTCTTGAAATTACACTTCCCCCTACTCTCTAGCATCTATCCCTATGTCCCAAAATTTCCCCAAGAATTTATACAACCCTTAACCCCTTCATTCTCCCCCTCCTCTACAAGGGAGTCGTAAATCCCCTACACCAAACCCTAATTTCCTTTTCCAACTAAGCTAGGGTTTTATATGAAAAGGAGGCATAAGAGCAAAGGATCCATATGGTAGGTGACATCAGCAATCATGAAGCCATACCAACTCATAAACATCATGCCTCCATCCTTTTCCAGGAATTCTTTCCAAGAGACAAGCCATGTGTCACACCCAGGGCCAGTTTTGCTTCAAACTATGTCTCTGACAAAAAAGAGGTGAATTTGAAAAACGTGAGAGAGTGTTTTGTCCATAATAGGCCCAAGAAGAAAAACCTCCATTTTTTACACAGGTATCATGGTTTAAAAGCAATGTCAAAAATATAGGTGTCCTAGGATAATTTTTTCACAGTTGGAGTGACCTTGGTAAAATTAGGTTTTCTCATAGCTGAAGTGCCCAAATGACTTTTGTGATGAGTCAAATGACAACTAGACCTGAAGAGATCTCCAATGAGTTATCATGAGCTCACTTTGGATTTGAGGAAGGCATCCAAATGTGGTCTGCAACAGTACTCTACATTTCTGCACCATCATTCAGCATTTTTTGACCAGTCTTGGGAAAATAAACTTTTGACAAGGAAAATATACTTCAATCAGGAAAAAAATTGTATATTTTTAAATTAGACAATTTATTGTTTCCAAAAATCTCTCACGGGCCCAATTTCGACACCGGGAAGGCATCCAAATGCCCTCTACAAAATGGTGTTGCGCTCTTAGGAGGTGGTGTTGCGCTCCTGTGCATTCAGGGATGCCCAGGAGGACCCAACAGCCTGTGCTGCACTCCTGTGCATTCAAGGCTGCCGAGGAGGACCTGATAGCTTGTGCTACACTCCTATTTAATTGCACTACACTACTATCTCCTCTCTCAGTGTTTTTTTATACACGGTGTTGTGCTCCTGTAGCGGCACATTGCGCACCTGTCACGTGCACTATCGCCCACCCGTTCAGGGCTACCGAAGGACCCGAGGTAGTGTGCAGAAGGTGTCACGCACATGACCACCTGAAAATTTAGCCTGCTCCTAACTACCCATTCAGAAACTGCTAGAAGAACCTACCCCACGTGCAGAGAGTGCCCGTGTTGCACTCCTGGGCGTGCAGCGTGCAGAAGTGTCCCAACCACGTGCAGAAGGCACCCAACAGTGAGTTCAGGAGGCAACCAGAGAAAACATGACAGCCTACAGCAGGTGACCTGTTGTGCTCCTAGCCATTCAGGAGTTGCCCGACAAGGTTTACAAAGCTTCCAGCCACCCGACTCGATGTGCAGGAGTGCCTATGCTACGCTCCTAGGCATGCAGTGTGTAGAGAGTGCCCGGGTTGCGCTCCTAGGTTTTTAGCGTGCAGAAGCTGCCCAACGACATGTAGAAGGCGCCCGACTGACCCATGCTACACTCTTGTGCAATTTTACTTCAACTCTGGGAGTTTTAAGAGGTATTTATGCTTTTTACATCTTTTTCTATTACCTAAAGGTAAAAATGATCAAGATGCAAGAAAGAATGAAGAGGAAAGTTCTGAAAAATAAAAATAGTGAGCTAGGAAGTGAACAAGAAGACAAGGTCTATGATAGTAAAGATAACACAGAGGCTGAAGATGATGAGAAAATAGAGACAAATTATGATGACAAAGATGGAGGTGACAACCAAGGAAGAAAAGCAGATTTTGATGGTCAAAACAATGATTTTGAAGACAAAGATAATAAGCATAGCCATGAGAAAAAAAGCAAAGCAAATGTAGAGACAGAGGCATAGTTTGAAGAAGATGACAATGGGTAAAACAACATGGGAAAGGATGACAATGATGAAGGTAAGGACAGTGATGCTAGCATGGGTGAAAGTTAAAAGCCCTCGCAAGAAGATAGTCAAGAACAAGATGAAGAGCACACAAATGAAAATATCATTGATAAGAATAAAAGTAGTCCTAAGGTTGCCCATGATAAAATGAAACATGCTAAACTTTGATTTTCTCCCTATCACTTACCAAAGAGGATCAAGGCAAATGTTTGCTACCTCCAAGAGGCAAGTGACTTCACCATCTACATCAACTCAGCCATTGTACAAAGGGCACAAATGAAGATAAATGAATTGATGGGCACTTATGAGGAGAGTAGTGATGAGGGAGGTCAAACTAGAAGTAGGCCTAGAACTATGGGTCTAGGGAAAACATTGGCAAAGAAAAGAGAAGAATCAACCCTTGTGGAACAAATCCCTCTCAATGACATAATTTCAATGGAGATTGAACATGATATGGAGTCATGGCTTGAAATGGATAACATACACCTTGAGGCCAAGATGGAAAAGGCTAATAAAGACTTGGATTTACAAAGAAGAATGACCAAGCATTATGCCGAAAGAAATCAATTTGCAAGGGTCAAATTGAAGAAGGCTAAAGGCAAGCTCCCGGCACCAAAAGAGAGAAAATGCCAAGCTAGGCTTGGAATCTTGTCCCAAGCTTCTTTACAAGTTTCCCAAAACCCATGAGGCACTCCTCCACCAAATTTGGGAAACTTTTGACAACTTTTTGTTTTTTGCAAATTTTGAGGCTAGGAGCGCAACACACCCTGTGCTGCGCTTTTTCTCAATGCATCTTCATGAGGAAAGTTTTGCATTTTTCAGTTCCTCATCATCAATATAGCATGCTTAGAAAGTTTCAGCCCAATTGGAGTGGTTTTGGTCCCCCAAAAGGGTCAAAAACACCCATTTTTTCACCATTTTGCCTGCTTTTCAAGACATGTGTTGCGCTCCTGGAAGTCTTCGCATTTTCACTTTCTGAATAGGTTCTAGAGGTCAGATTGAAGAACTAAAGGTATATCTAGAAATTAGATTTCATGAAATTTCTAGCGAGTCACCACGGAGCCTTTTCATACATATGAAAGGTCTCGAAACCACTGCTACAAGAAGACCTATTTTTCCTATCATTGTGCTGCTCTCCTGGCATAAATTCAAATTTTGACACAGTGTGCTGTGATCCTATGGTTGAAAAGGAAAAATGTGCATTTAGAAAGTTTTCAAAGGAATTTCAGGCCTCAAAGGTCAATTTATTTTCCACAAATGGCTGAAAAGATATTTATTTTGGATATTTTGTGCCTTGGGCCTTGCAAGGCCTCAAGGACAAATTAGGATATTTCTTGTTGACCAATAGGCTTTTAGATACTCTCTTAGATATTTCTTCTCCTTTCATGATAAATAAAGCATGGAGAATCATTGTAAATGTTGTACTTTGATGTGTTTGAGAGAAATACATGGTTTTTGGAAGTTGAAGAGCAATTTGGTGTTGTGGAGCTTGTGGATGATTTGCCTTGATTGATGTTGATGAAGGCTTTCTTACAGGATCCCTCAGTTTAGTTAATGGTGATGTATCTCTTATTTGTTCATTTTTTTCTTGTTTCCCATATGTTTATATTTCTATATTGCAGTAGCTCAGAAGAGTATAGGATGAGAAATTTTGTTTAAGGCACCTCAGTCATCCTGTTTGCTATTGTCTTCATGTTTTCCTCTTTGGGGTCAGTTTAAGGAATTCTTAGTTGCTCCTTAGGCCCACCTAAGCTTGTATATTTCATTATTGGATTAATATGCTAGTTTAAAACATGATTCAGGTGAGCCTTTCTTGTTTTATGTTATCTAAACTCTGTCTTGAAATCTCTCTTTGATGTATTGATTGATTAGGTTAAGGCAAAGAGGTCTTGTTTCGATCTTGCCCTTTGTATATACTTATCAATTTACCTCAAATTTATTTATAGTTTAATGAATGATGTTTAGGCATTCCCTCTTCATTTATTGATGCTATTTGTTTCTTATATGTTTTCAGTTCTTGAAAGTAGAATCATTGAATATCTACTCTCTCTTTGTTCCACTGGATTGTATATCTTAAATTTTTATTCATTTAAAAGTATTTTCATTGAGTAAATGGTGCACCCTATCTCATGATTAGTATCTTTTGCTTATCAGTATTTAAGATCTCCCTGTTCATAGGTATTTAACAAAGGATTCTTCACTGCCCTTTTCCCTACCTTGGTTCCCAAACTTAATGTCCATTTCACCTCACACATAAATTTAAAGATCCTCTGACTACACTATATTGGCCCTGTAATGTACCCCAATTCACTATTGAGATATAAATTACTTCATAGACTCCATATCCCAATGTTTGACAACCTCTCATTCCACCTATCCTACTCAATCATCTTACCTCAACCAACCAAACAAACAAACCCCACACTTAATGACTAGCCTAGAATTAACCATCTAAAGCGAACAAGTTCATATCCTTCGCATAATAGAGAGAGCCCTTTCTAAGTCCAGGAAGGCTAGGTCCTAGGAATCCAAAGACTGGTCTGATGTTACCCTGTGCATTTGATCTACCAATCTACTAAATCACGTGACACTAACAATTTGCATAAAAAATTGATAAACCTATGAGCACTACATGAGAAACTACTGAAGGCCAACATAGAGCATGAACAACTCATCCAAAACTTAATAGAAAAATCAAACCCGAAGATAATGGAAATAGTGAGAAATAAAGAGAATTGGGGTAAGACATCCAAGCGAAAAACAACTACACACGTGGCAGAAATTTAGGAGGAATGGTTGGACAGAGCATAGGAACATAAATCCTTGAAAATGTAGACAAAATTAGAGAATTGAGCCTAGAATAGGACTATATGGAGAATTTAGGAGGACACAACCTCCAGGTTTCAACGGGGAATGAGAAGAGGTTATTGAGGCTTGGTTGCTTAAAATTAATAGATAATTTCAATTATATGATTATTACACATAATAAAAGTCCAAGTTGGTGACATATCAACTACAAGGAAATATTTCCATGTGGTGGGAAGAAATGACAATGGTCCATAGCCTAGAAGGGAAATAGGTTGAATGGGAATAATTCCAATTTTTGTTTAAAGGGAAATACCTAATAGAACATTATTTTGGTGACAGGGCCAAAGAATTCCATGAACTAAACATGGGGGAAATTAGGATGATTTTGTCAAAAAAATTATTCATTTATTGCATTATGTACCATTCCCTAAGGATAAAAAGGAAAACATACAAGACCTATTAAGGTGAATTTTACCGTCATTCAAAGAGACAATTGAGTATGATAGCATGAATACCATGGCAAAGGTAATAAAAAAGACTCAAATATGTTATAAATAGTATAAGTGGAAAAAAATGAAATATTGGACCAACAAGAAAAAATACTATATGGATTAAGGAGGAAAAAGTGGAATATTCGGGCTCTTTATGTAGCCTGAAAAAAGTACTAGAACCACAGTTGGAATAAAAATATTATTCAAGAAAAAAAAATACAAATCCATTCTTAGGTGGGGTCTAAACAAGAAGAACCTAGAAATGGAGGTAATGGTAATGCTAAGGAACCTCTAATATTTTGGGGTTGGAGAGAACCACATTTATTATGAAACTATACTTACAATGCCTAGCCTATGCAAAATTTACAACACCTTCAAGAGGCCTATATTGTCAATGGTGCAATAGAAAACATAGCACAAATCAATGCAACACTAGAAGGATGCCAAGATGAAAATCAATCCACAATAGTGGAAATTGAAGGTACTACTTCTTACCAAACAATTTATGTATTAATAGATCTTGGCACTAGCCTAAGTTACATTATCAATCAGTTGGTACCAAAGTGTAAAATTATGTCTAAAAAATATAAGAATTCTTGGTTGGTAAACTTGCCACAAGGATAAAAACAAAATTTACAAAATAGATAAAGGCATGTCCAATGTCTTTAAATGGAATTTATACAACCATAACCTTAGTTATACTACCCTTGGGATCCTATGATGTTCTAATAGGGATGGATTATTTGGAAGGACACCAAGCAATTGTAAACTGTCTAGATAAAACTCTCACCAATACAATTGAAAATGGAAAAGTGAAAGTTATAAGGGCTTTTGGAAATATGTTTTCATTGATGACAACATATGGAAAAAGAGGACATAATTGTTCAATATTAGGCACAAGAAGAAATATGGATATAAACATTAGTGGTGAATGATGTAGTGCCTCTCAAGGAATTTCTAGTGCAATAGATCAAATCAGGATTAGATGGAACCCAAGTAGATGGGAAATGCTTGGAAAGATATTTCTATTGGTATGCAGTAGTCCAGAAATGTCCTCCTGGATTAGCCTATATAGACAGTCAAAGTTGAGGACCCCAAAAATCAAGTTTGTACAGGTAAATGGGTGGAGGGCACTTTTGGAGCAATGTTTAGTTTTGGCGCATCTTAGCTTTAGGGGTCATGACCAAGGTTTAGAGTTTATCATGCAACCAAGAAACCCTCCAACTACTGGATCTTTCAGCAATGACCTACTTGCGCAGATCAAAGACTCACCCGAAGCAGTATGGGGGGGGGTGCTAGAACCAGG
The DNA here is from genome assembly GCA_034641835.2 of Pinus albicaulis. NCBI lineage: Eukaryota > Viridiplantae > Streptophyta > Pinopsida > Pinales > Pinaceae > Pinus > Pinus albicaulis. The sequence continues at coordinate 623,748,505 of CM076584.1, read as the reverse complement.
TTTCCCTACCCTGAGAAAGAAATGGATGCGGTGGCCCTAATCATGTTTATAACAAACATTTTTCCCGATTGGAAACAGATGCAAGCATATATAAATTAGTACCTATCAGATCATCTCATCGCAATTATAGATAATGCATATAACAGAGGTATCGCAGATAAAATTCGGTGCATATATATAATAACAGAATCAAATCTTCACAATGCGCAATAACTTAAGAAGAAATATTCATGCACTTAGCAATAAACATATATTCATGCATATAGAACATATTTACTCGCACAGATATAAGAGAAGTAAAGTTATCTCAAAGAAATAATAGTGAACAAAAAGTTCACACACATAACACAATTGCTTCACCAAAAACAATATTTGTATTAGATTCAAATAGTTTAGTACATTCATGCTTTCCCCTTACAATTACCCTTCTGTGCACATAGCTAGGGTATTTTGTACATAGCCAGAACTAGTTCTCCATGCACATAGCCAACAGGAGCCTTTCTACCCAACCCAAACTTACAAAAATGTATCACAGAGGCATAAATGTACTTATATCAAAAACATCATGATTCTATATTACTTAGACTCGATCTATTTATATTCATCTAGCGCGCAGATATTTTGGTCTCAAACCATTTTTTGAGGCCCACAGTTTACCCTTACAACCCACTTACATAAAATATGGACCTTCACCTACCCCAAAGCCCCTTGACCTTTCCGCGCAGTGTGCATATCCAAAAATACATATATAAAAGTTACTCAAAATTTTCCCTAAGGGACCCTGCTCGAACATGCCCCCAGCACAAACATGTGACTCATTCTGAGTCACTGTGGTGTCAGCTCCTTCATCTTTTCTTGGAGCATGTCGACAAAAGTTTTAAGTGGAGGCACCACTTCAAGGCTCTGCGGAACAACTGCCTGTGCTTCAGTTACCAATTTTTGTCTAGTGGGGCCTTCAATGGTTAGTTCAATACTTATCTGAGTTTCCTGAAGGGTATTTAGTGCACCATCCAATGTTTGTGCTAGATGTAGAGACTCCTTAGCTCATGCTTGCATATTTGCCTCAGAAAATATTCTTTTCGGCGTATATCCTCTATTTCGGATTGAATTACCTGGCCCTCCTGTAGGCTGGCGAGGAATTGTGAAATCATGAGGGTGGGCGCCACCATCCTAATATCAACAAATTTTTGTTCCTAGGTGTGCAACTCATTGCATAGATTTTGTACCATTGGGTCCTTCTAAACTGAAGTCTAGACACCAATGGCCTCATCCAATAACTAATTGCATTGTGTCACTACGAGAAATATGCTATATGTAGCATGTTTTAACTCTGTAGCCCTTTGAAGGCAGACTTTTGGGAGGTTTCTGGCTGCAAATTTAACTAAGGTTTGGCAATATGATGTTCAAATTCAGCCTGGATAGTTTTAAATTCTGTGTTGGAGGCCTTTAATGCAACGACCATCCCTTCTAATTTCTTTTCTAGGGAAGCTATGTCGAGGAAAATTGGCACCTCACTGCAGACTTGGTTGATATTTTCTTCGAGAGCAACGCATTGAGCTTAGGCTGCAAGGCATGCTTCATCGATGCTATGGTACATCAGTTGAAGGTCTACCGCATGCTACTGAGCTTCATTGATGTCATGGTAGGCACAGGATTCGTGAAACAGTAGCTCTTCCATGATCATGGTGTGGACCATATGTAATTTCTCTACAGGTAACACATTCAAATCAATATTAATTTCCTGGAAGGTTTTGAGCTGCGTGTGAAGCAACTAAGGCTCAACTTGAAGGGCTTGTTCAAGGATATGAATGAAGTGGGCTTCTTCTATTGAAGGAAACATTGTTGTAATGAGTTTCACACTAGCACCAGACACACTCTCTTCTAACTGGCTTGGTTGTGCAAGGCTCACCTGAATCGGGCTCGCTTCTTGGATGCCAACCATCACCCCATCGATCGCATTCTTACACTTTGATTCTAGGTCTGTCCACATATCATTAATTGTTGGTGTGATCGTGTTGGATATTTTGTTGAAATAATCTTTGGTCAACATCAATTCTTCTTCTTTGGTTGCCTCAGATCCCTTTTGTTTCTTCCAGGATCCATCCGTGGCCTGAGAATCATGCTTGGTTCCCTTGGAAGTCTGAACTTCCACATCATCCTCTTTCTCTTTAGGCTCAGAACCATTCTTCTCAAGTGCAGTGTTCACTTTCATATCAATCATTTCGTTAGTCGTAGTCGGTGTGGGCTTGCTATTATGGTATTCTAAGTAGTTTTTGTACCACTTCCAAGCTTCATATGCATCTTCAGAAGAGAGGTCGATGCACCTTCATGGACGTGTAACATGTCATCCTTAGTGAAGATATACGGAAATTCGTACCAAATTCCTTCAAATGCGTGCTTCATGCAAATGTGAATGTTGTGGAAGCTGGCCTTAAAATCTATAATCAACTTTTAGTGCTGGTATAAAGTTGGAGAGAGCCTTGGTTTGGATTGGATTTTCTAAAAGATGGAAGCGTCGACCAAGACCCAAAATAATTTTTTTTCCCTAATGCGCGCGGGGACGGACGAACTCCATTATGTGGTGTACTACATGGCTTCACACATATGCAGCTCTATATCAGGAAATTATGCTTGCTCTGGGGTCTTTCATCTAATTATGGCTATCAACAGTAGGATCCAAGCATAATAAAAGCGTGTGCCCTCCTCTTGCGCCTCATGCACGTTCTCCAATAATTATTTTCACAAATATTGTGCCCAATAGTAGATAACTCACTTTTCACACTGTTCAGCAAGTGCAATTACGTGCACATGGACTTCTTTATTTCTACAATTCTGCATCATCTTGCAGGCCAAGACGAGAGTCCCAAATTGGATGGTTGGGTCATTGATTTCACTAATGACGAATCCTCTGTTGTGGCACGACACCTAGTAGGTTGCCTTGTTTTGTCTTCCACCATATTTTCTTGTGCTTACGCTCCAAAGTTAGCAATGGGATCTGCGCCTTGGTCAAGCTGGCCAGTGATCCAATGGATCAATGTGGCATCAATGGGTATGTGCTCTCCCAACCATAAGGCGTCATCATGTACTATTGTCAGAAATTGTCGCACACAAATATTATTTATCGAATTGAGCCTGAAATATGGGACCTGCAATAAGAGCAGAAGCCCTACCTTGTATAGGCCGAACACCCATTGTTGCGGCTCCACACACATGGCGCCCTCATCATAGGGTATGTGATCTAGATAGTGCTCAGGTGCAAGCTTGGGAAACTTGTCAACATCCACGAGGTCCCAATCCTCCAATTTCAATTATGGCACTTTAGCGAACATGTCACCTTCAAGGGAGAAATTTTTAGGAATTAAGGGCATGTTAATATAGGACGGCACTTTGTCAAGATTCTTCTTGACCTTGACAAACGCCTTGCGCGGTGCGACATAGGTCGAAAACAATGAGAATGTGGCCACTTTGACCACATCCTCCTCCTCAATAATGGTCTCAGGGTGCTCTTCCATGGGTCTCTTCTAGCACTCAACTGTAGTGGAGCGCAAATTCAGAGTCTTCTCCCTAGGGGATTTATGGGTCCCCGATGTCTAACCCTTCTTAGTCTTCGTAAGCGCAACTTTCTTAGAAATCGACATAGTAGTATCCTCTTCTAGGCAAGTAGCTTTCATGCTTGGTGGGATAACATAACCAAGACATCTACGACACAACTCCTCCTAAAATCCTAGATCCAGACCAAACATAGACAATGAATAGTTGGAAGAAATCAGAGCTCAAGGTAGAAAATTCACACAGAAAGCAAAGGGAACTAATGCAACCCCTTAGGTCATATTATAGTTTTTGTGTGTCTTCAACGGTCCCTTATGCATTAATATGTCTCCATAAATGACAAAACAGTTCAAAATATGGAAAAATCCTCTCATTAAATGCAACCTAGACGCTCCCTTAAACAGTAATAAAATTGTGTTTTTTAGATTTATTGTTCCAATGACTAGATTTTGGAACCTATACAACTTAGTCAACCTGCTCGCGTAGCAACCATGCACACATCGCACATGTTTGCGCATCCACGATCCCTTCTACGTAGGTCAAATACTCTGGCCATATAGTCATTTTGTGCACACAGGGAGAGGGTCATACCTGTATGGCTTCAATCGGATTCCATTGACATACCCGGGAATATATTCTCCGCTTAGTGTGGTTAGGCGCATGACACCTCCATCAATTATCTCCTTAACAATATATGGCCCTAGCCAATGGATCTTAAAAATCCCTGGGTGGCCCGCAAACTTTTTGTCATACAATGGGATGCAATCATCTTCATTAAATACCTTTTGTCTAATGTCCCTATCATGCTAGGCCATTTCACGCACCTTCTGAATTTGCTGGTTGAAATTGGCAATAAAGCAGCCTTCTTCAAGTGTGACCAACTATGACAACCATTCGTCCATAATATATGCTTCTTCCATATTTATGAATTATGTGATGCATAGGCTGGGAACAATGTACTCCATAGGAAACACAAATTCTTGCCCATACACCATCCCTAACGGTGTAATACTAGTTAGTTTTTTCATGTGGTTTGACATGCTGACAGAATTGCGGGTATGTGATCATCCCAATCAGTCTAGTTAGTATTACACACTTGGTAAGCGTAGTCTCCAATATCTTGTTGAAAGCTTCCACCACACCATTCGCCTCTGGGTGATATGGAGTTCTCTTTTGATAATGAATCCAGAATTCGTCTCTCAATTCTTCAATGGTTTCATTCACAAAGTGAACACCTTGATCACTTATTAGAATCTTAGGATATCCAAAATGCGTAAGAAAATTCTTGAAGATGAAATGTGTAGCTATAATTGTAGAACAATCCTTTATAGGCTTGGCTTCAACCCATCTGTTCACATAGGAAGTCGAAGTGATTATGTAACGCTCACTACTTTTCTGCCTGGAGGGTTAATATGTCTGACAAATTCTATTACCCATTTCTCAAATGCTTTTAGTGCAACCTATGGATGTAGGGGAATATCATCTCTGCGGGAGGACTTCCCAGTTCTTTGGCAGGCATCACATACACAACAATGCACATAGGCATCATTATGTAGTGTGAGCCACCATAACTCAGCTCATAAAATCTTCTGCGCAGTTTCCTTTCCTACATAATGACCGACAGAAAGCCCTCCATGAGCTTCATCGAAGACTACACACCTTTCATATTCCAAAACACATATTCATAGGACTTTTTCTACACCCGTCTTGTATAATTGACCAACGATAATAGTGAAGTCCGCCCCGTGAGCCACGAACTATTTCTTCTATTGTATTGTATATTCCTCAGGCGCACGTACGGTAGTTAGGAACTTAATAATATCAGGGGAATGATTGTCAACTAACTTGATCGTAAAAAATAGCGCATCTAGTAATCCATCCTCCAATATTGTAGATTCTTGACCAGACTCAAAGTGTGATAGATGGTCTTACCCAACATCCAATCTTCCTGGTTTCACAATGATCTCAAAGTCATACTCTTGGAATAGTAAGATACACTTGCAGATATTCCCTTTGAAACAGGCTTATTGATCAGGTACTTTAAATAAGAGTGATCAATAAACATCTTGAAATTTCCTCCTAACAGGTAGTGGAAAAGTTTCTACAACGCATACACCATAGCTAGTCCTTTGTTTTCTATGGTTGAATAATCTCATTCTGTGCTTGAGAACTTTTGACTGGCATAGGAAATAGGGTGATCAATCTCTCTATCTCCTGGCTGCACTAAAATAGCTCCGACTGCGATACAAGAGGCCTCAACATGCACAAGGAACACCTTTTACCAATTTGGTAATACCAATATGGGCGTAGTGACCATCTTTTCCTTCAACAATTAAAAACTCTTCTGACATTCCTCATCCCAGCAGAATTTCATATCCTTCTTGATTTTTTTTTGCATGGTAGCAATTATCAGTGCATAACTGTGAATGAAATTTTGATAATAGTGAGTGTGCCCCAATATTGAGCGTAGTTGTTTGAAATTTTCAGGTATGTCTAGATTAAAAATTAAGTTGATCTTCGCGAGATATACCATCAACCCTTGTTGGTAGACAATGTGTCCCAACAAATTTCTTGAATGGCACACATAATACACATTTCTTCAAGTTGAGGGACATATGCTACTTTCTACAGGTATCTGGTATTAAGTGCAAATTGGAGACATGCTTTTTCAACAGCCCAAGCATAGTCCAATCATCAAATTATACTTCCAAGAACTTATGGATAAAATAATTGAAGTAAACTACTACAACTCGGGACAATATGGAAGGTGCATTCTTTAAGACAAAGGGCATGATTGTATAGTAGAAAGATCCCCATTCTGTGGCAAAGGTTGTCTTACTACGATCTTCTAGTGCAATCCTGATCTGAATATACCCTGAGAACCCATCTTTGAATGAGTAATCTTCTTCTCCTTTGAAATTTTCAAGGATATCATCGGAGCATGGAGTTGGGAATGGATCATGCACACATGCATCATTCAAATAGTACAGGTCTACAAAAATCCTAATTTTTCCTTTTTCCTTCTTATCTTGCACTACCATGGTACCCACCCAATCAAACCCTTCCACTGGTTCTATAATTCCTGCAACAACCATCTTATCCAACTCTTCCTTTAACTTCTACTAATATTTTGGATTCAATCTATATGGGTGTTTTTTCACTAGTCACGCGTAAGGTTTCAACCTTATCTCCATGACTCCAAGTTCTTCAATTATGAGAACTTTGTAGGGAATAAGTCTTGATACTATGTCAGCATCTCAACAACCTTTCCTATTGTGTCATCATCTTAGTACTCTCCAATCTTTTCCAACTTTGGTTCCTCTTCACATCCAATATTCACCTGCCAAATCTTTAGAGGTTTTGCGACATCTAGTACAGTGATCGAGGGGCCATTAGTTGCGCGTTGTCTATCAGATTCCAAAATTATGATATTCATTGGATCTTCATCATTTTCTTCAACCGTCATATTTATTTAATTCCCAATATCCCTCATGTGTGTAACCCATGCTGGTGAGGCACACTCTACCGTTGGCTTTTTTGTGTCAAAGATAACTTCCTGTATATCATGAAATGCTTTACCAATATTGAAAAACCCACTCTCAAAGGTGATGGTTAGAATGAAACTCTTTGTCAGCGTAGACCACTCACTAGTACCTCGGTGTAGCTCTATCTTTAGATACTAGTAAGTAGGTGCCTTTTCGAATCTATGAATGACCATGTAGACCCATTCAGGTCTCAGTTCTATACCCCATACCTCATTCCATTTAGCTAAATGGTTGCGTGGATCATCTTTTCCAGAGTACACTTCTTGCATTATGATAGTTGGACATTCAAAGTGTAATCTCATCATTCACACACATTCATCCTAGTTTCCTATCATTTCTTTATGAGTCTCTCAATATCATGTGGGAGTAACATGCAATCCGAGATCCAAGGCATGGAATCTCTGTCCTTCTTGTATAGTTCTTTCAATTTCTCCTAAAAAATTATTTACATCAGTTAAGCCATCATAATGCAATAATTCACATATGTTTGATTTTATGCATCGAAGAGATCTAGTCACTCAATTGCAGCGTAGCGCAGATACTTCAGGTAATCGGTTCTTCCAGTTCTCTAATTATTCATCAAAATATGAGAAGCAAGAGATTTAATTTTCCCAAATAAGCCTTCCATCAGATGTTGGGTTGATCCAATATTTTACATCCAAATTCAACTTATAGATATGGTCAATATCATCATCAACGCGCATCGGTTTTGTGTATCTCTCTTATTCTGTAGGATCTTGGGGAATGATGACTCTAGTTCCATTGTTTTCAAACTCTATTCTTATTTTCTTCACATTTATTATACCATCCCTATCAATAGCCCAATCCAATCCCAATAGCACACGATAAAGATTAGTATCATCCACAATGTGTATAACTTTAAAATCTGCAAGGACCTTAACACCTTCAATACTGAATACAACTTGCGACAACCTTCCTAGTGGAATTATTTTCGATTTTTTTTCCATGTGCAGTTGAATGGTGGACCATTTTAGCTTGGGTTCTCCCATGCGCTGCCAAGTTTTATTAGGTAAGACATTTGCATCAAACCCCATATCTAAAATAACCTGATCCATCTCATAAGCACTGATCAAAGCGGTCATACACATGTCTTGCCCTATTCTCTTCTTATTCTTTATATTTGGTTGACAAATTTCTGTTCTATTGGGGTTTGTTCCTTTTCTGCATAGTTATCTATTAATGCTTGAAGTTTTTCCACCACCTTCTTGTTGTGCAGTAACTTAATGCAAGCGTGTATAAATGTATTGATTTCGTCTTCTACCCCTACCTCCTTAATTTGTCTACCTGATGTCGAAATTCTTCCCTCTACGAAGGCCTTTTTCACTTTAAAAAAAGTTACTTTTGCACACAAGAAATCAAATCCATCCTTGATTTGATCAGATGCCTTAGGAATCCTAAGATCACTATCCGACTTTTCTCCCTTATCCTCATAAGTGGCCGCAATGCTCTAGTGACCACATTCATGCTAGGAACTTCCTCAAGGGTTTTTTCTCTAACCATATGAAGATTCAACGTCGGAGTCTGTGTCTTTTTTTCCTACATCTTAGCAATTAAAACAAGACAATCTTCTATTATGTGGTCAAATAGTCTACAATACTTACATGATTGTCCCTCCAGATTTGGAAAATCACGTGCATAGTGACCAACATCTTTGTAGTTGTAGGAAATGACCTACCCCCTTCCTTGACTAGCTGATCCACCTCCTCTTCCTCACCCTTTGTTTTTAAATCCACGTCACCTAGATCAGGATGATTGTGAGGTAGGTTCGTCCTAAATTCTATATATTTCATCTTTCGCCAACATCATATCGAAAGTTTGATAGTGTCGATCATCATGTCCTAGCAATGAGCAGAATATACAAAACAACTACTTTAGTTTAGCTGTATATTTCCCAACCCTTGGACATAAATTTGTTGCATTCAAACTCATAAATAATGAACCATACTAAAGGTATCCCATGTATCCCTACCACGCTATTGAGTGGGCTTGGTATTCCAACATTCAGATAATCTTTAAATACATGACATTGATCCTTATGATGCCCAACAACCTTACATCCTATGCACCAAACCTTTGCCCACACCTCCTTACCCTTATCTTTGTGCAGATTTTGAATCTCAAATGCATTGCTTCTAACTGACTCTGAATTCATTGAGTTCCAAGTGCAAAAGGGGTCAACATAGCTTCTAATTTAATCGCAATCGCCACAGCCTCTACATGCGTAGATGTGGGAGAAAAATAGAAATAAACCACTCCTTGTGCTGGGTATCATCGATTTTTAATCCACCATCTCTAATAGTGTGCTTGATTCAGTGATCTACCTCCCACATAGATTCATTTATCTCTCGATGAATCTCTTTCAATTTTGTTACACACTGCCCATATGACTTAGGCTTTTTGAATTGTTATTTTAAGGCATATTTCAACTCATATACAATAGCATTAGGGTTTTATTATACATATCTAATATATCAGTCTAATGTGTGATCTTGGAAAGTAGTAGTTAGTTGTGCTTTCTTAACATCATCATTATTAACCTTTTGTGCTCTCCATACAACATCAATCCCAAACAAAAATTTCTCAATATCTTCATTTACAATACCTCTAAAAGTAGGTAACTTCATAGACCCAACCATCTCTGCTCCTGGGGTAGGTGGAGGGGGAGGTGGAGTGGAAGACTTGTGAATTGAGTGTGGAAGTGGAGTGGATGGGATCTCAATGATGGTTAAGGCTCCCTAATCGTTCTGATCTAGTGAAACTTCTCCATGGGAGACTTCCTCTTCTTCATAGTGTGCAAATTCACTAGAGATACTAGTTTCTGATTTATCGTCACTATCATATCTACCCTTGAGAGGATTTTAAAAAAATCTTTCTTCTAGGTCTACGTGGTAAATTACTCCACTGCACATAGTCAGGACTTGTCGGGACATTCATGCAATATTTTGGCACAAAGAGCCCTGTTCACATAATACCATCTTCAAAAAAAACTTCAAAGAGTGCAGGAACTTACCTCTAGTACCTTCGAAAAATATTCCTTCTACTGTAGAGTACAACACAAATTGATCAATAGAAAATTTAATCACAAATCCTCCCAAGACATGATCGATCCAATGGTATATCACAGGGGTGATCTTATTTCTTGTATTTTCTAATTGTTGTATTAATTTAGGAGTCCACTCAGTAATTTTCTCATCCTTTGCGCAGTTATTGAATTCAGTCAATTGTGACAACCATTCATGAAACTCAGTTTCAAAGGAGAAAAAGAACATCTTGTGAGCTTCTCTATAGATATAAAAAATAAAACCACTTTTCAAGTGATATATTATAACTTTGATTCTCTTGGATCACGAACTCAAGGATATTTCTATCCAACCAATCTTTTAATTCATTCTACATAGGATGCCACAACACTAAATATACCTCAAAATGATCTCTCTCTCAAAAACATAACCATTTGTTGGCTTAAGGGGTCCTGACCCAAGTTCGGAGTTTATCGCACAACCATTAAACCCTCCAACTACTGGCCCTTTCAGAAATGACCTACTTGCGTAGATTAAATTCTCACCCTAACCTATATGGGGGGATGCTGGAACTAGGTTTCTGAACCCGGACGAAGAAATGGATGTGGTGGCCCTAAACAGGTTTATAACAAAACTTGCTGTAGATTGGATATAGATGTGCACATATATAAATTAGTACTTATCAGATCATCTCATTTCAATTACAGATAATGCATATAACAAAGGTATTGCAGATCAACTTCGGTGCATATATATAAAAACATAATTAGATCTTCGCAATGCACAATAACTTAAGAAGATTTATTCATGTACTTAACCATCAACATATATTCATGCATAAATAATAGATTTACCCGCATAGATATAACATGAGTAAAGAGATCTCAAAGAAATAACAATAAACAGATAGTTCAAACACATAACACAATTACTTCACCAAAAACAATATTTTTATTAGATTCAAAGAGTTCATTATAGTTCGCATTTCCCCTTACAATTACCCTTCCACCCACACAACCAACAGAGTTCATACAAAACCAGAACTTGGTCTCCATGCACATAGCCAATAAGAGCTTTTCTACCTAACCTAGACTTACAAAAATTTATCACAGATGCATAAATGTACTTAGATTAAGAACATAATGATTCTATATGACGTAGACTCGATCTATTTATATTTGTCTAGAACGCAGATACTATGGTCTCAAACCATGGTTTGAGGCCCAAAATTTACCCTTACAACCCATTTACATAAAATAGGGACTTTGATCTGCCAAAAAATGCCCTTGACCTTTCTACACAATGTGCATATCCAAAAATACATGCGAAAGGTTACTCAAAATTTTCCCCAAGTGACCATGCTCCAACAATGCACATCAAAATTGGTACATTTTTTTGGTGGAGCCACTATTCAAAGTATTTTACCTAGTCGGGCCTTGTCAAATGTGGGACCTATAAGATATTCGAGCCTATGGGACAGTCCAGTGTTGATAAAAAAGTTAGTGCATAGGAGGTCGATCAGATTGACCCACGACCATCGAACCTTCATTGACATTTGCACTTAGAGGATTTTTTGATAGTATTTTGAGAAGAATGCATTTTCATTGGCTCTTGGATTAGCCCACTGTATATCTAATTACAGTGAATGTGAGTAGATTTAAAAGGTGGGAATTTTCAATAGTGTATCATACCCCACATGGCCCTGTGAAGGAATCAATAGAAATGAACGGGGTTATAGTGCTCAGACATTAATGATAAGGAGGGTTCACACAATGGTTTTGTTTCCCAAGACATGGATTATAGGTCAACAAAAAATCTTAACTAGGCACCCCCCACTAGAACAAAAATAACTTAAGGGGATAGGTGGAAAGCATTGGAAATTATCCAAGCACTTAGGAACATTGAAAAAGGAACAGAGGTAGGTTGGGACCCTTAGAAATTTATCAAGGAAAATGATGAAAAGCCAAGATTCAAGACACTTTCTATATCCTCTCTAATAGATGATAGGTGGCAGCATATTATTCATCAGAGACAACAACATCACTAGGAAAATTAGAGGTGGACACATGGCATGCAGATTCAAGGATCTCACATACGTGAAAGGGTAATTTACCACTGACATGTGTTACCACTCATATAGCGACACATGGCATAATTGATGTGAACATGACATCCTCCCACAAGTGAGAACCTATAAGTCTTGAACAAGCTGCATTGGAGAACATGTGGGTTGACTAGGCATCAAGCGGACGTGGACGTGTCAGACCCAACTCAACTCCAATGTAAAATGATAGATGCATGGTGCAGTAGAAAAAGCTCATTTTACAACTCAACCAGCAAGGAAAATCCCAATGGAAACTGAAGGTGCACAAGAGAAAATTATCAGGATGATGAGTGTCAAGACATGATGGCACTTATGGAAGGTAGTGGAAACCAATCAAGGAAGATAAAGGTGGCTCATGGGACATGCAAGCCCAAGAACAACATCCCAGAGAAATTTTGATGGTAACACAAAAAATGCACACGGAGATAGGCGATGTGGTTTTTAGGGACAACCAATGAGAAGCAAAGCGAGCAAACCCCTCTAACTACTCATCCTAATAAATGGAGCCTAGATCTTTATAAAAGGCATAAGCTATTTGTGCCAGGATAAAGGTGTCGAGAGAAAATCACTATCACCTAGTCCCATGTAGTGAAGAGACCAAGGGCATAGAGGCAGTCATTGAGGAAATTAAGTCCTCGAGGCTAAAAGGATCAATATGCCCAAAGAGTAAAAACTTAGCGCTAGGAAAAGGTTTTGTGGTAGCTCAGTGACCACAAGAATGGGTAGGAAAAGGAATTAACCGGAAATTTTGGTGGAATTAACGAGGCAGAAGATTTATTTTGTGTATTTTCGACACATTTATGTATGAGTTGGAAACTTGAATTTTAGCAGTTATGCCAAAAATAGTGGCGAACTAAAGCTGGAACTGGAGTTAAAAGGCCAACTAAAACCTATAAAGTGCTATAATGAGCAGAATGATTAATTTTGATCAATTTAAATTAAAAAAATAGGTGATAAGGATTGGTTAACTTGAAGAGTAGATGTATAGGACTCAAATAATTAGGATAAAGCCAAAAATAAATATTTTTTTTGTTCCATGTTTTACCAATATTATTTTGTGTCATGTTCATGTGAACAAATTATTTATGGTGTCCTAATATCATTACATCAGTGAAAGTATGTCTTTTTAATTGTTGAAATTTTTTACAATACTGATTCACCCCCCTCTCAGTATTGTCCCAGTTTCCAACAATTAGTATCAGACCAATTTAATTCATATTATTTTAATAGTTGGAATAAAGATCAAGTACCATGGAAAAACAAGAAGAAGGATTTACCAATAGGGCACCTATGTTCAATTGAACAACTATGTGTTTTGGAAAGTGAGGATGAAGACCTATATTCCATCACTTAAAGTTGATGTGTGGGATGCTATGGGATAAGAATATCAAAAGCCTCCAACAATGATTACCAAATATCGGAAGATGGAGTTCAGATGTAATGTTAAATCCATGAATGCCCTACATGAATCAGAATATTTTAAAGTAATGGACTACACATTTTCCAAAGCTGTTGGGACAATATGAGTATCTCCTATGAGGGTGACAAGACAAAATTCAAGGTTATATGATCCAATTTGAGTCTTTAAATATGCATGATGATGAAGATTTTGCAAAATATTTTTTAAGGCTTGATGTAGTTGTGAAAACCATACGAGATGTTGCTCAGAATCTACATGAATTTGTGGTAGTTCAAAAAGGAATTGAAATCTCTCCCTCGGAGACTTAATCCCAAGGTTTTAGCCATTGAAGAGATGAAAAATTTGAACTCTCTCACTCTACATCAATTACTTTGAATCGTTAATTACTATGAGACGAGAAATTATAATGGCATTCCTACAACAAAATAATTAGACTTCAAAGCTGATAAGAAGCGCAAGGAATAAGATGATGATTCATATTGTGAATCACATGAAGGTGAAGCCAAATTATTTAGGAAGCTTAGGAGTGGATAAGAAAAGTATAAGTGTAAGCTACCTTTTAAGTGTTTTAATTATGGAAAAGTTGGTCACTATGCATCAAAGAGTCTTAAAAGGAAGAATAAAGATTATGATACAATAGAAAATTTTAGGAAAGTACAAAAAGACATAAAGAAGGCTAAAAAGGTATCTATCTATGTTTAGGGAGGTAATTCCTCTAAAAGTAAATTCATCCAATCCTAAAAAGAATATATATATTATGAAAGCAAAAAATAATTCATGTTTATCATCATAGATAATCTACAAATTGAAGCTATCAGTTCTTATGATGTGAGGCTGAAGTGGACCTACAAGGAGAACTAGTAAGTGCACTTGATAAAATAGAAATATTGAGAAAGAAAAATAAATCTTAGAGGGATTCAATTATCAAATAAAAGGGTGAAGCTGTTGAACCATTCATCTTGCAAATTGAAGAAGGTGGGAATATTCAAGGATCCCTAAACTAGTAGTTCAATGAGAAGAGTCGTGCTTGAGAAAGGATAAAAGGTGAAATTGTTTTGTTAAAGGACTTATACAAGAGAAAAAAAAATGATTTTTAATAAGAAGTATGAAATGGAAATAAAAATTTGAATGAAATGTTCGAAGAAAAAAGAGTCTCGAAAGATCGATTTGGTCTTGGATTTGAGGTTAAGTCCAACGCATGAGTAAAATTGAAATGTAAGAAACAAATCACTTTTGTTCCAGCAACAAAGAAGATGCCACACAAAAAAAAAGAAGAGATATGCAACCCAAAAAGTAATCCAATAATTATTAGTAGTAACAAAAGAACAACATTGTTCAATAAAATCCAAACACCTAGAAATCAACCCATCATAAGAGATAGACTTCCAAGTATGTTGATATTTTTCAAGAATATTGTTTCACCTGCAAAAATTCTAGTTATAAAGAAGAAAACCATAGAGTCAATCTATCCTATAGGAAACTCAGATCCTGAAGAAGAAATCTGCAGAGAAAAAGGAAACCCACATACAACAATTATTTTTCTCCCTCGAACTATATTGTGAAATGTTTCAAGTGTAACAAATTTGGGTGTATAATAGTTGATTATATACTTAAGGAGAAGAGGCATGAACCAATTATTGAGAAAAATTGAAAAAATTTCCAAGGTTGAGAAATAAAATGGGAAAAATGAGCAATGTTTTTTTTTTGTATGCTTATAATGAAGGGAGTCATCGATATGTGGAAAACGGTTGTTCTAGGCACATGTTAGGAGACAAAATCAAGTTCTTGAAATGGAAACTAGTTGAATAGGGCAATGTAACCTTTGGGAACAATGTAGCTTGTAATATTTTTGGCAAAGGAGTTATCAGCTTATCTAGTGGAAAAGGTAAACTGAATAATGTCGTATATGGTTATGGGTTGAAGCATAATTTGCTTAATGTGTCACAAATTTGTGATGAAGGCTAAGATGTGATATTTAAATTTGGAAACTGTCATATCAAGTCTACAAGCATAGGTGAATAGTGGTTGAAGCAGTGAGAACAAACAACAATGTGTATGTTCTCACAGAAAAGACAAAGAGATGTTTCCTATCAAAGATTTATGAGAGTTGGCTATGGCATAAGGGAATTTTACATCTCAACTTTTATCGGATAGTCAAATTAAGTAAGAATAATATTGTCAATGATTTACATAGGATTTAAAAACAAAAAAAAATTGATTTTCAAATCTTTGCAATTGGGAAAGAAAAATAGTGTACGATTAAGTAAAAGGATAACTCACCAACAACTCCATTGTAACTAGTACACATGGAGCTGTGTGGACCATCAATAATGCACTTATCCAAAGGTAAATTATATTTCATGCCTATAATTTATGATTTCAGCAAAATGATGTGGGTTTCTTTTCTTAGAGAGAAATATGAAGCCTTTGAAAATTTTAAATATTTCAAATCCATGGTTGAAAATGACACTGATTGTAAAAAAAAGAACATATGATCTCATAATGGAGGTTAGTTCACGTAATAGGATTTTTATGATTTTTACAAGAAGAATGGGATGAAAAGCCAGTTTACAATAGCAAAGACTCCATAACGCAATGGTGTTACAGAGAAAGAAAACAAATATGTACAAAATATATCTAGATCTATGATGGATGAAAATGAACCACAACAAATATTTTGTGTTGAAGCCTTTCATATATCAATGGTGATTCTTAGTAAATATCATTTCATACCAAATAGTGACAAAAATTTATATGAGCTTTGGAATGGGATAACTGCAACTGTCAAACATTTAGATTTTTTTGCAACAAATGTTACATCAATAGGAATGATGACAAGCTTGGAAAATTCAAATCAAGGGCTAGTGAAGGTATTTCTCTAGGGTATTCTTAAAACAACAAAGGATACAAATGATATAATTAGAACACCAAGAGGATTTTTTATTGTATTGATGTCAAAGTGTATGAATATCATCAATTTGAAGAAAACCACTAAAAAAAACAAGTGTTGATGAATCAGTTAACAACAATGAGGAGGACCATGAACTACTGCTAGAAGAAGAAACTGAAGAGACCTCTAGTCCTCAATACACTTTCCTTCAATATATGTTCAAAAATATCATACAACTCACCGTATTTTTGGTGATTTAATAATAGGTTTTCAGACAACAAGGAAGTTCCTCAATACTCCAACACCAGCAGATGTATCCCTACTATCCACGGAGGAACCTATTGTGGATCATTTGCATTTACTTTTGAAATATTTATCAAAACACCAAAAAAAGAATATATGTTAGAATATGTAAAAAAAAATTGTATGCCGAAAAAGAATTTTTTATCTATATGTTGGTGTATTAACATTATGTGTGGAGATGTGAAGGCGGATCCCTTGGTAGGACCCCTTATCATAATCGGAGTTCCCAAAATTTTTTTTCCATATTCATTTGTCACCACTCCTGACTGCCGATGCAATATTAAATGGGACTCTCCCCACCACCTCACCTCTTCCCCCTGTATATCGCAACTTAAAAATTCCATTGTTGATCTCCAATCCCTGATATGTTATGAACGCCCATATGTGATTTGCAATAAGTTTTATATCACCGATTGCAATTTGTGATCGACCCCACCTCCACTTGCCACATCATCCCTACCTTTATCATATATCACACATTGCACATCAGAAGCTCAGGAGGAATGCCACTCATGAAACATGTTGTAATGCCGAAATATGAATTGCGATAAAGGGATGGATGTGATAGTTTTCAAAGGGAAATTTGAATTTATTTAAAGTCCAGGATTATGTGCAGTTGCATTGTTTTATGAAGAAACATGAACATGGGTAGTAGACTCGGGTAACACCCGACCACGTGAAAAAATGTGTTGTATGCCTGGCACCTTGTATATAAATGAAAGCTTGAACATAGTGGTGGTGGACTCGGGTAAGTGACCCAACATAGAGAAAAGGAGAAGAGAAGACAAAACACTGCGAGCACGAGCAGAATAGGTAGAGTCAGGTAGAAGGGACATGATAAGATTGTTTGAAACATAGAGGTATAGGCAGAGTCGGGAAAGAGCATATGGTGGCACTGTTGGAAATGAAACATATGGGTCAAGTCGGGAAAAGATGCGTTATTGCACAACTTTTCGAATACCACATTAGAAACAAAAAAATGTATGACAGCAAGCAGAAAAGACAAATATTGAACACTGGAAGAAATTCAAGGCAAGGATGTCCAATATATCACGGAGACACATCAACACTTCAGGGAGACGCATCACCAACAAATCATATTCAACAAAAAGAACAATATTTCAAGTTTTAATTTGTTTTCTTTGTTTGTTAAGATCGAAGCTATAGTGATGTCCTCAATTGCAATGTAATAAGTATTTTTAATAGTTTAGGTAGTCAAAGTAGTTTAAAGAATTTCTAGCAGTCACGAAATATTTTTGATGTATTTAAGCAAGATAGAAAGAAAGAAGGAGAGGTTTTGAGTTTTGGACCTCTTGAAGACTAAAAATTTGGTACTTCTTTCTCTGATGGGTGAATGAAAGAAGCAGCAAGTTCCTTGCAACTATTGATGGTGATTCTTCTTTCTTATGTAATTTTATGTTGTTTCTTCCTTGAATGAAGTGAAGTAAAGAAGTAGTTGGCCTCTGATTTACGTTTCTAAGTAAGAGTTTAATAGCCTTAATAAGTGCTCCTTCACTCCAACTCCTCTCCCTTTACAAATTCTCTCTAGAACTTAAAAGTAATAGATTCTGTGTTTACAACATATTATTTTAAGTTTCCTCTCTCTCCATGAATTCTCTCTGAAACTTGAAAGTAATATATTTTTTGTTTATAGTATATTACTTTGCGTTTCCTCTACAGTCCTTCTTTTCCATTCAAATATCAATAGTTAATGTCATTGTAGAGTCTTTCATTATACCATATTATTAAGGTTTTAAAAGAATTAGTTTCCAAAGGGATTGAACGAAGACCACCTCATATAATTACTTTTGTGACACATTTTTAAAAAATGTCTTAAGCATTGATTCCTTTCCGCAACCGAGGAATTGTTTCTTAAGATACAACATTTTATGGTGCGGTTGGTGAGGATGAAGAGATAATGCTTATTTTCTCTGGGTTTTTCATATTATTTCCTCTGGTTGTTCAATAAAGAGGAAATATTTGGTTGTATTTGTTATTCTCATAATTTTGGCTTAGAAAAGGCCTCACACGAGGTCAAATAGCTCACAGGATAAAGTCCCTACTTTGTCAGACCCTGAAATATTGGTTTCTAAAAGGGTTTGGAAACCCAAAACCCGCTCAACACCTAGTCCTACATTATCTTCTCCTTACAGTAGTTCTAGTAATCCTTTTTTTGAAGATATCTCTAAAGTACTTTCTTCCTTGGAACACGATTTACCTTTCACACCAATTTATTTTCAAGAATGTAAGTTGGAAGAACACTCCTTTGAGTATGTTTCTTTTACTTTTACTCAAGCTCAACAAAATCCAGTTGTTGGTCCCTCTGCCATTGTCCCTCAACGCACTTCCATATCATTTTTGCCTCCACCTCCATTCATTTTCACAGTAGGTTCATCAAATGCATGTAACCAAGGAACAGTCAATGAAGGTGCAAACATGGCAGCACCAGCCTTTTTGTTGAATAGATATGCTCCACTTAACCTTCCACAACAAATGAATGTGATGCCTCAAGAGTATATTAAATTACTCCCACATTTACTGGAGAAGATGAAATAACTCTAGAAAATCACTTGCTTGTGTTTTGTAATTTTGCTGAAAATATGAATGTAGAACATCTTGATGTTGTATTGAGGATTTTTTTTCAGTCTCTGGATGGAGAGGCTAGAAAGTGGTTTAAGGGATTTCCAAATAATTCTATTAAAACATTAGAAGAACTAGAAAATCAATTCAGTCAGAGATGGGGTGAAAAAATGGATCATGGATATTCACTAACAGAATTCAATGCAATTAAAATAAAATCAAATGAAAATATATCACATTTTATCAAAAGATTCAATAAATTCTATAACATTTTTCCTGTAGAAATGAAGCCCCCCTATTTTTGAGAAAAGGTGGTTTTTGTTGGGGCTTTTGAAGCTAATTTTAGTTTCACACTTAGAGAAAGGTGATCCCCTACTCTAGAGCAGCTACAAACAGATGATTTAGAAATTGAAGCTAATATGACTGCAGCTAGGAAGGTGAAAGGGAAACAACCAGTCCAACAGAAGGGGGAAGAAAAAGAGCAATCATCACAAGATCAAAGAATTGAATATATGACAAAGGTGATAAAAAGTTTGTCAAATAAGCTAGTGAAGATGGATTTTGAAAGTAAAAATTCGCAAAGACAAGCACAACAAAACCGAGGAGGATTTAACCCTCAATTGAGAAGACAACCCCTGTAAATTTTGAAGAGGGAAAGAAAATATCAAAACCAGGTTCAAGCACCATTTTATATAGATGCAGCACTCGTAGAGTCAGCAGAATATGACCAAAAGGAGGTTGAATATCAAATATCTACTATGTACACAATAGAAGAGGATGAAGAGGAAGATTGTGAAGGAGAATATACTAAAGCTGAAGTATCTTTTGTTGAAGATGAGATGAATGAATACTATGAATAATTTGCAGTTGTTATGCAGGTTGAGTTGCACAAAAATTATAATTTAAGTTCAAATAATAGATCAAGGTTGCAAGACATTGAGGGTGAACAAAAATACCCTGACCCTCCTCCAATGGTGACTCCACAACAAAAGGACCCTGTAAAACAAGTTAGTAATGGGCATCAACCTATAAATTTAGTTAATAAAAGAGATGTGTAGTAGGGAGAATCTTCCCAGAGCAAATCAATTGATACTAATATTTTGGATACAGTTGTTCCTGTACCCTAACAAGTAGAATATTCTAGAAAGAGTGAATAAGAACCTGAAAATAATGTTAAACAAACTCATGCTTTTAGTTTGACAAAAGAGTTTGAGAAGGTAAAAATCCAGGTACATCTTCTAGAATTAGCTAAAATACTAGTCTACAAGAAAGAAATTTCAGAATTTATTAATCTCACATAGATAGAAGATATAACTGACACTATGAACTTACAACAAGTGAAGCCAGTGGTCACCTTTGTTCCTCATATAGAATAAGTAGATATTTTTGTTCCACCATTCTATATTTCTCTGTTGCTTCATGATTTTACTCTCCATAATTCTGTGATGGACTTAGGAGCATCCCATAATCTCATGCCATTGTTTGTTATGAAGGAACTAAAATTGTAGAAAACCAAACCTTACAGGGATCTGTATTCATTTTATTCCAAAAGGGTGAAATGTGTTGGGTTAACTAAACATGTAGTATTTTCTTTGGCACAAATTCCAACAATGAGTAAGGACATGGATGTAGTTGTTGCTGACATTCTAGCCAAGTTTGGAATGCCCCTATCAAGACCTTAGGGAGAAAAGTTGGGAGGTGTTCTAAAATTATATTTCACTTATTCTATCATTCCTATTTTCAATGGGGAATAAAGGATATTGTACAGGGAAACAAGGTTCGTGAAGACCACTACCAAGAAAGATGTAGGAAATTCCCTTATTTATAGTTAAGAAACAGAAGATATTTCATGTTTCATGCTACATGAAGACGTAGAATTTGCTGAAGACACAGGGAAGAAACTCTATTTAGTAGTTGTAAATAATGAACTTCATTCAAATAATATTTGGAAATGCTATTTTGATGGTGCCTACTGCAAGGATGGCACATGAGTTGGATTCTTATTGATATTACTAGAAGGTAACCTCGTGCCTTTTTATTTTAAATTAGAAATTGATTCAAAAAATAACGTGGCTGAGTATGAGGCCTTAATTTTAAGCCTTCAAGTTGCTAAAAATATGGGAGTTCAGTGTATTTTGATTTTTGGTGACTCTGAATTTATAATAAGATAGATTAAAAATAATTTTCAAACCAAGCATATGATATTGATATCACACAGAAATGAATTTTGGGATCTGATAGAGAACTATTTTGAAGTCTTCAATCTTCAGTTCATTCAGAGGGAGGGGAATAGGTTGGAAGATTCGTTAGTAGTTGCAGCTAGTACCTTTAAGCCACCAATAAATCCAAGGTTAAGGTATCAGATTGAATTTGACATAGACCCTTTATTCCTGACAATGTGAAACATTGGCAGGTGTTTGAGGATGATGAGAAGATAAATTATTTCTTGAAAATGATTGGAAACTTTGAAGATGCTGAGATAGATAAAGAAGAAGAACATCCTTTATGCTGAGAAAGGAGAGATAAGAAACCCTAAGTAGTCAATATGTGAGCAGAAGATTATCCAATTGAAAGATAATATACTCCATAAAGGACGGGTTCCCCTTGAAATAGTATTTGAGTTTAATGATGTTGTTGTTAATTCAAAGAAAATAAATCAAGAGGAAGAGATGGAAGATTGTAATTTGCGTACTCAACGGGTGCCAAAAATGGTGAGATTATTCAAGGGTGTTCCCAAAAATTATAAAGAAATATACATTGATCTTTTTAAGAAGTATATGGATGTGTTTGCATGGTCAGATGAAGACTTGAAAATGTATGATAAAAGCATAATACAACATAAGATCCCATTGAAAGAAGGAATGAAACCACACAGACAAAAGCTTAGATAGGTTGATCCATTACTGTTAGGTCCAATCGAAAAGGAAGTGAAGAAATTGCTACAAGAAAAAATCATAGTTCCTCTGAGATATTCGGATTGGGTTTCTAATGTAGTTCTCGTGAGGAAGAAAAATGGAAAGATAATATTGTATGTATGATTCAGAAATTTGAATAGAGAATCTCTAAAAGGATAATTATCCTTTACCTAAGATAGATTATGTACTACAAAAAGTGACAGGAACCTACAGGATTTCCATGATTGATGGATTCTCTGGGTATAATCAGGTGGCATTGGATAAGGAAGATCACAAAAATACAACTTTCACAACACCCTGGGGTACTTTTATGTATGCAAGAATTCCATTTGGTATTATGAATGTAGGTTTGACTTTTGAGAGGGCCATGGACATGGCGTTTGTAGGTGACAAGTATGTGGTTATATATCTAGATGATGTAACAATTTTCTTAGGGTCAAATGATGAACACTTGGAACATCTCCAAAAAAAGTTTTGAAAAATGCAGGAAGTTTGGTGTGTCACTAAACCCCAAGAAATACTTGTTTTCCTTAGAAGAAGGTAAATTATTTGGCCACATGGTTTCAAAAAAAGGAGTGAATATTGATCCATCAAGGGTAGAAGAAATTCAAACAATTCCTTTACCCGGAGCAAGAAAGATATTCAAAGATTTTTGGGAAAAATAAACTTTCTCAGAAGATTTGTAGCAAACTGTGCTAAGATTGTGAGAAATATAACTGACATGTTGAAGAAAAATGCAAAATTGAGATGGGATAAAGAAGCAAGACAAGAATTTTCTAGAATAAAATAATCAGTCCAGGAAGCTCCTATTCTAATAAGTCTTGATCGTCAAAAGGTACTTCAAATATTTTCATTTTCTTCTCCCACTTCTATTTTTGTTGTGTTATTGTAGAAAAATGAGGATAATAAGGAGAACCTAGTGGCATTCTTCAGAAAATTTCTGAGATATGTTGAGCTCAAATATAAATTTTTGGAGAAACAAGTGTGTGCATTGGGCAAAGAAATCATAGCCTTAAGGAATTATCTGTTACAATCCCAAATAACCACTTATGTACCTAATTATGCGATTAAGGACGCGTTGTTTCAAAGTGACATTGAAGGAAACAGAGGAAAATGGATAGCTAATATACAGGAGTGCGATAAGGACATTAAACCCACCAAGTTAATTAAAGGACATGGTTTATCAAAGTTGCTAACAGAAAAAAAAAATTCAAGCATTGGGAATTAACTGCCTTGCACCAGTAGATGGAGCTGACAATGAAGAAGGTCAACATAAGCCAAAAACATGTATTCAATACAATTTTTTGGGTTTAGATTGGTATAAATATGTTTTTCATTACCTATGTTTCTTTTCTTGTGCATCTTCACTAAATAGAACCAAATACAGATCTCCCAAGCTTAAATCTTAGCCACATGTCATAGTAGAAGCAAAGATGTACTCGAAAGATCCTGCTAGTATTTTGCTGTTGTGTTTAACTAAAGGTGAATCCATTGAGGTTATCAAGGAATATGATGAAGATATTTTTGGAGGAAATTATAGATGGAAGGCCACAACACATAAAATCCTCAAGTCAGGTTTTTATTGGCCTACATTGTTTGCTAATGTGTACAGACTGGTCATAAGTTGTCAGAAGTGTCAATTGTTTGCAGAAAAGAATAGACATGCTATGTTACCTCTCATTTCGGAGTTCATAGAAGAGCCTTTCAGGTAGTGGGGACTGGAAATTATTGGAGGGATCAATCCACCATCAAGTGGGCCGTTCAAATAGATTCTAACTACTACTGATTACTTCACAAATTGGGTTGAAGCAATCCCCACCAGGAAATAAAATGACCAAGTGGTGATGAAGTTTTTGGAGGAGAACATGTTCAGTAGTTTTGGCTGTCCAATCAATATTGTAACTGATAATTCCCAGGGAATTAATTCTGCTCGATTCATTAATTTTTGTCAAACATATAATGTAATTTTGTCACATTCCACAGCCTACCATCCACAAGGGAATGGATTGGCAGAGTCTTCAAACAAGACATTGGTCAGGATTTTGAAGAAAAACAATCAGTGAAAATAAAAAATACGGGGACTCAAAATTAAAATTTTCTCTTTGGGTAGTTTGAGTAACTACTAGGAGGTCCACTCGAAAATCACCTTTTGAGTTGGTATATGGAACTTAGGCATTTTTTCCTAGTCAGTTGACCAAACCAGTGATTCCTTTCCTTCAAGAGGCTCAGGGAGAACCTAATTCTATGCTAAGAAGAATAAATAAGGTGATTGATTTAAAGGAAAACATAGACAAATTGAGAGATAATTTGATTACTTATCAGGAAAAAATGAAGTCTATATTTTACAGGAAGGCGAAAGAAATCCTCTTTCATGCAGGATATTTAGTACTGAGATGGGACAGTAGGAGGGAGGATAAATGAAAGCATGGTCAGTTTGACCCTCTATGGTATGGTTCGTACAAAATTTCTGAAGCTAGATCAAACAATAATTTCATCTTAGAATATTTAGATGGAGAATCTCTACAGCTGCCTGTGAATGGGCACTATTTGAAGAATTATTTTGAGCTTTAAAAGTCAGCATTCCACCATTGTAAATACCGGATTGCTCGTTTTTCATATGTCACCAAGAAATATTTGGCTCTATGCCCAATGGATAAGGCACTAATCTGCAGTTCTTAGTGCTTTCATGGAAAAAAAACACTATCCCCAGGTGGAGCCAGATGTTGTGGCTCATTTGCATTTACTTTTGAAATATTTCTCAAAACACCAAAAAAAGCATATATGCTAGAAAATTCAAAAACAATTTGTATATAGAAAAACAGTTTTTGATTTATATATTGGTGTATTAACATTATGTGCGGAGATGTGAAGGCGGGTCCCTTGGTAGGACCCCTTAACACAATCAGAGTTTGCAAAAAATATTTTCCATATTCATTTTTTACCACTCCTGACCACCGATGCGATATTAAATTGGACCCCACCCGCCATGTCACCTCTTCTCCCTGTATATCAAAAATTCCAAATTCCATTGTTGATCTCCAATCCCCGATATGTTATGAATGTCGATATCGATTTACAATAAGTTTTATATCGCCTATTGGAATTTATTTAAAGTTTGGCATTATGTGTAGTTTCATTTTTTTATGAAGAAACATGAACATGGGCAGTAGAATCAGGAAACACCTAACCATGTGCAAAATAGTGTTGTATGCCTTGCACCTTGTAAATAAACAGAAGCATGAACACATCGGTGGTGGACTCTGGTAAGTGACCCAAAACAGAGAAAAGGATAAGAGAATATGGAGCGCTCCAGGCATGAGTAGAAGAGGTAGAGTCGAGCATAAGGGGACATGATAACATTGTTTGAAATGTAGGGGCATAGGTAGAGTCGGGTAAAATGAACATATGGTGTCATTGTTGGAAACACAACAACTAGGTCAAGTCAGGCAAAGAAGCGTTATTGCAGAACTGTTTGAATACCAAATCAGAAACAGAAAAGACATGATAGCAAGCAGAAAAGACAAATATTGAACTCTGGAAGAAATGCAGGGAAAGGATGTCTGATCTGTCAGGGAGACACCTCAGCACTTCAGGGAGACACATCAACAACAAATCAGTTTGAACAAAAATAATAATATTTCAAGTTTTAATTTCTTTTTGATTATTTGTTAATATAGAAGCTATAGTGATGTCCTCAGTTTATGTATTCAAAGTATTTTCAAGAGGTTCTAGAAGTTACAAACTGTTTTTGATGTATTTAAGCAATATAGAAAGAAAGGAGGAGAGGTTCTGAATTTTGGACCTTTGGAAGACTAAAAATTTGGTACTTCTTTTTCTGATGGGAGAATGAAATAAGCATCATGTTTCCTGCAATTGTTCATGGTGATTCGTGTTTCGTGTTTCATTTTATGTTTTTTATTCCTTGAATGAGTTGAAGTAAAGAAGCAGTTGGTCTCTGATTTACGTTTATAAGTAAGAGTTGAATAGCCTTATTGAGCGCTCCTTCACTCCAACTCCTCTCCCTTCACAAATTATCTCTGGAACTTAAAAGTAATAGTTTTTATGTTTACAACATATTATTTTCAGTTTCCTCTCTCTCCATGAATTCTCTCTGAAACTTAAAAGTAACAGATTCTCTGTTTACATCATATAAATTTGAGTTTCCTCTACATTTCTTCTTTTCCATTTATATATCAGCATTTAATGGCATGGTATAGTCTTTCATTGTTATGAAACCAACTCCAAAAATAGAAGAGAAGAGAGATAAAAGCCTTAGAAATCATCCACTTCGAAGGGGTAACCTCCAATTGAAAAAAGCTCCTTCTATATATAGGGGTCCATGGGATCATAATATAATCCTATCCGACCTAACAATAATAATATAAGGGAAAAATAAAAACAATATTGGGGTTACAGGGGCACAAAAATAACAATAAAGGGGCTACACTAATAAAATAAGGGACTGCACTAGTAATATGGGGACCTAACATGCCCCTCTCCTTCAAAAAGGTGTTGTCCTGAATGCTTGTGTAGCTCTAGATGCTTCTGTATAAAATTCTCATCCTCCCATGTAGAATATTCAGTGAGTGAGTTCTTCCACTTTTTGAGATACTATGAAAGTGATCGATTTCGTAGTTGTCAAGTTCTTGTTTCCGTGACTATTTCAAGTTCCAATATGATTTTTCATTCTTCATCAAGTTATGGGAATATTGTTTGAACTAGAATTTTGTCACCTATAACCTTATTTAAGCACGAAACATGGAAAATTGGATGCACTCACAAAGAAGAAGGAAGCTCCAATTTGTATGCCATAGTACCAATCTTTTGCAACACCTTGTAATAACCATAGTATTTTGGAGATAATTTATTATCCTTCTTAGCTTTCTTGGGGCAATTTTTTTTTTATGGTTGTAGCCGTAAAAATACCTAGTCTCCTACATCAAAAATTCTCTCACTGTGATGTTGATCTGCCTGTTGTTTCATTCAATTTTGTGCCAAATTGAGGTTATCCTTTAAGAGTTGGAGAACTTGCTGTTGATGTTCGATGTGATGTTCCATTGCTTGCACCTTAGAATTTTCTGGAAGGAAGTGTTATACTGCTACTCTGCCAAAGGTAACCACTTGACCCATTGTGATTGTTTATCAAATACAAAACAACGAAGATATTATTCCAAATATTTTTCATTTTCTCAGTTTGACCATCAGATTGAGGATGATAAGATGAGCTAGGAGCTATTTGAGTACCCAAAAAAGAAAATAATTCCGTCCAAAAAATTCCAGTAAAAATGGGATCTCTGTCGCTTACCATAATCTTTGGGTTTCCATGTAGCTTTTGAATTGTTTCCATAAATGCAACAACAACTGTACTTACTTTAAATGGATGAGATATTGCACAAAAGTGTGCATACTTGGTAATTCTATCAACTACCACCATGATGACACTCTTTCCTTCAGACTTAGGTAAACTTGTGATAAAATCCATTGAAATATCCTCCCAAAGTTTACCTTGAATGGATAAAGGTTGTAAATACCCCGGGTCTTAATTGTCTCAACTTTATTTTACTATGAAACCAAACATTCTGCCACAAAATTTTGAATATCAGATTCAAGGCCATCCCAAAAAAAATCTTTCTTCACCCTGTGGTAATTTTAAAAAAATCCTGAGTGTCCTCCTAAAGGAGAAGTGTACAATTCCAAAAGAATCTTTTGTTTTATTTGGGAATTCTTACAAAGATATGTGCGATATTTGTACCATAAGGAATCATTTTTCCAACTAAATGTATCATATGTACTAGGATATTACTTCAACTTTTGAATGAGTCTCCACACTTATTCATCCATCTTCCATTCATCTCTTGCTTCAGTTATCCAATCTGGTTGGATAATATAAATCACACAAAGCAATGCTTCCACCTCTTCATCCTTTCTTGAGAGTGCATTTGCACCAACATTTAGCTTCCCTTTCTTGTAGATGATTTCAAAGTCATAACCCAACATCTTTGTGACCCATTTTTGCTACTCCTATGAAGATAAACTTCATTCCAAAAAGTTTTTAAGATTATCATGATTATTTTTTACCTTGAAGTGCCTTCCCATTAGGTAAGGTTGCCATTTCTTTAGTGAATGTAGTATTGCCAACATTTCCTTCTCAAAAATAGCTTTTTGTAAATACTTTCCTTTGATTGGATGACTTTCAAAAGAAATGGGTCTTCCTTATTTCATTAACACAACACCAATTCCATTTCCTGAGGCATCACATTCCACAATAAATGTTTTTGTGAAGTCTGGCATAGCTAAGACCGGTGTTAGGCACATTTACTCCTTAATATGTTCCAAGCCTTTAGTTGCTGTAGGAGTCCATGAAAATGCATCTTTCTTCAATAGTGTTGTTAGAGGTGCTGCTATTCTCCCATAATTCTTAACATACTTGAGATAATACCCTATTAACCTGAGAAATCATCACAACTGCTTTATGGTTGTGGGGACTTTCCATTCATTAATGGATTTAATTTTGTTAGGGTCTACCTTAACACCCTCATGAGATACAATATGACCTAGAAAATTCCACTTCTTGTACACCAAAGAAACATTTGGATGTTTTTTCATATAATTGTTTCTCCTCCAATAGTTTTAGCACCCTGTCAACATGTTGAACATGATCCTTCCAAGACCTCTTGTAGATTAGTATGTCATAAAAAATACTAACACAACTTTTCTAAGCAAGGGTTTGAAAATGGAATTCATCAATCCTTGAAATGTAGAAGATGCATTGGTAAGGCCATAAGGCATGACCAACAATTCATAATGACCCTCATGAGTTAGAAATGTTGTTTTCGGAATATCTTCAGTCTTCATTCTAATTTGATGATATCCTCAACGAAGATCCAACTTGGTAAAATAAATAACGCCATGTAATTCATCCAATAATTCATCAATCACATGAATGTGAAATTTATCTTTAATAGTGAGTGTATTGAGCTCCCTATAATCCAAACACATGCGCCATGATCCATCCTTCTTGTGCACCAATAATACTAGAGCAGAGAAATAAATTTGACTAGGTTGAATTATACCAGCTTCTAACATTTCTACAATCATACGTTCAATTTCTTTCTTTTGGACATAAGGATATCTGTAACGCCTAATGTTTGGAGGAACACTTCCTAAAATCAAATGAATATCATGATCATGATCATGAATAGATGGAAGTACTTTGGGAGTATCAAACACCTTGGAATGATTTTCCAAGACTTTTTGGAGATCTGGAGAAATAGATGATTTTGATGTTGGAACTTCTAGTGAGCATAATTGTGCAATTACACCTCATTGTTCTTTCTCCATAAGCTTCTTCATAACATTAGAGCTTATAATTTTTCCCATATTCCTTGTGATACACCGTAATTCTATTTTATTTCCTTCTGAAAACAATTTCAAGACAATTTCTTGAAAATTAAAAGCTACAGTCCCCAAAGATTGTAACCATTGTACTCCTAGTACAACATCAACACCTCCCAGTGGAATGGAAAGCATTGGACTATTAAATACGTATTCCCCCATGGCTAGCTTGATACTATGGCATTTTCTAGAGAAATTTATAATTCCTCCATTTTGAACCATGACTTGACATTATGGTGCTAGGTATAGGAAACAATTCAATTCCTTGGCTACCTTACAATGAATAAAATTATAGGTGCTACCTAAATCAATCAACACTATTACCTTTTTCTTCCCAACATGTCCTTCTATCTTGAGATTTGGAGGAGTGGTAATTCCTACCAATGCATTACACAATATGGTTGGAATCATTTCTTCTTATTCTAGGATTGATTCCTAGTGTATATCCTCTTCTTTTGAAGTTTCTTGTTCATTTTCTTCCTCCTCTTCACAATCTATGTAAAATAATTTCTTCTCAGAAAAATTATGAACTTTAGTGTATTTGATATCACAACTGTAGCAAAGCCCTTTTTCTCTTTTATCTTCCAATTTTTGTGGTGTCAACCTTGTAGGTTGTGGAAGTCTAGGAATAGCAGTGCTTCCATCTTTATAGATGTGAGTGGTAGGCTTCCTTGTCGCCATAATTTTACATTCAATTTTTATTGCCAACCTGAATGCCTTCTCCAATGAATCAGGTTCCCAAACAAAAAATTCATGTTGGATGTTATCCTTTAAAGTCCCTATGAAGACATCAATCCTATGTGCCTCTGGAATAACAGTTACCCTTATATTCAATTTTTTTAAGTCTTTAATGTGCTCCACCACTGAATCCTTTTGTTTGAAATTTATCAATTGGATAAACAAGGTGTTGCTCTTTGTATCCTCATAATGTGCTATCATTTCCTCCATAAAAATTGACCAAGTGAAAAAATTTATGGGAGCAAAGCCATCGATACCATACAAATGTATTTTGTTCTAAATGTAATGTTGCAATGCATACCTTTTGTGTGTTTTGCACATTATTGAGATCAAAATATTGCTCCATCGGTAGTATCCATGTTACGAGATCTTTCCCATCAAATTTAATCATATCCATATTTGGAATATGGTGGTTCTTCTATCCAACATTAGAGTTTATGAAATCATGACTAACATTTAATTTATTCTCATCACGAGTTTCCTGTACTATCTTTTTGGCATTAGGAAACATTTCTTGTATCAAACTTGTCAAACCTTCCGTGTGTGCATTCAGATCATTCTTAATGTTTTCCCTGTTGTCTTTCATGTCATCCATATTAGCTTCCATGCTAGCTTCCATGCCATCCATATTAGCTTCCATGCCTTATTTCAGAACTTCCATTTCATTTTTTGTTTCTCTTTGCGAGAGCGAAATTTGGTGCAATTTCTCTTGTAATTTTGAAATGTCATGTTGCAATTCTTCATATTCATGAGTCATAGTAGAGACTTCTAGAGGCTTAATGGGTGTTGAATTATTTTTAGGACTCATTTTATAACTGAATAATGATATCTATTCTACAATATGCCATTTGAATCAATTCAAACTGATTTTTCACACAAGACTTATGCAATTCGAAAAAAAAAAATACGCATATCTTTAATGATTTTGAGGAGCTAAATATTGAAACTAAAATATCTCTATGATTTGGGATCTTCAATGTCTGAAATTTGGCCCTCTAGTAGCCCTGTAAAGCTTCTTTCAATTGCCATAGGTCTCACCCGATTTAGATTCTTGAAGACAAAGTTATGCCCAATATATCACACTGACTTAATTATGGATTGGTTTAGTGGAGAGAACTTATATGGCATGCCACGTGTCACTGTTTCCTCCTTTGGCTTTGAAATTGTTCCAAGGGAAACTATACTCTATTTTATTATGGCCACTTTTTACATAACTCCAATCCGAAGCCCAAAGTGAGAGTTATGATGATTTTCTGAGGGTTACCTCTTTGAGATGAAATTCAGAAGCCTGAAACAACACTAAATTACATAGATCATATCTCCAAAAGTATTGTGAATAAAGCTCTGAAATATTTTCATGACATTCCTCAGGATTTCGGCTTCACTCTGTAAAAAGTTCTGCTTCCGAATCCTCGTAGAAAAAAATTTATTGCGAAAATTACACGATGACCTATTTAGGTTAAATTCAGGAGCCTGCAAAAATACCTAACGTCCACAGGTCATATCTTCGAAAATGCTGTGAACCAAGATCTAAAATATTTCCATGACATTCCTCAGGATTTTCGCTTCATGTTCTCAAAATTTTAGCTTATGAACCTTCGTAGAAATAATTTTATAGAGAAAATTCCACGATGACTTGTTTGGAGCAGCGAAACCCTAGAATCCAAATCTTTGATACCAAATGTGTAATGTCCCAAAAGGGAGAATGCAGTAATAATTAAAGACAATATAAGAAATTCAACTAATTAAACAATAAATATCAAGACAACATCATAATTTACAAAGAAGCTGAGCCATTTTATTATATGAAGATGAATCAGTTTACAATGTATAGAAAATGAGTAGATCTAGCCAAGGAGATGGCCTAGAATCACCCTACAATGGTGCTACAACAAGCATTGCGTAATTGGTGAGCTTATAGAAGAACTATTGTGTTGTCCCTTGTGCTGAAGATATGCATGAGCTTTTGCGAAAGGAAATGCAGATCTAGAGAGCTCAAGAGCTATGATGATGCCAAGATTCAAGATCTGGCCAATGTGATGGGAACCCAAGATAACCAAAAAAGGATTTTCCAGATCTATAACTTTGGAAAATCACCCTCCTAGAGTTTGATCCTTTACTTACTGGGATTACAAATCTGAAGCTGGATCTCAAAAATACATGGCTGAAATATGTCACAAGATCAGATCTAGGCTTGAAGGGCTGATACCTCCTTCAGATCTACAAGCTAGAAGATCTAGATCTAGCTTCTCAATCCTCCAATGATGATTACAACTAATACTACACAACTGCTCATAAGAAATGCGTTGTGAGGGAGAGAGAGGCTCTATGCCTATTGAAATATGTAGCAATAGACTCCAGGCTGATGGAAATACTAATGGCAAGGTGAGGGGATGATCCATAACAGGATTACTAGCTAAAATGCTAGCAACTTCCTTCCTCCTTTGGATCTCCAATAATGGACAGCGTAATTATGGTTGGAATTACTGCTACTAATAGGTCAATATATTTTGGCCTGATGCCAGATCTAAAATGAATCTTTCGGAATGTTGATATATAAGCCCAAGGTGATAGGAATAAACCTTCACCGATTCTCCAGCTGAAATACTGAAGACAACCTCCACGTTCCAAACTAATATTCAAAAATGTACAATTTTTGAATATGGATGTTCTGTAGAAAGTAGTAAAAGATATATGGCACCAATGCCTGATGTAGGATGAAGTACAACACTCTCTCGAGAGCTACTCAAAGAAAGAGGTGGGATTCCCGACTAGGAACACCCTATGCTAAACAACACTTGGAATTTTTGCTAAATAGCCCAAGAAAGAAATGGAATGTCACATGACAATTCCAGATCTAAACATACCTCAAAATCAATAATCAACAACCCTCTTTCATTGTTGCCTTCATCTCCTATATATAGTGTTTGAGCCTTCCCATGCCTTGTCCCTCATCCAAACTACACCTTGCATGTCGACAAGATCCTCCATGTTTGACTGTGCTGTCTTTCCAATTCATCCATCATGTCTAGGTGCAATGTACACTTTCTCCATCATGTGTGCATTAATTGCACAACTTCCTCCATCATCTCATCATGAATGCTCCATGTTCTTCTGTTTGAATCCTTCCAAGATCTTATTTGATTGTATCAACCTCCATGATCTATCTCATTAATGAGACATGATCTCCAATTTCATTCATATTAGCAGTGGCTCCACTACCTCCTTTATGTAGATCTAGGCTTAATTAACCCACATTCATACATAAAAAGTGGATATTTATTCATCATGAGGATTATGGGTCCCTCCACCCTTTTATTTACTTAATTAAGTAGGTTTATTAAGAACTCTAATATTCCAAATATCATGTGAAAATTTGGGAATATTTCAAAATGTTATGAAACTAGCTCAAATAATAGAAGAGAAGAGAGATCAATGACTTAGAAATCAGCCATTTCGAGGGGGATACCTCCAATAAAATTACATAAATGAACAATTCTTGGATGATACAAATGAAAAGGCCTCCTTCTATATATAGGGGTCCAGGGGATCAAAATATAATCCTAGCCAACCTAACAATAATAATGTAAGGGAACAATAATAGAAATATGGGGGTTTTACACAACATTTTTTCACTATCCCTGCCATCCCCATCCTGCACATTGGAGGATCGTTTATGTGACCAAAAAAAAGTGTCATGCCTTGCAAAGACCATCATTGCATCCCTTGCCATGAGGACAACATTCCTTCTTTTGACAGTTTCCTCAACAGACCATCATAAACACCTATTTTTTCTTTAGTGCTGGTAGATCGTTATGCCCTCGTGCCAATGAGGAAGATTAACACTGGGCCCCATTCCCATTGGCACTCTACCCCAGTTAGCTACCTGCAACAACCTATTTATGGCATGTTTTTTAAAATTAGCGGCGAAGTTTCCATCATAACAACTTCGTGGGCGAGTCATCTGGAGTGGTTCAACTGAAAAACCTCAGGCTCCCTCTTTTGGCCTCTTGTTTCCACCTTTTGGGGAAACCTCCCAAGGGATAATGCCTCCCTTCCACTATTTTAGGGATCCCAACCTCCTCCTCTCCCTCTATAAATAAATCCATCTTCCATTGATCAGCTAGCTGAACATATCCTAGCTGAAAGGATATCTGAAACGCTGAAGAGATTCTTGTACATCTTGCTAGAAGGATAGAATGGAAGAGACCCCTTGTCGAGAGAGCTTATGCTTGTGCCCCCATCCCATCCGAATTCCCTGACGATCAATCGAGACGTGCTTCCACTGAACCTCGTTGAAGGAGGCTGTGATGTCAAGGCTCCTATTTTAACTCTTTCTTCTATTTATACATATACATGACTATTGTCTGGTTTCCATCTTGCGTTATGTGTCTTATTTGATGCAATATGATTAACCCTCCTTGAATAGTTAGTTGATTATGAATGAAATCATCATTTTATATGCTACTCTTGTTTGCTGATCTTCGTGCAGGTATCCGAGCACTGTAGTGAAGGATTGTGACCCATCGAAGCAGGGATCAAGAGGCCATCACCACCACAACCACGACAATGTTGGACTCTAGGAAGGTCTATCTACCCTGTCCTATTCATTCATTAATTAAGGAACCTACTTTATCTTGTCCCTTTGTTTCTATACCCATTCTATAGCTACATGATCGTCTCTATCTGTAGAGAGGATTTTCCTTCCCAACAAATTGGCGACTCCACTGGGTATCAGTGTGAGTTTTTCATTTCGTTGCCTTTTAGGATTTTGTCTCGTCAAGTCGACTTCGGCCATTTTCTTGCTTGTCTATCTTTCTTGGATTGTTTGAGTGTCTAGAGTCATTCTTTTTAGCTCCAGAGTGTCAAGATTTACCTTTGCTCACTGGTTCTTCCCTCCTCCCATAGTTATCCAACTTGGAGTGCTTTTTGTTTGAACAGTCTCGCCAATTGGCATAGGTTTATTTTGTTGCAGTAGTGCCAACCCCTATTTGGCACGGACTACTGCCTTCCCATCTTGTCAAATCCTATAGGATTTCGTTTGACCCTTTTGCTAAGTTTTTGGTCAGTTGTGCTTGACTCTGGTTTGTTCCTTCATTTACAATTGGTCTTTTCAGAGTTGTTTTGACTTCTTAAGACTTGCTCTTCTCAGCTGTTCATCTGTTTTCTTATCGGTGCAGTTCATAGCCCTAGGGTTCTAAGTGTCTTTCGCTCACTGAGCCTTATGATTGAATTTTGAGCCTCTTTCTCTCTTATCAGTTTGATTCCCTGATCAGTTTCTTGAGTCTTTCTTGATCCTTTGAGTTTTTTGTTTGTTGAATGATTACTTTGGTGTTTGTTTGACTCTCCATCTCTTCGTGTTCTAGCATAGATTACATTGCTCGTTTGGGTCATTTTGAAAGCCTCTCTTTGATTGAAAGAGTGCATCATTAGTTTTATTTCATTTGTGTTTATATTGCTTTGAATAATTCGTTTTGATATCTCTACATTCATAGTGCTCTTAACTAGTGTTTCATTTGTTTTTTTATGTAATTAGTACACTGTGTCCTTCATTCATTCAAAAAACAAAAAATTTGCATCCTTTCATTTGAATTGGAAATGAAAAGTATTTTCCATAACTAACACTTTCATTTAGGAAAGAGTTTTTCATTTCTTCTTTCGATTGTATTAGATGAATTAGGGGACTTCTTCATATATTTTCAATGTTTGCTGCTTTCTGAAAGATCTCTATCCTTTTCATAGTTAGCATTCATCAAATGGAAAAGGTTTTTCTATTGCATATAGCTTGCATTTAGGAAATTTGAGATCAAGTTCGGTAGGTCCTTGAAATTAAAACATTAATTCAAGATCAACTATAAAATTTGTTCAATTAACCTAAGGAAGAATTGGAAACTAACACAAAAATTTTTAGAGGTCTAGGCTAGTGACGTGTTTCAATGTCGTTAAACCTAGTAGCTGTCATTCGGCGCTTGGCTCTAGACAGCACTAGTACGGACTTGTGCTCCTCGTGAAATCGCGTATATAAAGGGATACCCTCATAGGTTCAAATCCTTTATCCATAGGAAACCAAGTCTGCTGCCCTATAACCGTGATACACCGAACACAACATTCGGGGAGACTACTTGCACGTACGTCAAGTCCTTGGTCATTTCTCTTTCATTTGATCACCAAGGTGTATATGGTAGTTCACGGAAACTTGGTACACCCTCTTGCTTAGATTACCTGAGTAGTCATTTTGATCTTTTGTGACTCTCTAAAAGTGAAAAGATCATCGAGCTCTTGTCCTTTCACACTCTTTTCAAACTAAAAGTGATAGAGTCACCTTTTGCCTATTTCTCAACTCTTTAAATATGAAACGACAAATTTTTATTTCAGATTCTTAAAAAATTAACTGTCCACGAAATATTCCTAGTTAAAGTTATCTTCCTTAGTGTTTTTTGATGGTTGTTTCCAGTGGCAATGTTTCCGAAGTTTACCAACCAAGGAATCACGGTCCTTTTCCTTCTTTTGGGAATGTTGGTGCTCCTTATATGGCAACTTTGTTCTTGCCTGGGTTAATTGTTGGGTTTCCTATTTGGTTATTCTAGACCTCTATGGTCTTGAGTGTTCTACCCTATGTACAATTACCATCCCCTCCACCTGAACGACATCATGTTGATTCTAAGATGGACCTCTCCCCTTCTTCATCGATTTCTTCAGCCTCCTCTTCTACTTCGCCTTGTGAAAGTATGGATTCTAGTAACCAGGTGGCTAAGAAGAATAAGAAGAAGAAGAAGAAGAAGGAGACGAAAAAGAAGAATCCAGATAACAGAGAGGCTAACTCTCCGACTATTTCACCTCAGAAACCTTCTCTTGATAAACCATCCAACCTTCCATGGAAAGTCAAATTCCCTTGCATGTTGTGCAAAGGTGAACAATTTCTTCGATATTGCCCTGGCATTCCCAAGGTACTTGAAGCATGGTCCTACGGCCATCCGTTGTTTCCTTTGGCTTCTGGAAGTCATATTGGTGGCACATATTTGACTAGCCATGATAAGATTCGTAAGAAACAGGGTAAGATTACGAATCATTGTAAGTTGTGTGAAGGCCATCATCACATTCACCTTTGTCTGTACATGGATGAAGCCAAGAGAGTGTTGGACAACCCTACTATTTTTGCACCCTGCCTTCCGGTTGGTTACCAGAAGATTTCTTAGTGTCCCCCGCTAGTTGATTCAACGATCGGTTAAGAGTCATCCTTAGTCGATCTCGCTCCCTCGGAAATTCAAATTCAAGAAGTCGTTCCCAACCAACCATTGGTCGTAGAATCGGTTGATTTGATCCTGCCTGTGGTTCATCAGGTCTTTTCCATCGAGAGTGGATCTCATACCCCTCACATTCTTCTTGTTTCTTTAGATTCCTCGGACTTGGAGAAAGATCCTCCCATCTCTGTGACCCAAGAAGTTGCTCTTCCTGCTCCCATGTCTGTGGTCCAGAAGGATCCTCCTCTTGCTCCCGTAACACAAGGGGATGACCATCTCATTTCTATGGTACCCCCTCCAAGTAGTTTGTTCACTTCCTTTGATTGGAGTCGATTTGCAGGATACTATCTTCCGTCTTATGTGCCTTTTGAGATCACGGTACAGGCCTTCGATAGGGTCATACCTAGCACAATTATAGATGAAGGTGCATCTGTTAGTGTTCTGTCTTCAACTTTTTGGCAAGATTTTGGTTCTCCACTGCTTGTGCCTGTTACATAGAATATGTTGACATTTAACAAAGGAACTAGTCAACTGTTAGGGATCCTTCCAAAGCTGCCAATTACTTTGGGAGGGAAAACCATCTGTATAGATGTGATGGTTGTTCCAGGTCCCTTGCATTTCAATTTACCCTTGGGGAACTATTATGCTTATGCCATGGGTGCACTTGTATCTTCCCTCTTTTGTGTGATTTTTTTCCACACAAAAATCGGATCGTGACCATTGATCAACTTTCATTCTTTGGTCCTAATATGGCAGTTGGCCCACCATCATATCCTCTAGACCTTTATCCGCCAGTTGTATCTTCCTCGCCACAGGTTAATTATGTGGCCACTTTTTCATTTACCTATTTTAGTGATAGTGTCATCGAGTACCATCTACTAGGGGCATTCGATCACGATTTCCAGAGTATTGTTCTCCCATTGGATGAGCACCTCTTGGAAACCATGACCTCTTATTCATTATGATAAAAGGTCATCAGAGCAGAGTTCTTTTTAATGCATCAAGCTCCTTAAAAAATGAAACAAGGTATTATGAGGATAGTCCTTTTACTGTGTCAACCTTGTTAAAAAATGAAATGGGTTCCCTTTTCAATTCGAGTCTTTGTTTAGATCTCGTAAAATCCTAGTTGAGTCTTTCTCTTGATCTCGTAATTTGAACCTTCATTCTATCCACCTGTTAGTAACTAGAAGTCTACTCTGGTGAATGCACTGAAGCTTGGGGGGCATGTACCTTGAATTGAGTCACCATGTTGAGGGCATGCAAACTTTTTGAAGCATAGTTTATCTTTTTTCAAGCTTGTGTAAAAATGAAACCAACTTCAAGCACAATTTATCTCTATTTCAATCTTGTGTAAAAGTGAAACCAACTTCAAGAATAGTTTATCTTTATTTCAAGCTTGTGAAAAAATGAAACCAATCCCAAGCATAGTTCATTTTTGTTTCAATCTTGTGTAAAAATGAAACCAATTTTCAAGAACAGTTTGTTTCCATTTCAAGTTTGTGTAAAAATGAAACCAGCTTCAGGCATAGTTTTCTACAAAGTTTCAAGCTCGTGTAAAAATGAAACCAACCTTCAAGCAGAGTTTCCCATGTTTTCTAGATTCGTAAAAATGAAACCATTCTTATTTTACCTCTCGTGATTGCCATTTTATCATACTTTTTTTCCAGATGAACCTTGGTTTTCTTTTTCCATCATCCCCATCTGCTTGGCCGATCATACGCCTTCACTTGGTTCTTTCACCCATTCCTGAGGAATTGTTGCGATAAGTGGTCTTGTTAGCCAACATCTTGACCCTTACTTGTTCTGAGTAGTTCCACCATCACTGGAACCAGTTTCTACCCTTAATGCCACTCGTTCCTCTAGTAGGAGTCAAATTTTAGCTCTTTTCTGACTCTCTAAAACTAAAAAATTGTCAAGACTCTTACCGTTTTCAACTCGTTAAATGGCGAAACAATATCTACCAAGTATACATTTACCCCTTTTTTTGCGCTGGGATAGATTGTTTATGAAAAAGGAATACCTTAGCCTATCGCAACCAAAAGGTTCTCTAGGATATTGTGTGCTACCTTTTCGGATCTGAGGGACTATCTACGAAAAGGGACATGCTGGAGTTTTCTTTTCTGCTTCTTTTCAAACTCTCTAAACATGAAAAGATGACGAGTTCTTCCTTTGTCAGACTCGTTAAACTCTAATGACATCGGACATCATCACCATGACGTTCACCGAGTTCCTCCTTCCTAGGGCTTGTAAAATGCACTAGGATGGATTTGTTCGAAGGACAAAGTTAGATTTCAAGCATATGCTATCCCCTTCAAGCTTGTTTTCAAAAATAATTGGGGTACTCACCAGAAATGGTGGGGTAAAATGGAACTAGTTTTTAGTTGTGTCGGTAGTATGTTGCTCTTGAACATGACATTCGTTTGCATTCGTGTCGCGTTGGGGACATCTCATTTCGTTATTTTTTCCTTCGTGGGTTTAGGTAATCTGGTTTTAGCTCTCATATTCTCTTTGCCACATCATCATGACCTCAGATCCCTTGATTTCAAAATAATTCCAAATCTAGAGTCGTGTCGCAAATATGTTCAAGAGAAGTTTTCCTGTGCAGTTTTCAACCTTCCTATGATTCTCTGTTGGTCTGGATTCGTTATCATCATGTTCCTCTGTGTCATGTCGATGATGTGGGAAACATTCTTACCCTCCTTCAACCGGATCACTTCCTGTCGACTTCAACACATTATCCAGGACGCTGATCTAGAGACTCCCTTCCGGTACCTTGGAGCTTGCATGCCTCAATGGCAAGTTCTTTGCATTCGATGACATGTCCACATCATTTGCCTTCAATCGAGTGATTTTGCGAGTGTTCGATGCCATATCACTTTTCACATTCTGTGGATTGTACCTGTTGTACCTTGAGAGCCATTTTCATTATTGGTGGTTTCTCTCATGCTTGTTAACAACTTTCATCATTCGCTGGTAATAAGGTGACTTTATTTCATGTTCGACTCCAACTCACATATTCACATGCTTGAATTTGTACTTGTTTAGGTTGAGATGGAATGCAAGACCCTAGGTTTTGTCTGATAAGATCTAGGCTGCGGGATATTATGGTTTATCATGACTTTATTACATGACTCATTTGATGGATGCATGCAACCATGCCTGAGTCTATTTTTTGATCCTTACTATTGGATGGCTCTATCCATACCTCGAATCTCAGTTTATATATGTACTCTATTATGGATGGCTGCACCCATGCCACATGTTCATGTATCAAAGATATCAGTTGTATTTGTAATTGTAGGTCTTGTGACAATGGTGTTTGGTTCAAACGTGTTCTCATAAAGCATTTCACCCCTCCCTCTCTCTTGGACCTCGTGCTTTAGGGGGCATTTGTTACACAACATTTTTTCACTATCCCTGCAATACCCATCCCACACATTCGAGGATCATTTTTGTGACCAAAAAAAAGTGTCATGCCTTGCAAAGGCCATCAATATTGCATCCCTTTCCATGAGGACAACATTCCTTCTGTTGACAATTTCCTGGATAGACCATCAGAAACACTTGTTTTTTCCTTGGTGCCAGTAGACCATTATGCACTCGTGCCAATGAGGAAGATTAACACTAGGCCTTGCACCCATTGGCACTCTGTCCCAATTAGATACCCATGCCAACCTGTTTATAGAATGTTTTTTAAAAATAGAGGCGAAGTTTCCATTGTAATAACTTCGTGGGTGAGTCATCTGGAGTGGTTCAACTGAATAACCATGGCCTCCCTCCTTTGGCCTCTTGTTTCAATATTTTTGGGAAAACTCCCAAGGGATAAGGCCTCCCTTCAACTATTTTAGGGATCCCAACCTCCTCCTCTCCCTCTATAAATAAATCCATATTCCATTGATGAGCTATCTGAACATATCATAACTAAAAGGATAGCTGAAACGATGAAGATATTCTTGTACATCTTGCTAGAAGGATAGAGTGGAAGAGACCTCTTGTTGCAAGAGCCTAGGCTTGTGCTCTCATCTCGTCCGAATTCCCTGACGATCCATCAAGACACACTTCGGCTGAACCCCACTGAAGGAGGCCGTGGCGTCAAGGCTCTAGTTGTAACTTTTTTATTTATTTATACATATACATGACTCTTTTCTGGTTCCCATCTTGTGTTATGTGTTTTATTTGATGCAATATGATTAACCCTCCTTGACTGGTTAGTTGATTATGAATGAAATCATCATTTCGTATGCTGCTCTTGTTTGCTGATCTTTGTGCAGGTATTTGAGCACTGTAGCAGAAGGATTGTGACCTGTCGAAGCAGATATCAAGAGGCCATCACCACCACAGCCACAAAAATTTTGGGCTCCAGGTAGGTCTATCTACCCTATCCTGTTCATTCATTAATTAAGGAACCTACACTTTAGATTTTCCCATTGTTGCTAGACCCACTCTAGGGCTAGAGGGATCGTCTCTGTCTGCAAGGAGGATTTACCTTCCCCAACTGAGTCGACAATTTGTTTGGAAGGTAAATCCTCTCTGCGTATAGAGACAATCCCTCTAGCCCTAGTATGGGTCTAGAAAGAAAGGGACAAGCTAAAGTGTAGGTTCCTTAATTAATGAATTAACAGGAAGGGTAGATAGACCTATCTGGAGCCCAATGCTGTCATGGCTGTGGTGGTGATTGCCTCTTGATATCTACTTTGACGGGTCACTATCCTTCTTCTATAGTGCTTAGATACCTGCATGAAGATCAGCAAACAAGAGAAGCATACGAAACAATTATTTCATTCATAATTAACTAACCAGTCATTGAGGTTTAAGCATATTTCATCAAATAAAACACATAAGGCAATATGGGAACCAGACAATAGTCATGTATATGTATAAATAGAAGAAAGAGTTACAACTGGAGCCTTGACATCGTAGCCTCCTTCAGCGGGGTTCAGTCGAAGCGCATCTCAATGTATTGTTGGGGAATTTGGATGAGATGTGGGCACAAGCCTAATCTCTCTCAACAAGGGGTCTCTTCTGTTCTATAATTCTAGCAAGATGTACAATAATCTCTTCATCATTTCAACTATCCTTTCAATTATGATATGTTTAGCTAGCTCTTCAATGGAAGATGGCTTTATTTATAAAGGGAGAGGAGGAGGTTGGGATCCGTACAATAGTGGAATGAAGGCCTTATCCCTTTGGAGGTTTCCCCAAAAGGCGGAAACAAGAGGCCAAAG
This sequence comes from Pinus albicaulis, assembly GCA_034641835.2. Taxonomy (NCBI): domain Eukaryota; kingdom Viridiplantae; phylum Streptophyta; class Pinopsida; order Pinales; family Pinaceae; genus Pinus; species Pinus albicaulis. The sequence goes on along the minus strand of CM076584.1, from coordinate 623,705,559 downwards.
GAGGGAGGCCATGGTTATTTAGTCAAACCACTCCAGATGACTTGCCCACGAAGTTGTTATGATAGAAACTTCACCTCTATTTTTAAAAAACATTCCTCAAATATTTTGGTGTGGGTAGCTAAGTGGGATAGAGAGCAAATGGTCATAGGGCCCAGTGTTAATCTTCCTCATTGGCGCGAGGGCATAATGGTCTACTGGCGCCAAGGAAAAAAAATGTGTTTCTGATGGTTTGTTCAGGAAGTTGTCAACAGAAGGAATGTTGTCCCCATGGCAAGGGATGCAATGATGGTCTTTGCAAGGCATGACACTTTGTTTTGGTCACAGAAATTATCCTCTAATGTGCAGGATGGGGATTGCAGGGATAGTGACAAAATGTTGTGTGAGAGGGGCTTACATGGGCACACCAATAACAATAAGGGGGCTACAGTAATAAAGGAATCAGTGCTTAAGGAATTTTTGAAAAATGTGTCACAAAAGTAATTATATCAGGTGATCTTCGTTCAATCCCTTTGTAAACTAATTCTTTTAAACCCTTAATAATCTGGTATAATGAATGTTAGGTCCACATATTAATAGTGTAGTCCCTTATTTTTATTACTGTAGCCCCCTTATTGTTATTGTTGTGTGAGAGGGGCTTACATGGGCACAACAATAACAATAAGGGAATACGATAATAAAAGCAAAATTTAAATATGTGCATTCATTATACAGTAAGAATTAGTTTACAAAGGGATTGAACGAAGATCACCTGATATAATTACTTTTGTGACACATTTTTCAAAAATTCCTTAAGCATTGATTCCTTTCCACAGCCAAGGAATTGTCTCTTAAGATACAACAGAACCAAAGGACGTTATACAAGCTAGTCAATATCATATTTGGTTAAAATATATGTATGAAGAAGTGGACCAAATAGAGAAGTATGAGACATGGGAGCTTGTTCCTATACCAACAAACAAGAATGTCATTGGCACAAAATGGGTCTTCAAGAATAAGCTAATTGCTTTTGGAGAAGAGGTTCATTTCACTAGTTTCAATCAAACTTATTCACCCATGTGAGCATCACCCGATGCAATGAGTACTTAAATAAAATTATGAATGAGTAAAGGGAGATCCACTTGAATGGTTTATGAGGTACAATACTTGCTAAGGTTTTGAAATTGAGGTAGCAAGCTAAGTGGGCCTAATTGTGGAGAAAAATCCAAAGTTAAGCGTGCTTGAGCCAGAGGCGATCTGGGATGGGTGACCTCCTGGGAAGTCCTGGATACCGATTTCAAGCCCTAGAAGTGATGATTGATGCTATGTGATTCATTTCACTAGTTTCAATCGCACTTATTCACCCCTGTGAGCATCACCCGATGCAATGAGTGCTAAGTGGACTATTCAAAAATCATGAGAAATTAATCAGTTGTGACTACCTCTCATGGAAATGGTCATATATGAATGACTTAATTAACATATTTGAATCCTGGAATATGATATCTAATATAATATAATACAATGTGGAAACCCCTCAATACTTAACACTATGAACGATTTAGTTCAGATGAAAGAAACCATATCGATTGATATTATAATTTAGTGTTTTCTATTAACAATTTCATCATATTATATTAACCTCGTAAATATCTATGATAAAGGTTTACTATTTTATTCTGTGAAATTAAATTAGTTTAAAATTATCTTAACTCTTTATTTATATATTATTGAGAGTTTAAATCTCTCAAGGTACAATTTTCTTTTTTTGTAGTAAAAAACTTGGCATTTGCATCTCAAAAAAATTGATTTCTCTTAGAATTTGATAGATTGTACAAGCTAGTCAATATCGTATTTGGTTAAAATCTATGTATGAAGAAGTGGACCAAATAGAGAAAAATGAGACATGGGCACTTGTTCTTATACCAACAAACAAGAATGTCATTGGCACAAAATGGGTCTTCAAGAATAAGCTAATTTCTTTTGGAGAAGTGGTTCATTTCACTAGTTTCAATCGCACTTATTCACCCATGTGAGCATCACCCAATGCAATGAGTACTAAAATAAAATTATGAATGAGTAAAGGGAGATACACTTGAATGGTTTATGAGGTACAATACTTGCTAAGGTTTTGAAAATGAGGTAGCAAGATAAGTGGGCCTAATTGTGGAGAAAAATCCAAAGCTAAGCGTGCTTGAGCCAGAGGCGATCTGGGATGGGTGACCTCCTGGGAAGTCCTAGATACCGAGTTCATGCCCTAGAAGTGATGATTGACGCTATGCGATTCATTTCACCAGTTGCAATCACACTTATTCACCCCTGTGAGCATCACCCGATGCAATGAGTGCTAAGTGGACTATTCAAAAATCATGAGAAATTAATCAGTTGTGACTACCTCTCATGGAAATGGTCATATATGAATGACTTAATTAACACAGTTGAATCCCATAATATGATATATAATATAATATAATACACTGTGGAAACCCCTCAATACTTAACACTATGAACGATTTAGTTCAGATGAAAGAAACCATATCGATTGATATTATAATTTAGTGTTTTCTATTAACAATTTCATCATATTATATTAGCCTCATAAATATATATGATAAAGGTTTAGTGTTTTGTTTTGTGAAATTAAATTAGTTTAAACTTATTTTAACTCTTTATTTATAGATTATTGAGAGATTAAATCTCTCAAGGTACAAGTTTTTTTTTGTAGTAAAAAACTTGGCATTCGAATCTCAAAAAAATTGATTTCTCTTAGAATTCGATAGATCTAAAATTAAGATATATATATATATATATATATATATATATATATATATATATATATAACATTTGAATAACTCATATTACATAAGTATACCAATTACCAACAATAAATTTGATTTTGTATTGTAGTTTAATAATTATTAAATCTAATTTTTATTTTTATATAATTTAGTAAAAATATTAACATATTACTGCATTTCAACATCTCTTCACATAGAATATTTATATTATATTTCTTTGGCATATATGTCATCTATAATACAATATGTAAATAGTTGAGCCAAAATATGTTATCAACAATAACATGTAAAACGTCAATTTTAATAATATTGACATAGATCATCTTAGCTCTGGATCTACAAAGGGATAAAATCTCTCAAAATTCAAATTTTTATTAACGCAAAATATTAAAAAAAAATGCATATTCAAATATTGGATTCTTTTTTCCTCTTAGTATATTCAAAACTAATATAGATCTATATAAAATAGACATAGTTCAAATTGAAATATTGCATTTATCATTGACACTCTGCACCTTAAAATCTTAATACATTCCCCAATTATATTTTAAATTAGAAGACACATCCATATAACTCTCAACATATAAAAAATTATTTTTTATTATAATTATTTTTAAAATGATATATATAAATATGAAAATCATATTAAATGTTATATATATAACATTGAAATATTATATTTATGATTCACATTGTACATATTAATATGTTAATACATCTACCATTCATATCAGGAAGTAGAACAAGTATATAGTTTAAAATTTTACACACACATATTAATATTATTTTATATTATTTTAGTCATTGACATTTAAAATGTTTACGTGTCACTTTTAAGAATTAATTAATTACAAATCTATCCAAAACACATATTAATGCAATAATAATTCTCTCCTTATCAATAATAAATTCATATTAAACAATTTTTTACTAATAAAAAAGTATAGTTAACATAAAAACATTTTAATTTAATGTTCACATTTAGAAGTAGAAAAGAAATATCTATAGGACTCTATATATATTTATTTTTGTCATAAATAATTTTTAAAATGTGTTATATATATATATATATATATATATATATATATATATATATATATGCCAAGTCCATAATAAAAAATAATAAGTTACAAATATTTTTAAAATTTTTATTAATGGAATCATGATTCTTTCTCTCTCTATAGATATATTTCGTCTTATATCATATAAAGATAATTTGACTTCAAAATATTTTATTTATGATTGACATTACATTAGAATATTAGTATGTGTTCTAGTTACATTTGAAATTAAAAAACATATATTAATAAAACATTTAATATAATTAAAAAACATTAAAATTTTCATATAATATAAATCATAAATAAAATATTACAATGTCAAATTATATATATATATATATATATATATATATATATATTATAAAACAAAAATTATATATATATATATATATATATATATATATATATATTACCATATATAATTTGTCATTGAAATATTTGTCTATGATTCATATGAAATACAAATATTAATATATGTTCTATTTATATTTCAAAATAAAAAACATATATTCATAGAAATTATGATGTTATTAGGAAGAAATTTCGATATTTCACTTTAATATATTTTTACTTTTCAAAATGTTGTGTCATTCTACTCTCATTGATTAATTTGAACGTTAATCATATATTCTATTGAATATATATTTTTATTCATATATATATATATATATATATACATGATTTTTCAAAATTGTTATTATTTTCTCTATATGCATTTAATTGTTATATATCATTTTGATTTATCTATTTCATATATAAAATTAAAATTTTTAAATTTACTTTTCAAACATATTATTATTAATAAATTTACATATAAAATAAAATTATATATTATAATATAACATATAAAACAATAAAAAATGCTAAATTATTAAAATACAATTTGAAGAAATAGTCTCACAAACTTTACTTTTTATTTATATCTAAAAACTTTGTATATCCATGATTAAGACCAATGATAGGTGGTCTAATGAAATTAATTGCAATATTAGAGTTAAGAAACAATGTCGTCTATCTCCTATAATTTTTTGCATATACATCGATAAGCTAGATGAATGTCCAGAATCTGTGAGGTGTAAGGGAACCGAGCTTGCTTCTGTTCTCATTAGTCTTATTCTCTATGCCAATGATATCATTCTTCTTGCAAGATTCCATGACGGCCTTGAAAAGAAGCTCCATATTCTTCATGAATACTTCTCCAAGATGGGTATGACAGTTAACACCTACAAGACTAAAGTCATGATCATTAAATCTAAAAGGATCAGCCATAGTAGTTTTGTGTAGAATAACTAGTGCTTAGAGTATGTTTCTTCTTATAAATGTTTGAGCATTATTGGGGGTTGGAAATCCTATTATGAGCTTGAAAACAATTATAATTCAGTCAATATTTACATTTGGAGTAAAAATATGTTCCTCTTGGAGACCCTCGTCATCCCTGTTTTCTTATACGGATTTGAATTTTGGTGTTGCAGTATATCGAGAGAGCGATGGAGGAATATTGAGATGATTAAAAATTAATTCATAACATAAGACCTTAATATCAAGGGGAATACTCCATATATTATCCTCTTGATCGAATCTAGTTTGTCCCCCATTGAAAGTATGACTATGTTTATATATATGATGTATAAGAAGAAGCTTTACAACATGGAATCGAAAAGGCTCCCAAAACTTTATTCTAACTGTAGTCAAAACCCCCACCTTCGGCTCAAGGTTGGGTGGCATAAGGATGCCTAGTCTTGGCTCTACCATTGAGGAATTAAGGAGGAGTTGAGTATGGAAGCAAAGGTAATGTCAAAAATACAATTACCTCCAATTTTAAGGACAATTTGTGGTTGGATCAGGAGCTCGAGGGTAAAAGGAAGCTAAGATACTATAAGGAGGTGATCAAATCCACCCTAGATAATTAGAATTACCTCTCTGTGTTGTCCAACAATAATAAAAAAATGAACATAGCTAGGATAATAACTAATTCCCATGAGCTTCAAAGTGATACGGAGCAGTGATCTATTCCCAAGACTCCTTGGAACGATAGAATCTTTCAGATTTTTTATTCTAAGTAGGTGGAAGATGAAAAGAACTTCCTTTTAGACTACCTGACACTTACTCGCATCCACTCTCAATTCCCTAACATCTTCCACACTTCCAATATTCTTAACCTATTAAATAAATCCACCTATAGAGATGTTGGAGTGCTTGTTTCCCTCCTCTTTGACCATAGAACCAAATCATCGTCATCATCGTCGTCGTCGTCGTCGTCGTCGTCGTCGTCGTCGTCGTCGTCGTCGTCGTCGTCGTCGTCGTCGTCGTCGTCGTCGTCGTCGTCGTCGTCGTCGTCGTCGTCGTCGTCGTCGTCGTCGTCGTCGTCGCCGCCGCCACCGCTGCCGCCGCCGTCGTCGTCGTCGTCAATTTTTTTTATAAACATTTTATTTGTTATATATCATTTTGATTTAACTATTTCATATATCTAATTAAAATTTTTAAATTAATTTATTAATTTATCAAACATGTTATTAATAAATTTACATATAAATTAAAATAATATATTAAAATATAAAATCTTAAACCATAAGAAGTACTAAATTATTAAAATACAATCTAAAGAAAGAACCCCCAAACGCTTCTTTTTATTGATATCCACATCTTTAGTATATCCAATTTATTTATAAAAAAAAAATCGTATATGATTTTTCAAAATTGTTATTATTTTATCTATAAACATTTTGTTTGTTATATATAATTTTGATTTATCTATTTCATATATATAGTTAATTATTTTTAATTAATTTACTAAACATATTTTTATTAATAAATTTACATATAAATTAAAATATTATATTATAATATAAAATCTAAAATAATAAAAAATAATAAAATACTAAAATACAATTTCAAAAGACAACCCCACAAACTCTAATTTTGATTGATATCCAAAACCTTCTTATATCTAATTTATTCCAAAAGAAAAAGAGAGTATTTCAATTGTTACATTACAATAACATTTAAACTTGTATTTAGGACAATATTACACACTTAAAATTATTGGTTGTAAGTGCCTTTTAAAAATAAGTTTAACTAATGTATTGTATGCCTAAAGACATTATCTAGTCTAATAAGCAATAGATGTTGTACCTGTAAACATTTTGACTTAATCAAATTACATTAAAATTAAGATTAAAGTAATATAAAAAATAAAACTAATATTGTAAAAACATTTTTTTTCTCAAAATAAAACAAAAATAAAAATAAATTAAAAATAAAAATATTAACCCATGGTTGTGAAATGGAATATAGCCTATTTATAGGAGGGTGTAGCACCCCGTATAATTTTACTGATATATTTAAACGAATTTTATAAAAATACATTTGAATTTGTTAGTGAAAAGAGATTTAACAAATATGGTTATTCGTTAGTAAAACTTGAGTTCTACTTCATGAATAAAATTACATTTAGTAATTGATTAACTAATTAGTATAATATTTCCAACATTCCGGAGTAAAAAAGGATAGGCAATTTTTCTTACATTTACCTTCCCCAAGAGGATAAAAAGGAAATCTTGGGAAGGGGAAGGAGTTATGTTCATGAAAAAAGAAATTAACAACACGATGTTGTAAAAAATTAGTTGTCTAGAGCTGGTTTAATACTAGTGGAGCTTTGTAACTCGAAGGGAGTGTAGGATGGACAGGGGTCCTGAGGCCTAACTTCTGACAAATAACTTCTACCTTAGACTCTCGAGTAGAGCATGGGGGGAGCAGAGGACATGATCGCCTCCCTCATGGTTGGGTGCACCATCATTTATCAGTGAATACAGAGATAAATCTTTAAGTTTATTGGTGAAGTTATAGGTGATGATAATAATTATGTGCTTAAAATATCGTGATTGACATATTACAAGAATAAAGTGGGATAATTCACTGGTATTTTAAATTATTTCTATTAGGTAGAAAGAAATGTTGGCATTCTAATTATTTCGAAAATATGGAATAAATATGGAAGTAGATAAAGGAACAAAAATGGCTATGACAAGGCTAAAAGAAAATATAGTATAGTTACTCTTGCTATTTAAACACTGCAAATCGGTACAACTCTAGACTCTATGTAGAGAAAAAAGCATATAAGGTACAAACAATAGATAAATATTAATGAATAAAACATTGCTAAGTCTAGCAGAGCAAGACATCCATACATAGTCAAGTTCACAAAAATTAATTGAATAAATGATTTGAACAAACGAGTAAAATAAATTCACATGAAAAGTATCGAGATCAGAACAAGAGAACTGATTTTATGCATACTATAGTTATATAACTACTTTTACATTCCTAATATTTTGTGTAAAGAAATATTAATGCTCATAGGTTTAGAAGTCGAGATCCATGGTAAAAAAATCAAGGATCAGGGTCCTCTGGCCACTTCATGTTGGAGTACATAACGATCCAACTCTAGTAAATAAAGAAAGAACTTATGAATCTTAATCAAATATCAATTTAAAAAAAATAAAATAACACATTAACCCAAAAACTCGAGTATCGACTCATAGACTTAGAATCTATCATGAGATTACACATAATACAAAATGAAAAACCTAGAATGAAAACTTCTTTCATCACAACAATGTTGACCATTTGGATAGAGAGGTAATTACAATAGACATTATCAGTGCAGGGATACACATAAATAAATCAACAGAACAAAATTTTTAGGGTTCGTGAATAGTGTCTGGAGGAATAACCCTTAAAAGAAATTTTATAGAGAACCAAAAGAAAAATATATTACACACTCATTGTTAACACTATAAAATCGTACAGCAAAATACAACATTATTTAATGTCAATCAGAAGGGTTTATAGGGCTGGAAGACATTAGAGAATCTGGAAAGTATTTCGAATCTCTAAGGTCTGAGGAAAATAAAATTTGAATAAGTCCTAAATGATCTTTGCACGCATAATCCTTCGTGAAGAGAGCCTTTGCATGCCTTATGGCCGGAAATGCACACAATCCTGGAAATGGCAAAATGCCACTTCCCAGGACCACACAGAGCAAAGGAAAAGTGATTCCTCACTTGAAGCCACCTAAGGACAGCCACCAACACCTCCTTAGACGCCAAGTGAGCACACAATGGAATATTTGGAGCACACAAAGGAATCATACCCCTCACTTGGGTCACCATCTGCAATGTATCAAGGGAGGGAAGGAAGGATTTGAAATATCCTATATAAGGCCACCATGAGAGGAAGAATTGGTGAACACATTCTTATGTTGGCCAAAATTGCCCAAGAAATACCAGCAGTGTGTGATCCGGACCAGAAGATAGAGGGGACCCAATTGTTGGCCATCCAACATAGTAGAGAGAGGGGGAGACTACATCGAGGCAAGTTTGGGATAAAAAAAGCTTGCATCGAGACTTAGAACCCATGTTCTAGGGGCCCTTTGGCAAGAGGGTAAAGTTTCACTCTTATTACTACCAGCGCTCAATAAGAGGGGCCTAGAGCCACGATTCTTATTATTGTTGTCGTTTGACTCTTCTCAGAGCTTGTTTTTGTTTTTTTTAGTTTCTAGTTTAGTTTTAGTTTATATATGCATGATATTTCTCTATCTAGTATGCTTATGATTCTAGCTTGTTCCACTAACTTGCTTCACTCCACGTCTTTTTTTGCATGTTTCCAATAACTTAAGTGGGTAGACCACACCCCTTAAGTTGGTGTGATTTCGTACATACATGCACAAAACACACTCCAACAGGATTGGTGACTCCACTAAAATTTATTACCAAGTTTATGTGGTTGTGCCTTTTTTCAGAGACCTCTGTCTGTGTTGTGGAGTGGAGCTGAATTTTCCCTGATTTCTCTTGTAGTCCCTAGTTCATCCCAAGTGATAGATTGAAGAAGAACAACTTCAAAAATTTCTTTTGTAGGACTTTGCACACTTTTTCCTCCCACAGACACGCCCAGGGCATGCATTCAGAGTTGACCCGTGTGCAGACAACACACCTGTTCTAGCCTTTTGCACGCAAAATACAAAATGAGAAATTTCTCCCATGTTTCTTTCTTTTCCTTATTTTAAAGTTCTTGGTAGCCCCTAATACACCTGCCAGCACTAGTTTTGGTACCCTGTAGCTTGTTAAAGCTCACTCTTAGCTGTATCTGTAGGCTTAATGTCAGTTTTACTTCAAGTTGATTTTTGCAAAGTTCACACAAAGTTTAAGTAGGGGGGAAAAATAACTTGCATTCCGAAAAAAATTTATGTTTTGCAAATTTTGGTACTTACACACCAAGATAACTAGCCAAAGTAACTGGCCCAAGACCATGCATTCGTAGCTAGTTTTTTTTTTCTAGTGTAAAAGTTTTAGTTTAGTTCAATTTTTGCACTAGGAATTTCAGAACTAGGATTGAATTGTTTATAGACGGGCAAGTAATATCTGCTACCTTTTCACCCTCCAATGATCCTAGGTAAGGATATGAACGCTCCCTATTCACAATTCGACATCTCCTTATATTTTGTCACATAGATTAACTAGGAAAAATAGAAAGTGGCCCATAATCCGCACATGTTTTTCTTTTGAGCCAGGAACAATACAACATAGTTTAACTAGGGGATTTTGTAAAGGATCATCGAATAGCCATAGGTTCAAACTATGTGCTTGTCCACTTTTTTCTCACACACATTCACTCACTAAGCAAAGCAAAGACACCTAAAACTAACTTAACTAAACTCACTAAATTCTCCCCACAGGGGCCAAAAAATAATTTATAGCTTAAGTTAGGATCAAGGGGGTAGGCATCCAATAAGCCACCTTGATCATACTTCATCTTGAAAAATAGAAGTTGTCTATTTAGGGAACTTCAAATCTATAGATCAGCCCATGACAAAGAAAACCCGAGCGCGGTAGAGACCCATTTCAGAGAGGGTTATGCTTAGGTGCAATGCAAGTAGGTATCAGTCAAGGCTACTTGACTTGGGTGATACTTGATATGGTTAGATAACTTACCAAGAAGCCCAAGACTCAAATTCTCATGTGGGACTATGGTTATTAGTGGCCAAAAACTAGGGTATCCTTTCCCTATAGGTGACAGTGCAGGCAAGCACCAAACCCTCTACCCTTACCCTCGTGGATTTTCTTTGGCTAACTAGGGGCATCACCAACTCTTACGGCACATTGTAACAGCACTGGCAAGAAATATTCTCAAGGCCCAGTCACATTTTAGTGTGTGAGGATGAATAGGTCTTCTAGGATTTTGAGTATTATACACAAAGAAAAAAAACCCACTTTTTTGATTCCTTGCTCACATAGATTAATTTAAAGGGAAATTTATCTTATTTTTCACTTTGTTTTATGTACGTGACAAGAATTTTTCTTTGATCATAGACTCTATCCTCTCAAAATTTTCCAAAACAAAACCTGGTCAACTCTAGAATGGACCCAATGGGACCTCGTCAATCTAGGCATATTTTGGAGCTCCCCCCATTACTGGGATGGGTTCCAGGCCTTTCATCGTTTAGGCGTCAAAGACGGATATCTGCCACCATTATTGGTTCGTATTTTATTGGGGCATCCTTAGTTGGGAACCCTGGTTAGTATCCCAACATCACGCCACAGACCATTCCTCCGACGACCCCTAGAGGGCAGAGGATTTCATCCCATTCGGGAAGCCAGCCGAATACACAGCAGGGTATGTCGCAGACTAACCCTCTTCCTAACTAGAACTTTGTGTTTCCGCACAATGCAATGGTGTCAACCTCCTAGTAACCTTTCTTAGCTTCGTTAAATCTACCCAATTTAACCAATCTAAGAAATAACCCCATCACGCACAATCCTACATATCTGCCCATGCCCACGAAGCTCCCTTCGGAGATTCCAAAGTTCGAAGGAAATCAAGTGGAAGACCGAGGTAATCATGTCATGACCTTCCACCTATGTTTCCCATCGAACAGTATCATGGACGACATTATTTGATTGAGACTATTTCAATAGACTCTGACTGGAGTAGCCACAAAGTGGTACGTGGAGAAACCCTTAGCTTCACATGGAACCTTTGGCACCCTCGCCACCGTTTTCCTAACATACTTATAGTTACCCATTCACCATCATTCTAGAATGGAATTACTGACTCATTTCAGAAAAAACCCCACCGTCCATATCTCGGACCATCTCCATCAATGTGGGGGGCGTTACAGTTTATGTAAAGCTAAACTCGACGATAGGGTTCTCTTAGATTTTTTCTTGAAAACTCTTAAGATAGAAATTTTGAATGATGTGGCGCAATAGAGACCCACATCCGAAGAAGACGCTATTAGAAAATCCTAACAACATAAGCTGATTTATACGCAATCATGATACATTTATAACATCCTACCTAACGCCCCATGCCTACCAAATAATCAAGAATTTCCAGGCGCATCGAACTCTTCAGACAGACTAATTGGGTCATTGACCTAAGGTTACCTAGGCAGCAGCAGTCAAAACTCGGGTTATACATACAGTTCTATCCAGAACGTACCTCAACATGGTTTTCAAAGTCATCATATGCCTCAGAAAAATTTGACCAATAGGGCACCAATGTATCACCAAGGAGGAACTTATCCTCTAGCTCAGGGAAATAAATACGCAAAAAGAAACACTGACGGAATATCTCCCCTCCAACAACCAGTTGCAAACTAGGGACCACGTTATGCTCAGTCCCTAGCACAAGACTCGCCTATGCAGACCAATGCACAGGTGAAATTTGTGTAGTCATCCCAAAACCAAACACACAAATACAATAAGGAGAACTACCATCCTAATGTGGTGAAGAAAAAATCCAAAAAAAAGCCAAAAGGGAACCCTGGATAGGGGGGCAACAACCATCAGTGCCCACCAAGATCCCAAGCTGGAGGAAACTCCAACCAGAATTAGAGCAAGGAGCCAAGCAATGCCCAATGGCACAGAAAAAGGCCACCTCTTCGAACAAACCATTCTTGTTTGATATGTGGTGAGTACGGCCAATATACTCACCATTGTCTCAATCTAAATGAGCTAAAGAAGCTACATAGTAATCCAGGACAAGGAGGATATTCCCAACAACCAAATGTGATGCAAGAACCTTTCCCCCATCAAGGGACGGTAAGTACTCAGCAATAAAATACAGACAACTCTGGGAAAAGCAACCATGAAATCTACATGACTAGCGAAGGGATGTTTTTCCAAACACGGAATTGCAATTACGACACCGCACCAGACACCAATACGTTAGGGGCAAGTATAAGTGCACCGATTGCACCTTTGACCATTTCAAATATGTCTATAGAACCATTTCCGAAAATGGCGAAGAGACCCAATAGGTGAGCATGAAAATACTCCAAAGCGACCCATAATTATAGTATCATGGATGATTTAGCACAATCTCCCATTGCTATGTCAGTTTTGGAAGTATTTCAATCATGTCCAAAACAACGGAAAGCCCTACTTTCCACGTTAGGCGCTATCGACCCTACCGAGACATGCCTAATGGCTTTTGACTTAGACAAATCCACCCCTATGCTTCCTTCCATGGTCACCTTCCAGATACCAGTGTTAGTCCAAAATATCACTATTCACTTATGTGCCATAGACGAGGGTGCATTCACATGCATCATGTCCAAAAAAATTTGGCAGAAGTTAGGTTCTTCTGAACTAAAACCCTCAGTCATTATGCTTAGAGCATACGATGGTCGTCCATCAACCCCCATCGGCCTCCAGCAAAATGTCCCAGTCTTCTTAGCTAGAAAGACAATCCACATAGACATTGAAGTCTTGGATGCTCACCTGGACTACAATATACTCCTTGGGTAGAGTTATATGTATGCCATGTCTGCCATAGCCTCCTCCATCTTTCTCATCATGATGTTCCCCCACAAGGACCACATCATTACTGTAGACAAACTGACGCACAACGAGAAGTGACCCCTAAAAAACACTGATGTAATTCTACCCCATGTAGACACATCCTCAGATGCTCTTTCACGGTACCAAAAATATGGCCCCGGCCAGCTCAAACCATCATCATTTCTAGGGTCATTCCTAGGAGATCCTCCCATAATCCTCGAGTCATTGCCTGATGTCACAGGGGCTCCGGTGTGCATGATGTCCACATCAAGCACCGAAGCTAGTCAGGACATGAACACAATTATTAATGGCACTGATTCATCGGCCACAACAACCTCTCTAGCCTACAACGCCTCCCAAACCCCTTTCCTCTACCCCCAAGCTGGTTTCATCTCCCAGCAGATTTTGGAAACACTGGTATTGCCCAACATATAATTTGAAATCCTATTTTGGTACCTTGTTCCCCTGCAGGAACAAGCGCCACCGATGTTACTGCCACACAATTGAAGCCCCTTGGTCTCAAGGAGGCCCCACCCATCTAAGAAATAGTCGAAACCACCCTTGCAAAGGAAATTCCCATTGCAAAACTGGTGATTACGACTAAGAAAACTGCGAAAAGAGGAAAGAATATGGTGACCCCCGTTGTTCAATGGGAATCACCAGTCTGCGGCATATGCGATGTAATAGGTCACCCTACCCATATCTTTCTGAAACTAGATGAATTAAAACCACTCCTTGGCTCTAAGACAAACATCACTACTCCACGTCCCCATAAAAAGGAACCTACCACCAATGGTAAAGGAAACGAATTTCGTAACAATCAGGCATGCGTCCTCTGCAGTAACTATGGGAACTATACTGACCATTTCCCAAAGCTCCTGCAATATAGGGATGCCTTACATGCCATTGAGCAATCCTATCAAGAGGATCCCTCCAACCGGGCATTCAGAAATGAACCTCGTACCATCCTGTACCCACACGAGGAACAATGAAGGGCACAAGCAAGACCCCTAGTCATGCCCATTATACATTGCACGTTATGTGATGAACATGGTCACTTCCTAGAAGAGTGTGCATCCCTGGAACTCATCCACATATCGTATCCTATAGAAAGGGTTTACTATGTTGGATTGCGGGCAACACAATTGACAAGTCCATTATGCACTGACAATCACCTTTTGGAGAATTGTCACTAGGTCCCCTGATTTTGGCGAGCCCTCACTAGCTTATGCTCCACCATACTCTGCCTCTCCTAAGAAGATGACGTGGATCTGGAGTCCATAGACAGCTCCAAAACCCAAGAATATTTGACAAGCAGATCCATCATGTTATTTTCAGTCGAAAAGCGACCAATTAGGGAGCCCCTAGTTACCCCTAATCACTCTCTACAGAGAAGACCAGCATGCACGTTATGCAAAATTCCCAATCATGCAGTCACCACTTGTCTTGATTTAGCAGCACCACGATGGTGGGTCCCTGCCAGACCTCAAACTAAGCATGGAAGAACCCCCATATCAAGGATATTCTACCTAATATGTCAAGGAAATAATTATGACAGACACTGTAATTATGCCTTGCAACTTCGTCCCAGCATCAAAATGATTCATAAAATAGTCTATAGAGAAGAGATAGGATGACCTCCAGGAATGTCATAAAAATTACGTCATCAGGTCAGCATCCCCACCCCCGCAGTGGCGTAACAAGAAAGCTAAAACAACACACCAACCAAGCATGACCCTGACCAAGCCTAGGATAACATGTAGAATATACGACCTCAATGACCACCGAGTCAGCCAGTGTAGAGAACTGAAGAACCTTGCAAACAATTTTCATATAGTCTCTTCTCTCCCTCAGAAACTTCTCTCTAACCAAGAGAAAATCACGCGTACCTATTGTCAAATTTGTTCACACTTTCACCATATGATTAAATGTGTACACCTCCCAAAGCTAAGAGCAGCAAGAGCAGCATTGAGTCTACACTCCCCCAATTTAAGAGGTAGAGACACCCAAGCCAATAATATGGAAATGGAAATAGAAGACAACCTCTTCTACGACAGACCCTTTCCAAGCGTCCACATCAGGAACAACGAGTAGTGTAGAAACTCACAAAATATACCCCGTTGGCATAGTGATACCATGCACTATATACACTGGCAAAAATCACACACCATAGGTATGCTCACTAATGGAAACATTTAGGCACCTGTGCGATAGGCACAATTTCCATCTACAGGAAACTGACCATCCTACCGGGGAACCCAACCTTGCACTCACGCAGAATCCCATTACGAAGATTCTTCCCCCACCGAACGTCGATGACATGATCCACCATATAAAATTTGTATCATCACATATCGGAAATAAGATTGCAGACTCCCCCACATCCTAGGATTTCCACCCTATTCCTGACACAGAAGGTCAAGGTACCTTTTGATTTTGCACTGATTTCCTTAAGAGCCCAAATTTACATGCCACCATTGAACTCCCTGATGATACCCAGCCTCTAGAAAAGTTCCTAGTACAACTAGAGCTTGTTGATGAAATTCAATGACATTCGCTAAAACACAACAAGGCCCACAAGAAAAGGGTAAAAGCATCATTCGACTGCCACCTCAACCCTCGCTCGTTCATCGATGGCAAGCTAGTCCTTCGCTATGATGTTGCAAAAGAAGCCCTAGGACTAGGAAAGTTTGAAACCTTGTGGAAAGGACCAAACATCATAAAAAATTCCATCCAAAAGGGTCCATACATCTTGACAGAACTAGATGGGACATGCCTCATCAACCTCGTCAACGGCCTTTACCTGAAGAAGTTCTACCCACAAAGGCCAAAACGACCCTTACCTAGAGTTAACGTACACAACCCCAACCACTAAAATATTTTTTGACCAAAAGAATTATTTAAAAGTGTTCAAAGTACCACCATGGATCACCAAACTAAACCCTATTTTGGATTTGCTGATGGAGCATCATGATGGTATCAAAGATTATTTGCAGCCACCTAGGTCATTTACGACCTGGACCGATCACCATTTTGCTCAAACGGTGTGTGCATCAGTTCAGCAAAAAAAAATCAGGCAGAATATGATGCCATCATCAGACTTATGTGTGATGCCCTCCATCAAGGTATATGCCATATGCATATCTACTTCGATTCCAAGTTAGTAGTGTCGCAGTTAAAGCAAACATTTGAGACAAGAGATACACATTTGTTTAGAAAATATTTGCGTGCAAAAAGATTAAGAAGACAATTTGAATATATCACATTCACACATGTACCAAGGAGTCAAAACCAAACAGCTGATTGCATAGCTAACAATATCCTAAACTAGAATGCATCTCGAATAAACCATCATACATAAAAAAACCAAAAATATAGATATTCATCAGCATAACATCATACATAAACCAAAACAGGTGACACAACACGTAGAGCCACAAAACATATCCATCATATATATATATATATATATATATATATATATATATATATATATATATATATATATATGTCACAATGTATATGTCTGAGTACAAAAAATTGTATCGCTAGCCCAATTGCCAACCTAAAGATACAAAAGTCGTCAAAAATAAGGGAAGCATCCTCATAATGGGTGCTTTCCCTATGTACAGGTATACTCTAGGGTGGTGCCCCCTCAGGAGGGGAACCTGGACCCACAACCGCTCCTGATGCCACCACTGGAGTTGTCGTCACAACCGAGATCGACACAGGTAGTAAACACGAGTATTTTCCCAAGGATTGCAGCAACAACAAAGTCTAAGGAGGCGTGGGATATTCTCAAGATAGCCTATCAAGGCATGGAGAAGGTGAAGACAACGGAGCTACAAATGCTAAGGAGACATTATGAAACCCGCTGTATGAAAGATTCTAATAACATAGACTCATTCAATCATGTGATTGGGTTGTTTACCCAGATAAGGTCTCATGGAGAGACACTTGAGGAAAGAATAATAGTAGAGAAAATATTGAGAAGTCTACCCTCAAGATTTTATGCCATAGTAGTGGAAATAGAAGATACAAAGGACCTCTCACAATTTTCATTGGATGAGCTTTGTGCATCCCTGATGTCTCATGAACATAGACTAAACATAACAACGAACTCCTCATTGGAGCATGCTTTCAAGACACAAATGTCTTTTGGTCGAGGTAGAGGTCAAAGAAGATCAAACTACTGAGGAAAAGGAAGAAGCCCACAAACAAGTGGAAGAAACAACACTGCAAGCAGAAGTGGAAGGGGTAGCAACCATAATCAAAGAAAAGGCTCAAGCTAGAGTCAAACACAAGGAAAAAGGTATGACAAATCCGAAGTCCAATGTCATTATTGTAAAAAGTATGGAACTTATGCCAATGAATGTAGAAAGAAACAAAATGACATGAATAATAGGCAAAATGTTAATTTTGCAAAATAAATTTAGAACCATAGTAATGTTCTTCTAACATGTAATGTAGCACAAGAAAAACAAGAATATGTATGGTTCTTAGATTCAGGATGTAGTAACCACATGACCGGAAACATAGCAATGTTTTCCAATCTGGATGAAAATTTGAAGTCTGAAGTGACAACAGGGACTAAAAGAAAATTTTCTATGATGGGAAAAGGAAGAGTATCAATACTGAGAAGGAAGGGAGAGAAGAAATTTATGCCAGATTTCTATTATGTACCTAGCCTAAAATGTGACCTTTTGAGAATTGGACAGCTCATGAACAAGGGCTACAATGCGTTTTTTAAGAATGATGTGTGTACAATCACAGAAATACCTCCAAGTAAAAGGGTCATTGCATAAGTGCATATGACAAAGAATAGGATCTTTCCTCTCAAGCTCAAAATAGACTTGAAGGAAGGAGGTGTGGTAGCAGAAGTCACACAAGAGGTCTTTCAAGAAGTGAAAAACGAAAAATAGTTATGGAATTTGAGATTTGGACATATCAATTTTGAAGGTTTGAACCTCTTGCATAGAAAAGGTATGGTAAGTGGATTACCACTCATAGAGAAACCATACATCCTATGTGGAGGCCACATCTTGAGAAAACAACATAGAGAAGAATTTCCAACAGGAAAGAGTAAAAGGGCAAAATAACCCTTGGAGATTGTCCACTCAGATTTGTGTGGACCAATGCAAATGCCATCTTTAGCTGGTAGCCATTATTTCTTGACATTTATAGATGATTATACAATAAATACATGGGTTTATTTCTTGAAATATAAGAGTGAAGTGTTTGAACAGTTCTACCACTTTAAAGATCTTATTGAGAAGCAGAGTGGGCACTACATCAAAATGTTAAGAACTAACAGCGGAGGAGAATATATCTCCAAATATTTCCTACGTTTCTATAGGGAGAATGGCATACACAATAATTTTACCACAAGGTACACACCACAACAAAACGATGTTTCGGAAAGGAAGAATAGGACCATCATGGACATGGTGAGAAGTATGTTGAAGGAAAAACATTTTCCAAAATAATATTGGGAAGAAGTTGTAAATTGTGCAGCGTATATTTTGAATAGATGCCGAACCAAATTTGTTATGAGCAGAGTTCCGGAAGAAGCATGGAGTGGAACAAATTAGTCTTTCAATCACATGAAATTATTTGGATGTGTGGCATATGCACATGTCCCAGATCAACTAAGAAATAAGTTGGACAACAAGGGGGAGAAGTGTATATTTGTTGGATACAGTGATGATTCCAAGGCCTACAAACTCTATATTCCATCAACCAAGAAGGTTATAATCAGCAGGGATGTGCATTTCATTGAAGAAGAAGCTTGGGATGGAAGCTTAGAGAAAACAGTGTATATGAAGACATGTGTGTCTCACGAAGAGTAAGAGGAATTAATTGCTAAAAATAATTCCTCCACAATGGTTCCTCCTCCACCTACACAAGCTCAGCAGAGCACACAACAAGCAGGAAATAGAACAACCTTGAGAATTCAAGGAACTGGTTCTCCAAGCACACCACAGGGATCAGAAACTCACTCAAGTTCAAGTGGAACTCCAAGCACACCAAGAAGACCAAAATCTAGAACTTTGAGTGAAATTTATGAGCAAGAAGTTGATAATAATAATGGTATGAATTGTTTATTTGCTTTTTTTTGTCATTTTTATTACCCAATCCATTTTTAACATGTAGTAAAGGAAGAAAAATGGATTGAATCAATGAATGAAGAGATTGGTGCAACATAAAATAATGATACATGGGAGTTAGTGGACCTCCCAAAAGGTAAAGAAGTCATTGGAGTAAAATGGGTCTATAAGATCAAGAGAAATGCTGAAGGAAAAATAGAAAGGAATAAAGCAAGACTTGTTGTCAAAGGCTACAAGCAGCAACAAGGAAGATATTATGAAGAAACCTTTGCACCAATTGCAAGGATGGAGACAATGTGGACAACGTTGTCCATAGAAGCACAAAAAAAGTGGAAATTCTATCAAATGGATGTGAAGTAAACATTCTTGAATGGAGTGTTGAAAGAGGAGGTATATGTTAAACAACCTCCAGACTATGAAATTGAAGGCCAAGATCACGAAGTGTGCAAGTTGAAGAAATATCTTTATGGGTTGAAGCAAGAACCAAGAGCATGGTACAACATAATTGATGCTTACCTCATAGAAAATGGGTTTGAAAAATGTGATGGTGAACCCACACTCTACCTTAAAGAAAATGATGGTAAGATCCTTATTGTTGTTTTATATGTAGATGATTTAATTTTCACAGGAAATGAAGTTTCTCTCATTGTTGATTTTAAAGCCGTCATGAAGAGTGAATTTGAAATGACTGATTTGGGTTTATTGAGATACTTCTTGGGCATAGAAGTAAAGAAAAATGAAAAGGGAATTTTTATTTCCCAAGAAAAAGATGTTGAAGAAGTTTTGAAGAGGTTTAACATGCAAAACTGCAAAGAAGCAGTAACTCCAAATGTCATGGGGTTGAATTTAAGCAAGGAATATTACAACAAGAATGTCGATCCGACATTGTACAAGAGAATAGTTGGTAGTGTAATGTATTTGACTACAAATAGGCATGATATTATGTATGTTGTAAGTTTAATTTCTAGATTCATGGAGACACCAAAGGAGACACATTGGCAAGAAGCCAAGAGAATATTGAGGTATGTAAATGGAATGAAGGAGTATGGTGTTCTATACTCCTCAAATGATAATTTTAATTTGATTGGTTACACTGACAGTGATTGGGCTGGAAGTGTAGATGGTAGAAAGAGCACATGAAGGTATGTTTTTCATTTGGGATCGAGAGCCATTTCATAGGCTTACAAGAAGCAACCAATAGTTTCTTTATCAACAATAGAATTAAGCAGCGTATGTAACAGCAACAACAACAACCTGTCAAGCTATTTGGATGAGAAGGATGATGAGAGATTTGTGTCATGAGCAGGATGAAGGAAACACAATTTATTGTGATAATATCTTAGCAATAAAATTGTCAAAGAGTTTTGTTTTCCACAAGAGAACAAAGCACATAGATGTAAAAGATCATTTTATCAGAGAATTGGTTAACAATGGTGAGATTGTTTTGCAGCATTGCAGGACAGAGGAACCTTTTTTGGATATCCTCACAAAGACATTTGCACAAAAGAGTTTTGAGTGTCCCAAAAAATGTCTAGGAATGACCAATGGTGATAGTTGTGATTAAGGGGGAGTGTTGGAATTTTACTCCCAACCACGGCCATGAATAAATAGTGGCACAACCCGCAATTCCATCAAATTTTATTGTAGAGAAGGATGAGCATAGATCCATAGAGCTGGAGGCGTTTCATGCAAAATATCAGAACAAAGTACCCACAGCCATCCTCTGTGTTTATTTCTCAACCACCGCATTCAAATTAATGTATTCCCACACAACGCATTTTGCAACTTTTATGCCTTAACCTTAAGCCTTTCGGCATATAACTTATTTCCCCGCCAATGTGATATCGGCGGGACCTACCATACACCCAAAACATTGAAAACCATCGTAACTCTTTGTTATTCCGCAACACCTTTTATTTGTGCATTTCACACTTACCACAACTTATCGTGTCACCTGACCACACTTCGAAAATATTAAGTCTTACCCATAAGCCTCGCCGCATGTTATGTTAAGTTTTTGTCGATGCGATATCAGTGGGACCCACAACCTCATCACACTTCGCAAGATTTCCCACTTACCTTTTAAATCTACCTACAGTGCGCACTTCGCAATATTTACCTTTTACCCTTCCACCATTCTGCAAGATAATTTATTTGCGATGCAATGCGACAAGTGCATTTCGCACATCGCAACATTTTTTGTTTACCCGTAAAGTTCTGCAAGCTATGTTATTTGTTTTGCGATGCGATATCATTGTCTCATATAGCAATCACAATATTTTAAGTTTCCTGCCGAACCACCCGTAGGCTATGTTATTTTGGGTGTAATGTGGATAAGTGCCACGTCACTATCGCACATCGTAGCCTGCAAAGTTTAAAGGATATCACCAAAAGTTAATGTTTTAAATCACCGAATTGCACAGATGCGATGTGGATCAGAACCACATTGCATAAATTTTGAGATCAGCGAGAATGTGTGTTTGAATGTGTTTTTACATGTTTTCGTGTATAAACCAGAAAAATACCTGCGTGTCGGTTTAATGAAGAAATGGGTCTTTTGACAGGAAAGGACAAATGTTTGTTGAACATCTATTTGACATTGGATCACATTGATTAGAATTATGTTTTCAGGCTTCGGCCATTTGTATAAGAAATGTAATTTCATTTTGTAGAGACTGATGGAATAGAGAACTGAAGTTTGTTCCTCTCTTGTGTATTAGGCTACCTGTGTGTATGACTGTTTGATTTCTGCAATTTGTTGTAGTATATGTTTTATGGGGAAACACATTTTCCTCTGTTTATTGTATTCATAAATTTCAACAGATAGGAGGAGAAACATTATGCTCAATGTAATCTGGAAACACACTACTTCCAAATTTTTTATTTGGTGTTTGAGATCTTCGAAAACATTTTTTATTTCTTGACATTTTCCTCAATGATCTAATTCATTTAGCTCAAGTTTAGATTTGAATGGTTACCACAGTTCACACCTTTGCTTTTAGGTTACATATGCCCCCATATTTGATTTTTTTCCAACTATATGAGTATATAAGATTAAAAAACATAAATGGATCATTGGTGCCACTTAAGATAGAGATAAGTTGTGTAATATTGACTTGAGAAAACGACAATAAAATATTTAAGTTAATAAACTTAATATCCCTCCAAATCAACCCCATCTACTTGTACAATACCTATGTTATTTGACCCACCAAGTTCTAATTGGGCTGAAATTAGCTATACAAAAGAGATCTATAACAACAATGTGTTGTCATGAAAATTGCATCCCCTCTTTACATTACATTCCAAATTGTAGTATTCATAATAATTACTCACACATTTTGGAATTGGTTTTCATGCGCTCGGGGATGTTTCCCAATTTCTTCGTCAATGTTATGATTTTGGATGTGATGCCAGGCATCATGATCCCTGCTTTGGATGATATTTTTGTCAGGTTTCAACTGGGTTACACCATAAAGTGTTGGATTGGATATATGAACATAGTTCAACAACATCATTGGCTGTCACTTGATAGTTTCCTCAATGCTATGTTTATAGATGTGGTTTCAAGAACTATGATCCATTATTTGTATGATATTTGTGTCAGGTTGCAATTGGGTCATGAAGGGTTGTTCTAAATATAGAAATGTAGTTCATCACCATTCCTTGGACTCAAATTCATTACATTGTCCCTCATCACATCATTTGATCAAGCATTGCATTAACTTAGGATGAAATACCATTCACCTATTTTAAGAATATTTTGAAGCCGTGTCTCTTACTAGCAATGTATCTTAGTGAATTTTTAAATATAACATGAAAGCATCTTCATATTTTATTAAACATTGCTTGTCGCATCTTTGAAGGTGAAAATCAAAGTTTATGGGCTTTACTTCTATTACAATTAGGTTTATGTGTCTAGTAAGGTTTTTTTTTTATGTGGCCTTTTGTAGAACTTATTTTCCAAAGTAAAAAAAAATACTCCTTGGTATGATTTTCCTAATATTTTATTAGAAATGAAGGTTAATTGTTGCCCTTTTGTTTACTGCAATCAACCAATGCAATTACCTTAGTCATGACATTAAATAATTATTTAAAAATTTCAAATTTCATCAAATCTCATGTAGTTCTCGATTTGATGGAAAATTTAATTGGTTGGGTCTAGTCATGCTATGATAAAATTGGCTTGCCCAACTGTCCAAGGTCATTTTCATCTTTGTTCCATATCCTATGTGCTATAGCAAAGGTGTATACAATTAGATGAGTTTCTCTTATATTGGGATTTAATTAGAAGTTTGAGCCTTCATGGTAAGACTTGTTTCGATCCTTCATATATTATGCCAAACTTGCAACGACAATTTATTGTTGAGTACCTCTTGCCACAAGACCTTGTTATTAATTAGTGATGTAATATCCTCAATGAATAGTGTTGCAGAACATGTTCCTATATGTTTAATTTCCCAACATCCTAGATCTATTGGTTGACATATGCCTTCCTAAGTAACTAAAGGCATTCCTCCTTTTCTTCTCTTCTAAAGGTAAGAGAAATATACATGTTTGAGCTTTTTGAGGATATGCTTTGGAGGGGAGGCTAAAGGGCTCCCCTACACTAGGGAAACATAATCACACTCTTTATTAATATTGTTTTGCCACCTGTATAGATCCATATATGGGTCTAGTGGGACATTATAGACTTCACTTTGTTAAGGATCCAATTGAAATCTTGAATTTTTTAGTTGTTAAGTATGAAATATTATCCTTGAAACGTTGCAAAGAGAAGGGAAGAATATGTATCATGGGAATCTGAGAGCAGGGAATGAGGTTGAAACAAATAAAGGATATTGGATTATTTATCTCAATTTTTTATTGCTAAATAAAAATATCATGGATTTTGGAATATTATTTGGCTTGAGAGATGTATCTATTTCCAAATAGGAGGTTATCTAAAAACATCAGATGTGTCATTTGGATCCTCTAAATGAATTTAATATTATATAAAATCTTGTATATGATACTGCATACAGAGATGGGTTGAAAATTATCAAAATAACATGTATTGTTTTCCTTAGAAATTGTTACAAGAAAAGTAGAGTTGAAAGCTTGAAGTATGGTCCCATTTTGTCTAAATTTTGTTAGATAGGGAGGGTTTAAGGTGAGCAGAATTGATTTTAGAGACAATATTGTAAATAATATTGCATAAAGACATGCGTTTAAAATGATAAACATGGTATGGATGGATTATATACCTTATAAATTCTTGCAAGAAAAGTGGAGTTGAAATATCATATCTTGAATTATGAGGTCGCAAAGACCTGTGAAGAATTCAATGGTAACCTATTTGATCATATTTGTTGAATTGAATTTGTAGATGATATGATTGGGTTTTAGCATGATATTTTGTTCCATGATATCTTTGTTTTTTTCTTCATCCACCGAGGATGGGAAATTTATGACTATTAACAAAGTGCTTTCGAGGGTCTCTCCAAGAGGGGGGATTGTGTTTATGGTTTTCTACAGTTAAATACTCCTATAACAGTATATAAAAATTTTGATAGTGAATCCATTGTTTATTTGTACTCCTCTTTACCACATTGTATATTTTTTAGGTTTCTACTTGCTTCAATAAGAAACTGGTGTTTTGGGATCCCTCTTGGAGCCATATAGCCCTAATTTCAATTTTCTAGCAAGTTTCTTCATAATGGAGTAGGGTGTTGTGCTCATTGTTTAGCTCTATTATCTCTTGAATACATTTAAGTGAAGAGAATATAAGGCACAATGATTCATTGAGGTATAATATTGGTTAATATGTCATTCTAGGCCTCAAGGAGGCATCCCAAAACTATTGTTAGCACCATTCCTTTTATATTTATTTCATGTAGATTAAGTTCCTTAGAAATTGGTTCTTAATGTCTTATCGGGTTTTTGGGAGAGGAGTTCATGAGTAATATATTATTTTAAATAGTCGAGATGGTTAATCCAATGAGCATCGTATTAAAATGGAAAGATTTGTAATGTTCCTAATTAGCCCAAGCTAATAGGAATATTTCATTTTGTTTCCTTTTTATTATTTTATGAATAAAATGTAAAGGAGGACATGAAAAACTCCCTAAATCAAAGAATAAATACATGCCCAATGTGAAAAGGGATAAATCTGTGCCTTTGTAATAAAATCCACTTGCAGGTGTAAAAGGGGTGAAGCTATGAGACTGGGTCAAACTTGACCAAATATACAATGTTGTCTAGATTCAATGTATCTCATAAAAGGATAGTGTAGTTCTAGAAGGAGGACCTCATGTGAAAGGGGTTAAGTGATTTAAGGTGGTTTAGGCTTTTGCACATCCTCATCTTATAAAAGGAAGGAGAAGGCTCTAGATAAAGGTTGTTGAAGATATTCAAAATTGAGTCTGTTTAGACTAATTCCAAATCTCTAGGCTGTTTAGCCAGAGAATAGTGAGGATTTCTTGTTTAGGAATCCTCCCTCCTTCCTTGAGGATTTCTTGGAGGAGATTGTGCTTCTTTGGTCCACTATCTGGAATTGGCCAAGCTCCATCTCTCTTAGGCATCATAAATCCAGTCAGGATTTACTTGCTTCAATGAGCTACAACAAGTGGGATTCTAGATCTACAGAGATCTAGCTTGTTTTGGGAGCCTCTTCTCACTGAGTGTGTCTTTTGACCTCCTGGAAGAGTGCCTCTCCTGATTGTGATTCAGATCCATATGTTGGCATAAAGCCAAAGTGTTCTCCACTTCTTCAACATAGTGCCTTGAGGAAACTGCATACTCTTTGCAGGTAGAGTTGTAGTGTGGGTTTTGCATCAGTTTGGAGGACAAATATTTGGTGAAAGGGGTCCTTCACTTCATTGTGGTGATCCATAGATTGGCCAACCAATATATGTTCCATTTTATATCTGATCTATTGTGTATCATGTTCTTCAGAAATTTCTGAAGTTTACTACAAATCCATGGTGTAGATCTCAGATCTAGTCAGTGTTATTCATCTTCTGCTGAGATCCCCAAGGGGAATGTACTAAAAAGCTCTTTCTGCATATAGATCACATTCAGATCTATGATTTTTTATTCATATCTGTTTTAGATCCAAAATATAATGAAACAATACTTCATTCCCCTGTAAAATATTCTTTTCAGCTTTTCTGTCTCATTCCATGGTTGCAGCACTTCATTTTGAGGCCTTTCTTTATGTAAATCTCTGTTTTTACTAATGTAAATAATTTGAGTCCTATTCTAAGTTTTCATACGGATTTTCCAGAATTATTTTAGTTGAAAATTTCAATAAATTATTCTCTTATCCTTCAGTAAATTTCAGCGTACTCCAGGTCATGGGAAATCAAGGTTTTCTAGCCTAGTTAGGAAAGGAGGAACTGTTTTACATAGAAAAACACTTTTGTTTTTATTAAATTTGACAAGGGAGTCCCTCATAACCCTATCTATTATATCCAACCACTTTCCCATCTTATTTTTACGCAGATCTCTGAATACATTCATTTTAGGGCCTAAATCCTCACTTTTCCCCACCTTTTTCCTTATAAAACACCATATAAATGTGTTGCTGCATATTTTATTGAAGGTTAAGTGATTTAATAGTATTTATCAGTCATATTGTTGCATATCAAACTCTATAATACCTTAGGGTATTCTCATTGTTGTAGAAATTCCATTTTTGGAACATTCCAGTGGTATCAGAGCAAGATCTTTAGCTCAGCCTGTGGCTTCAAGCCAAAGTGTTGTACATCAAGGAGAAAGGTAAGAATGCTGAAGAAGATGAGTGTTACCTCATCATATTCCAGATCCATGAAGAGCCTCTTCAAAGAGGGTAGACAAACAAAGGAGAAAGAAGAAGAGAATGAAACTCCTAAAGGGTTTTAAGGAGAAGAAAGTTGTAGTGAGACCTAAAGAAGGTTTCAAGAAGGAGAGGAAGATGCACGTGCTTCCTACCCTCACAAAGAAGATGCATTGTACAAAAAAAAAAAGAGCATGGCTCCACCACTTGGAAGAATGACAGAAGAGGAGATCTCCCTGCTCTTTTTCCGGACAATGAAGGGTATTGAAGAAGATCTCAAGGAGATTGAAAGGGTGGAGAATTGTACAAACGCTGGAAAAAAATTGGAGGAGAAGCCTTCATGTTCAGTAATGGAGGAATACTACATAGTTTTATAAGAAGCTTTTGCTTCTACATCCCACCAAGGTATGATTAAAAATCCATCTGTTGTCATCTCAGCACATTGCATGAAGAGATCTACATTTCTGTATGTTGTTGATTTAGAGCAACAAAGTTGCACTGCACTGTGCAAGAGTAGTAAAGAAGAGAGGAAGCACCATTCCTCATGGGGGCATTCAAATTGCAGCTTCATTCATGAAGCAATGGAGGAAGAAATGATGAAAGGTAGACATCTTGAAGTGAGAAATCTTTTCTCCTTTCTAGATGCCTCTTTCTCAATGAGCACTCCCCAACTCAAAGAGAAACTTCTACCTATAGAATATCCAGAACCTCAATGGTTTTGGAAGGACATAGATGAGAGGTATTTTCTTGAATATCTCAAAGGGATTTCATTTCAAAAGCCCTTGAAATTTAGAAGGTGTAAAACCATGAGGACACAAAGAGGAGATGGGGAAGAGGGCCAGCCTCATTCCTATCCATTGAAGGAGGTTGAAACACTTAGGAAGGTGATTGGATTGCACAGTGGAAGCATGGAGGGTCTTCTCCACTCATTTATTCAGTCATATCACATTAAGGAGGTCTCATTATATGAAGATTATGGCACCATCCATGGGTAGCATGTGTCATCATTATCAAAGGATGAGACCCTGAAGATTGCATAAGGCAAAGAGGAGGGCAAGCTTCACATGGTAAGAAATAATTGTTCCTCTTTATTTCGGCATAATAATGAAAAAGGAAGGAAAGATGATCTATTCAAGAAAAGCAAGGTCACATCAGTCCATACATCCTTTGGTACCACCCAAGGTTTTTTAATTTCTTGTCTCATGCCTTGTATTTCAAGAAAATAATGCATAAGAAGAAGGCATGTTTGTTTTGGTTGATGAGGAGAGAGTATGGACACCCCATGATGAATTCCATGTCCATACATCTACTTGTATCCATGATGTATGTACATGTATTTCTATTTAGAATGAATATCATAATCATGTATGTACTTTGTGTTGCGAGAAGATGTAACCTTCTCATGGGATGGCATAAGGGAGCATGTTTATATCATGATGTTAATGATGCTCCAATATTTATTGTAAACATGAGAGGAGGAAAGGTACAATGGGTGAATGTATCCATTGGGAATGCAATCTCCCAAATTCATTTGTATTTAAAGAAGAGAATAGAACCTTATATGGCTTCTGCATTATATATTGTGTTTTCTTATGCAAAAGTTCATGTATTGGGCTTATGTCATGGGAAGGGATTTCTCACAAGGGAGAACTTGGATCAAGACATGTGTTGCTTGAATCATGTTCAACCAACACCTTTTATCGACCATTATTTCCAAGCTTTGAAGAAGCTTATGGAAGCAAGAAGGTGGTGGGATGGCCACTTATTGTATGATGATTTGAGGCAGCTAGAGGATGGATAAAGCTGGTCTCAAAGGAGGGACTTGGGTCACCATCCAATGACACTTAGTCCATATTTCTGTTGGAGCACCTATGGTAAAAATGATTTTTTCACTATATGTATAGGAGGTTGGGCAAGAAGGCTCACTAGAATCCATGAAGAGAATCATGAAGGTCCAAGCTCCTCTTGGCTTCATGAGAACTACATTTTTGTAGCCCAGGATCAATAGCTCCACCTCCATCAACAATGGGAAGAGGGACAACATGAGTTGGATATATTTATCTCTCATTTCCAGCCTTATAGCCCCTACTCAATGCACATGATGGGGATTAATAATTGTTGCTATGAGCTATCAAGAATGGATCCTTTTATTTGGATGATAGCATGGAGAGTAAAGGCTCTTAAAGGGGTTGAAGTACCCCATATTTACAATCTCTCATGCCTTGAGAAGACCAATGGATAGCTTGTAATTCTTCCTTTGTATCTCCCAATTCTTCATGATGACAGCTATATGGTTCATTCTAGGGAGGAGACAATTCCATTGGAGATTTTGCAGCACTCACCTTGCAGTTTCTTGAGGACAAGCAACAATTTTGGAGGGGAGGACTATAATGTTCCTAATTAGCCCAAGCTAATAGGAATATTTCATTTTGTTTCCTTTTTATTATTTGATGAATAAAATGTAAAGGAGGACATGAAAAACTCCTTGAATCAAAGAATAAATACATGCCCAATGTGAAAAGGGATAAATTTGGGCCTTTGCAATAAAATCCAGTTGCAGGTGTGAAAGGGGTTAAGCTGTGAGACTGGGTCAACCTTTACCAAATCTATAGCGTTGTCTAGATTCAGTGTATCTCATAAAAGGAAAGAACAGCTCTAGAAGGAGGACCTCATGTGAAAGGGGTTAAGTGATTCAAGGTGGTTTAGGGTTTTTCACATCCTCATCTTATAAAAGGAAGGAGAAGGCTGAAGAGAAAGGTTGTTGAAGATATTAAGAATTGAGTCTGTTTAGACTAATTCCAATTCTGGGTTGTTTAGCCAGAGAATAGTGAGTATTTCTTATTTAGGAATCCTCCCTCCTTCCTTGAGGATTTCTTGGAGGAGATTGTGATTCTTTGGTCTACTATCTAGCATTGGCCAAGCTCCATCTCTCTTAGGCAGCATAAATCTAGTCATGATTTACTTACTTTAGTGAGTTTTAGCAAGTGCGATTCTAGATCTATAAAGATCTAGCTTGTTTTGGGAGCCTCTTATCACGGAGTGTGTCTTTTAACCTCCTGGAAGAGTGCCTCTCCTGATTGTGCTTTAGATCCATATCTTGGCATCAGGCCAAAGTTTTCTCCACTTCTTCAGCACAGTCCCTTGAGGAAACTACGTCCTCTTTGCAGGCAGAGTTGTAGTGTGGGTTTTGCATCAGTTTGGAGGACAGATCTTTGGTGAAAGGGGTCATTCCCTTCACTGTGGTGATCCATATATTGGACAACCAATATATGTTCCATTTCAGATCTGATCTATTGTGTATCATGTTCTTCAAAAATTTCTGAATTTTACTACAGATCCATGGTGTAGATCTTAGATCTAGTCAGTGTTATTCATCTTCTGCTGAGATCCCCAAGGGGAATGTAGTAAAAATCTCTTTCTGCATATAGATCCCATTCAGATCTATGATTTTTTATTCATATCTATTGTAGATCCAAAATATAATGAAACAATACTTCAGTCCCCTATAAATTATGCTGTTCAGTTTTTCTGTCTCATTCCGTGGTTGCAGCACTTAATTTTGAGGCCTTTCTTTATGTAAATCTCTGTTTTTCCTAATGTAAATCATTTCAGTCCTATTCTAAGTTTCCATACTGATGTTCCAGCATTATTTCAATTAAAACCTTCAGTAAATTATGCTCTTATTCTTCAGTAAATTTCTGCACACTCCAGGTCATGGGAAATCAGGGTTTTCTACCCTAGTTAGGAAAGGAGGAACTGTTTAACATAGAAAAACCCTTTTTTTTTTCTGAAATTTGACATGGGAGTCCCTCATAACCCTACCTATCCGATACAAGCACTTTCCCATCTTATTTTTACGCAGATCTCGGAATAGATTCGTTTTAGGGCCTAAATCCTCACTTTTCCCCACCTTTTTCCTTATAAAATGATGTATAAAGTTTCTGTTGCATATTTTATTGAATTTTAAGTGATTTAATATCAGTTATCAGTCATATTTCTTCATATCCAACTCTAGAATATCTTAGGGTATTCTCATTGTTGTAGAAATTCCAGTTTTGGAACATTACAAGCGTTCTTTATCCTTTTCCTTTATCAAGCTCCAAAATTATTGTGGAATTATTAGAAACACCAATAATAAACATCCCCAATTTGTATATTGATATTAGTATCTTTCTATGATTTTATTTTACATTGGCTCTTTTTGGTGGCTCCAATTATATCCACATGTCTGAGGTAACAGTAACCTCTTCCTTTCCTACATTAGTTAAATGTGAATGTGACCATTGAAGTTTTACAATAAGAAAATATTTCCATGCATGTTTTTCATGTTCCTCATTATGTATAAGTTTCAAAATACTGGGTTGATACTTGTTTACATGTGTTCTCACGTCAAAGTATTTTTTTTAATCTATTTTATATATTTCTATGTTTAAATGGACAACCATTTATCAATATGAAGTTGCTCAAAAATGTTAGAATTACTATGTTAGGGAATTCGATATTGATTGGAATTTGGCACATACCATATTCTGAGATTAGATGGATATGTGCTAATTAAAAATGAACAACTCATGTTATTTAATATTTGATATAAAACATGATGTCTATACTTCTTTTTAAATTTTGAGGAATATTTATAACAATTAAAGGAATTTAGAAGCATCCCTTGGAGATATTGATAGAAGTTCCCCAATCAATTTTCTGGCAGTGTTTATGAAATTTTTATTATATCAATTTGAAATAGATGATGCCAGGGACACTGTACAAATATTATATAAGTTTGGAATGCTTGATAATATGGAAAATTTTAGGGGTTAAATATAACCATTTTGCTAATTTTGCATTTCTATTTTCACAATAGATTTGTTAATATCCATTTTTTTTCCATTTTTTTTTTACCAATTTTCATTATATATATACACTTCAATAAAAGTACAAAAATCTATCATTTTCAAATTATTATATCTATTATCCTCTTCTTAACAACATTCAAATTTTAATGTGAATAACATCTAGACATTCCATGTCATTCAAATTTCGTTCTCCCTTGATATGAGATGTGGGTTTTAAAAAATGTTGACTTGTAATCAACACTTACTATTGGATTATAGTTAAACCTGAGTTGATTGATTCCTCTAAAACACCATAATTAAATTATGAATAGTGGTGTCCTCAAGTTGTTCCTCTATTATCATTAAGGTGTAAATATAACAATCATTTTTTAAATATTAAACAATATCCATCTCTTGGATTAAAAAAAATCTAGAGAATATTTGCAGGCTAAGAAACTACACCAACATTAATCATTGTATCCAAAGGAGAAAAAGCCATTATTATGTTGTTTATTTTGTAGAGGATATTACATGTCTATATTTATTCTCAGTGGTATAGGGAAATTTGTTATGAATGGAATGCAACCATCAATAATTTTTTATCTTTATCTCGACTACAGTTTCTTGTACATCTACTACTATAGTGGGGGTTTGTTGCATTTTTAATTGTTTTGGTTGTTTTGTTTTAACTAGCTATCAAATTGAGCTTTGCATATTTATTTTGACCTTATACTTTTCCTTAGGTGTATCATTTTTAACACTTAGATGTTATTGAGACGGAAAACCTTGAATACCATGATTATATCAAGCATTCATTTGAACCATTTACGGATTTTTCTATAGTTTTTGTTCGATTGTTGACCATAACGGTAAGCTATAATGATGAATAAATAAGGGTGTTTCCTTTTTTCAAATGTTAGTAGGAATGTATCATTTTTCATGATGCTTTCTCACATCATATTTTAGGTCCCTATAATACTAGTGTATTCCCCTTATTGTTATTATTAGTGTAGCCCCTCATTGTCATTTTTTGGTCCCATAAGAGCCCACTATTGTTATTGTTGTTCCCTTACATTATTATTGCTATGTACGTCTTACCATGTATATTATCGAATAATTGTTCATTTATGTAATGTAAAGGATCTTTCCCCCCTCAAAGAGGCTATTTTTTGAGTCATTGATCTATCTTTTCTTCTATTTTGTGAGTTGGTTGCATAACATTTAGAATCAGATCTTTGGATTATAGGGTTTTTCTTCTTCACAAATAGATAATCTTGGCATTTTCACTATAAATTTTTTTAGACGAGGCTTCAAAAGCTGAATTTGAAACCATGTGGATCTGAACTACAGATGAACTTTGTGTGAAAATTTCAGATATTTGTTCGCTATATTTTGAGAGATATGATCCGAGGAATTTAGGGTTTTTGTAGGTTGCAAAATCCTATTTCAAATAGTTGACCTAGGGAAAAAAATTATCGATTTTTCTTTGAAAAGTGGTAATTCCCATATCCCACCCCCCTGAAATGCGACAGTTCCTTGAGGAGGTTGGTTTTTAGACCTTAAACCAAAGTGTTGATGTTGAAAAAACTCCACCTTTTGTTCCAAAATGGAAGTTGGCATAGGATATACAAATTATGGAATGATGGAAAAAATGTTCGGTTATATACACCAATGTCCTCACGGAAGAAAATGTAAGAATTAAAGATAATGATGATGAACTTATCCAGACACTTGCCCCCCATGGTAGATACACTCCAAAAAGTGGTTATCATTTCATTTTCGTAGAAGACGAACTTGATAACAACGTTTGGTGGTGGACGTCGCTTTGGAAGATTAAGGTCCTCGAAGAACAAAGTTTCTCATGTGGTTTCTATTATATAACAAGGTTCGTACATGTGATAATATTCAATGTAGATAATTTCAAGGTCCAACTTGGTGTGCTTTATGTAAGGAGAATTAAGAATCTATAAATCATTAGTTCCTTGAACTCTCCATTACAATTCAATTAAGGACCTATACATATCTGATGTTAGCAATAAATATTAGGTGGTCAGGTGAATCATTTCGAGAGGCTTGGGAGTCATGGTGGCATAGAGCTCATCTCGCAAAAATCAAGAATTTACCCTTGTAGGAAAAAAAAAACATTTCATGAAAAAAATTGCAACTGGGCTATCACTAATTCCCATACAGTGGAAACATATCACTTGATCCCTAAAGATGTACAAAATCATAGGATTTAGAACATTAGTATAGAAGTTATTTGAAAATCATGAAATGGGCATATGTTGATGGATCTGTGCAACTAGAAGGCTGTGGAGGTGGGGCTATATTGTAGTTAAATGAAGATCAATTTTTCAAAATGAAAATGGGATTAGGGAGAGGTAAAATAAATATTAGGAACTAAAAAAAATTATACTTATGCTTATTTTTTCCCTACAGAAAGGATGTCGACAATTACAAATATTTAGAAATTCTAAAATTGTCATAAATTGGTTCAATCAAGAATAAAATTGTCACATGCACGCACTCATAAATCTGCTGGATGAAGTAATGATATTAAAATCTCAATTTGATTTTGTGATATGTCGTCATATACACAGGGAAAGGAGCCAAATTTTCGACGATTTATCTAGAGAATTTGTGAAACAACATTTTGGATCTTGAAAGATTCAGGAGAATTTGGAACAAAAATTTTATCAGTACTATCACAGGCCATTCATTGAACAACATATATAGGATCCAGGATCTACATGATCCCTCTCAACTTATTGACGAGACAATTTTTATTATATTTTTTGATAACTTATGCTTTATGGATAAGTACATTTTTAAACATTTTTGTACTCAGATACTTATATGCAGTCACAATTTTATTGAGCTATATGTTGTATGTGGTAATGATGGCCACTAGTTTTGACGTACGCTCCTTTGCAACATCTACAATATGGTTTATATATATATACTTTTTGAATTTGTGAGTGAAAGAGTTCATGGTGGAAGCCATGGAGTATAGTTAAAAGCACACCATGTGGAAGTAGAGAATGGGAAGACCTACGAGATAGGTAGGGAAATGACCAATGCATGTTGGCTAGGCTTATGAAGTGTGAACTTTTTCAGAATAACAATAAAGTAGGAATGGTGTTAAATATTAAAAAATTAATTCTAGAGTTTAAATCAATTTTTTATAACTATGCAATAACTATTGAATAGAAGGAAAAAGAGATAGAACATTTTAGAAACATATCTTTGTGCTCCAGATTCAATTTTTGGCTTATGAATAGCCAAAAGAAATGGGAAATTTAAGCAGAATACATCTGGTCAATTAGAAACCAGATTTGATGGAAGAAAAATTCCAGAAATTAAAATGGAAGCTATAGGTGTTTGAAAAGAATAATTTGTGTTTAGTTACAACTTCCAAAGGATTTATATTTCTTCTCAGGGGCCATAATGTTACATGTACATCATTTACGAAGTGCTACTAACAAGTGGAACATGTGAGTATATTTATAATATATATTTGGGAAAGACTTTTGTAGAATTTCTAGGAAGAAATGTACAATTTATGAAGGAAACATAAACTTTGAGAATTGAAAAAACAAGAGATATTATTGACATTAATAGTCTAGAAGGAGAGGTGAGAGAGGAGGATATGAGTGTGATGGATTCTGAGATAGAATCAAATGGTCACTTAGTGTGTAGGGAAAAAAATGGGGATTTGGAGGATCCTATGAGAAGCCTCAATATGGAGGTTATAAATTATAAAGCTAATAATATTAGATTGTTAAAAAAGAAACAACAACTCAATGCTAAAATTTTCTAAAGTTTGAATAGAATTCAATGGAACTGGACAAATAATCTCATAGGAAAGCTTAAAATTATGAGAATTTTTTTTATAAATAAGGTGCTAGAATTTTGAGACGAGTTAAGAGTGATGATTAGAAATATTTTTATGTACGAAGGAGGAAACATAAGAGAGATTATACCACCTCATAAATTTAAAATAACCCTAGCATATGACCTCGAAGAAGAGCCAACAAGAGATGCTTTCATAGGGATAACTCAAGAGGGGTTGAAAATTATAAAACCTCCCACTTTTAGTGGATAATAAAAAAGGGAATAGAAGTTGAGGCCCGATTATTGGAGATGTGAATGTATTTTCAATTGTTTGATTACTCTTTAAATATTGAAGCTCGAATTAATATATACAAACTAAAGGGAAAGGCTCACTTATGGTGGGAACAACTCAAAGAAGTGAAGAAATTAGATGAAAAGAGGTTGACATGGAAATAATTTAAGGAATTTTTTCAAAGGAATTATTTATATGAGAATTATTATGAAAAGAAGGTGTTGGAACAGGGTCTCCTGCGAGCTGCGAAACTGGTCCATTTGGATACTTTTTTATTAGATTTAGTCTAGTGAAGAGGTTTTGGGGTGGGTCAAAGCCCCGAAAGCATTGTAATGGGTAAAAGGGTAATGAAAACCATGGTTTGCGGACCATAGGAAAGTCTAGGCTAGATTGCTATAAGTAGAGGGACATTGTTGTATTGTAGAGATAGAAAATGATGAGCTATTGATGTGAATTGTGGTTTAAGCTATCTGTTTGGGTTTTGGGGAAATGACTCCCGCTGGCTGTGTGTGCGGAGATCCAAGTCCAACTGTGTGCAGACCCTGCTACTGTGTGCATAGGTTGGGAAGGGAATTTTAAGGAAGGATTGATGAATTAATGAATAAGAAAGGTTGATAGAGAACTGAATCTGTGAGTACTCTTCTGCGAATTGTTGGTAATTGTTGCACTATGTATTTTCTATGTTTAGGCTACGAAGATCTATGCAAGTGTGTTTTCAGTATATGGATTGGTTCTATTCTGTTCTATTCTGTTCTGTTTATGTAATGATGTGTTACTATCATAAAGGAATATAATTATAGATCTAGCGCATGTGGATGAAAATAGATACTTAATTAACCCTGCATAGATAAAAGTAATCAGGGAATTACAGGGCTCAGTGTAGTTCTTCCTACCTTACCGATCCTTTCTCACGGTGCGGAAACCTGGTTCCAGCACCAACCCATACTACTTCGGGTGAGATTGCGCAGGTCACTGCCGAAAGGCCCAGTAGTATAAGGGTTTTTTGGCAAACCTTGCGCTCCGAACCTGGGTCAGGAACCCTCGAGCCAAAAAATGGTTTCGTTTCTGGGACCTTATAGCATTTTGAGGAAGTGATCAGGTACTGACAAGAAAATACTGAACGGAAGTGAATGAGCAGTAAGTACTATCGAACCGAGCAAGAAAGGGATCACTATGCCCATAGCCTGCTGAGAAGAGAAACGACGCAAGATTTTCCAGACTTACGGGAGAACAAGCCCTCAACCGTAACATCGGTAGAAGGAGACATGGCAGTACACTTGAAGTTACCTACCTTTAAAGGTGTGTCCAATGAAGACATGGATCGGTTTTGGTTCGTGGCTGACTCGATATGGACTGCGCAGGGGGTGGTGAGAAATACTGTAAAGGGAGCACAATTTTCCTTGGCCTTCAAAGACAAAGCGCTATACTGGTACATGCGGTACATATCTCAAAAGGGGAGCGCATCTCTTCAAGATATTAAGGACGCCCTAAAACAATAGTTCTGGAAGCCAAGATCATACTCACAGTTGGCAGCAGAAGTAAAAGACTTCAAGCAAGGTATGTTTGAGTCGGTGTGGGATGCCAATCAACAATTGAAGAAAGAAATTAGGGAAGGAGGGTTCAAGTATGATGACAGAAAACACACGGAATGGTTCATCGCTATGTTGCTACCTCAATTACGTATACCAATGGGCCACTAGAGCTTCGAGTCGTAGGAAAAAGCCTTGGAAGCTACCATGAAACTCGAAGCCATGCCCAAGGATGACACATTGGCGAGGGTACAAAAAATTCAAGAACAACTCGAAGCCATGCACATGGAGATTCAGAGCTTATGAACAGAACGGGGAAAAGGAGCTAGCACAAACCTCTGGTGAATACGATGTCGGGATTCTGGCCATACAAGGGACCAGTGTCCTATATTAATGGATTACATGCAAAAGGGAGGACCAAGTTCGCTACGACCTAGCGCCAGTGGATCTACGCTATGGTGTGATGATTTCCGGGTAGTTGGACTGCAACATACGGCCTAGTGCCCTCAGTTAAGTATGGGTGAACTAAAGCAGTAGTGGTGCACGTTCTGTCGATCGGTAGGACACGATGAACAGAACTATCGCACGTATGACTTGATTGCGGATCGGGGGAACCTCTATAGGGTACAGTCAGACCGTGCATCACCAAGATCCCCCGCGAACTTCAGTGGCTCCCCAGCAATGGGCAAGGGGGTCGGGGAGGAAGCGCAAGATGGGGCCGGGGGCAGTTGATCTGCTATAACTACAGAGAGGTAGGGCACTTTTCAAGGGTCTGCCCAAATCCCACCAGGAAATCCTGCAAATATTGCCGGCATCTGGACCATGAGATTGAATACTGCCTGATCTTGATAGCCAAAATATAGGAAAAACAACCCACCCCTACACAGAATGTGAAAAGACTTAAAACTAAGCTAAGGAATGTAGATCCGAGTGTAAAATTCATGACACACAGCGGGCTGGTCACCCAGGGAACAAAGGAGGAACTTACCTCTTGGGAATAAGTGAACCTCAAAGAACAAAAGCCATTGGCAGGCCCCATGCAACTGCCGGCAAAACTCAAGAAAGAGGAAGAGCTTGATCCCTTTCTAAAGGCATGTCTGAAACTACTACGTAACCTGTCGGCTGTAGAAAATCTTCAAAGCTACGTGGCCTGACCCGACGCAATTCCTAATACCATGAGTGTACATCGGTTATACAACTATAATAAACGCATTGGAAGAGAAATGTGTTTGACTGCGCAGATTGGCGAATACAAGATGGATCAAGTTATTCTCGATCTGGGGTCGGATGGGAACGAATTACCAAATAAAATGTGGCAACAAATGGGAGAACCTAACTTGGAATGGTCCACCATCTAGCAGTGCATGGTGAATCAATAGAAGATCATCCCACTAGGATGGTTGCCAAAAGTCATGGTAGATATCGCGGGAGTAAAAGTCCTAGATGACTTTAAGGTCATAGAGATCGTGGAAGATACAGATCCGTACCCTGCACTCCTCGGACTGGACTAGGCTATAGACATGGGGGGTGTCATCAATCTCAAAAAAAGCATCATGGTGTTTGAGAACAACACTACATGCATAATAGTACCACTAGATCCAGCAAAAGGTGCACGGTATACAGAAGCAACCTACGAGAGGGAGGAACTAGATCAAATTGATAGATTGACTACGCAGGAAGAAGACATGGTTAACCCCACAGCAGACAGGATATTTTGAAGAGATAGTGAATACTTTTCTGACACTGATGAGGAACTGGAGAGTTGGAAAAACCGGCTACATGAGGTTTCGGCGCTGCACTTCCCTCGGGTCGCAAGGACCCTCTACTGCATTTCCTCAGAGGTAAGAGATCTACCCCACTTTGATGAGGCTGGTAGCGTCCAGGAATTACTAAGGACACTGGAAGCTAGGGTGCCAAGAGAATGATGGCTCTAGACCCTTAATCTGCCTATGCGTGGGACACCCGTGCATTGGTGGGACACCCACAAGAAAGCATTCCTTGACTGGGAAACGTGTTGGGATAGGATGCTTCTACGGTTCACCCCTCCA
This sequence comes from Pinus albicaulis, assembly GCA_034641835.2. Classification (NCBI taxonomy): domain Eukaryota; kingdom Viridiplantae; phylum Streptophyta; class Pinopsida; order Pinales; family Pinaceae; genus Pinus; species Pinus albicaulis. The sequence goes on along the minus strand of CM076584.1, from coordinate 623,665,442 downwards.
ACTGACATATGAACCAAGATGTTCCTCAGACCCAGGAATCCCCACACATATCTACGCACCTACATGACCAAATGGTTCGAGCGAACTACAGAGGAATGGGTCCATCTATTTTTTCATGCCCTAGGCCCTATCCCGGCTACTTGGTACTTAGATGCGGAGTTACACCAGTGCACCCGCCACTGGGAAGTGCTAAAAGAGGAATTTGTCAGAACGTTTGAATTGATTATGGGGACAGAGATGCTCAACGAAGCTCTGCAGGACATTGATGCGTTTGTATTTAAGAACTCCCACCACCACGCCGCACTAGCGTTCCTGACATGGGAAGAGCAGATGCAAGACTGATGCAGGAGCATTAGGCACAATCAAATACTTTGTATCTAAGTAGACATAGGGGGTCTTATACTTTTAAATCCTCATGTAATTATTAAGTATTTTTAATAAACTTTGTAATTAATTGTAATTGTTCTCAAGTCATTTGAGAACATGAGAGAATTGATTAAGTTAGGAATATGAAGAGATAGCCAGGGGTTATGAGAAAATTTAGGATCAGTTTCAGTTATTGAGTCTAAATTTAGGAATTGGGAATGTTAAGAGTTTGTTGAGTTGTTTAGGGACCTAAATAGATTGAGGTCACCATTCTGTATAAATGTAAATATGTAGGATAGTGTAAGGTTCATCCCTGGCAGAGAAACAGAGTAGGTTGTAGAAGGGCCAACGATTGAAGATTTTGCCAAGAAAAAAGTTTTGTAAGCGATTCCATTATTTGAATGAAAGCACCTATTCAGTTTACATGTGTATAGATTCACTTAAATTCTGTGTGAATTATATATTCATTCTTCATCTGGTACTGGAGAAGGGGCATTGAGTTCTGTGACAAGTGAACCCTGTGTTATTGGCTAAAAGGATGACTCAGTTTTAATTAGAGTAATTAATACGAGTTGAATTTATAGAATTTGAGGAAGATCGACCACTGAAAGGGTCGATCTCATTGAAGGAAGTGGGATTTGAGTATAATCTACGAATATATCGATTTGGTTGAAATTGATTGGGGCTACATTTTTGTGTTTTGGTGGAAAGCACGTTTGAAGAGCTTTATTCTGCTTATTCAACCATAGCCTTTGTTTAGTTAGAATAATTGAACTCTGTTACATGTCTATAGGGATTTTTTTATGCTTAAATTGAATACAGTAGAGTTTTCATATGGTTGAAAGGGCCCACAGGCCAGAACTGTGAATGCTTACATAGTGAAATGGGAGCTGAAGTGGAATCTTGATCCTAGAAGAAGGACACAAGAGATGTTAATTCTGAGCATGGGTGATTCACATTGAATTTGCATTGCTGGAATGACATCTGTTGAGATAGAACACTGTAATATCGAGCTATGTTATAATCCAAAGGACCGGAACCTCGAGCGAAGTATATATATACAACGAAGGTGTGAAGAATTAGAAGCGGAACCCTGAGAACGGAACTCTGACTAATGAATAGTGAAGTGGTTTCGGAGATAAATACCAGTAGTATCGCGTGAATTAAAAGTGTTAAATATATTTGGTGAAAAAAATGCGATGTGCGTCTCTACGTGACACGTAAGGCAGAGGTGGTTTCAAGAAACCACGAATTTCGCATGATTTTGGGTGGGTAAGTCCCGAGCATTTAAAAAGCGCAATATTCATCGATGTCTATCTGATCAATGGTTGGAGCATGACGAGTTTGGAGCTGTTAGATGGTGAAGGTATGTTAAAACTAGGGCCCAGGCCCTAATACATGTTGATGATCAATATTTATATTAAGGTCGGAGTTTATGTAATTCGTTATAGCTGAAGGTTCATGCACAATGTGCGTTGGGTTGAATTAATTAAGATCTAACCTTTATTTAGTTACAGAAAAGTGGATATATGTGATTGGGCTTCATAAGAGGAGAAATTGCAAACGATAAGGTATTAAGGCTTTCATAATGGTATTATGATAGAATTCTAATGCGGAGAAAATAGACCAAGCATATTGAAGAAGGATGGTGTTATGATATGTTTGTTGCGTTATAATATGCGAAGGCTTAAACCTAAGGTCGGAGGTTAAGGTATGCATTGGGTTATATTATAACCAAGATTGAGCCTATTTGTAGAAAGGCAAGCCTATTCAAAGCTATAGTGCAAAGGTAATACTGTGGGCCCAAGGATTTCAACTTAATTATAAGTGCTGATGAATGTGTTGGTCAAAGTTCATTGAGTGGAGTCATAATGCATGTTGATATATATATATATATATATATATTATGGCAATCATGGTATGTACATTTGATGAGAGTGAACTATAAAGGCCGTGGGTCTTTATTAAATGGAAGTTTTAACACAACATTGAACTAATGAAAAATCGAATATTATTTGATTTTAATATAGTGGGTTCATAATAAGGTTTCCTTCGAAGATGAAAAGGGAAATAAGTTTTTGAAATCATTAGTTTGAGAGTGCCCAGATTTAAAATTATTGGGCATGAATATTGGAGTGCATTATTTGTATAGGCATTGAGATTGAAAAATGAGGATAGTGAGGTAGCCCATGCATCATTGTGGTATCAGAGCATCAGGAATAGCTCTGTTTGAAGTAAAAGATTTTTTTTGTAATCAAATCTAAGTGTGTGATGAAAAGAGATCAATTTTTTGGAAAACTGACAAATATTGCAAGCATACAGAGGTGTAGTGCAAGTGTACTAAAATAGTGAAGGAAATTTGAAGTTCTAAATCTGTTGAAGAGCGATTACCAGTTTGAAGAGGGAAGATCAGATTTTTAAATCTGATATGCAGCAAAGTACACAGAATTGTAGTGAATAGGATTTGTAGAATTGGATGGAAGGCAAGATCATGCAGAGATCTTTCAAGTAAATAATTTTAAATCTGACTTGAGATTTATGATTTCAGGATGATGGTTGCAGGAGATAAAGACAGATTTTGATGATGATGGCAGTAAACCTGATATTCAACTAGAGGCTGGATAGAGAGGAAAATTGTAGTGTTCTCAAGACAGGGTAAGTTGATGAGCAGTTTTTAACTCTGGTTTGAAGGATTGTTTCCAGAATTCAGATTGCAGATAATTGAAGAAATCTCAGCAAGTGCAGATCAAAACCTTGAGAGCAGTGATACAAGATTCCAACAGAGGATTCTTAGTGAAGAAAAAAGTGTGGCAGAACCTAGAGAATTCCCAACAGAGGTTGGATGAAATAAGAACATATGTGTTCTTGAGAGAAGTTACAGAGTGAAGCTTAGAGAGAGCAGAAGAGAGTGCTCAAAGGGTTCCAATATACAAGGAACCGGTACTTTCCAAAAGCCAGATCCGAAGGAAAGGATTGGTGATGTAAGTTGCAACAAGAGAGCTTTTTGTTACAGAGGCTTAGTGCAGCTTGTGGGTGAAGAACTCATGGAGGAGAAAATGGCTACTGATAGCCATAACAGAGATTGTAGAGGTTCTGAGAGAGGCCACAACAAAAGAGTGAGGGAAGATGCCAAAGCAAATGGCATGAGGAATAAACTCACTGATGAAGAGTATTAGAAAGAGATAGCTGAGATCAGTAAGCAGCTTTATGAACTGGAGAGGATGATAGAGGAAAACCAGAGAGTTGGTTGGCTCATGAAGAAGAGTGTGAAATGACAACCATTACAATTAAGGATGAGGCAAAAGGAGATTGCCTTATTGAGAGAAGAACTCATAGCAGTTGAGTTGAAAGAAGAAATTTCTGCTTGTGAAGCATAACAAAGTACAGGTGAAGAATGGGGATCTGCAAGAGATCTTGTGATCCATGATGAAGACTTAAGATAGCAAGAAGCTTGTCTTACTGAACAGAACATCATTGATGAGTTCCTTAGTTATTGGAGAAGTCCAGATTAGCTGGATGATGTAAAGACTTGTGTTTTTTAGCTTGACAATTGTGAGGGGATGGAAGTTCCTACAAAGGAAGAAGAACTCAGAGTTCTTGAGTCAAGGATGGAATTTGAATATTCCATATGCAAATTTGTTCAAGGGGAAGTGCTTGAGAAAGAAACCAAGACTGAAAAGTCTTGGGATTTGAGAACTAAAGAGTTGTGTATGTTTGCAAGTACATCACAGGAATATGAGCAAGCTTTAGAGTTTGTTGTTGAAGAGGAGGCATTGAATCTGAAATATTTTCAGATCAATGCTGAGATAGCAAGATATCAGGAGGAATTGAAGAAAGAAGAGTCCAATGAGAAGATTCATCAGAATATTGAGGTAGAGGATGAAGGACCAGCTGATGATTGGTCAAGAACAAGCAGAGGTATAAAAGGTTGTGTAAGGTTTCCAAAGTCTACCCGAATTGAAGTTGTTGAATTGTATAGGAGGTTGGATTTTCAAAGAAGAGAATTGGAGAAGTAGCAGACCTATGCACAGGATAAGTTGTTGAAGAAGCAAGTCAGGGAAATTGTCATGAAGGACAATCAGAAAACAGAGGATTTGGAAAGAAGTTCTGAACAACATACTAATGTGTTGTCAGAGGAGAAAAAGGTATTGAGACCTTGTAATTTTAATACTAATGACTCATGTGTTAAGCATGCAGGCAAAGAGGAAGAAAAGCAAGTGGAAGTTGTGAGAGAATTGAATGAAGGAGAAACTATGTTGGCTAAGGGCATAGTGAAGGATAATCATTTTAACATGGTGATTGGAGTAGTGGAGATAACTCTGGAAGCTGAGGAGAAAGATAATGGAGATTTTCTGAGTCCTGAAGAAGACTTGGAACTGAAGAGAAAAGAGTTGGTGACTGGACCAACAAGTGAGACCATTGGGTCTTGTGATTTGGACACTGATAGTTTGATTATGTCTATAGGTGATGCAGAATACAATCCCTCATTTGGAGTTGTCTTAAAAGAAGAAGAATTGTTGCAGAAGAAGGAAGATGAGACAATCATGTCTCATATGCAAAAATTTGTTGCTATTGGTGACAGGGAGAAATTGGCTTGTCTGTTGAGCAAAGAGAAGACTAGAGAGCATATTTTTAAGATTGACATAGTAAGGAAGAATCAAAATTCTATGCTGACAGAAGATGAGAATAAAAAGCTTAAAGAACTTGATTGGATTTCTAGAATCCATCAAGGGGATGGAAGACAATTGCTGAAGATTACCCAAGAAGAAGAAAAAGATGGTGAGACTAAATTACAGCATGCTAAAGATGGGAAACAAGTACGGAAGAGGTGGCTAAAATGTTTGTTGGAAACATTTGAAGAAGAGAAAGAGATTGCAGACACTAAAGTGAATTGGCCTAAAGTTGTGAAAGGAATAGGGGCAGATACTAGTTTGTTAAGATTAATTTTTCTTACTAGTATACTGGATGAGTATGTTACTGTAGGTGGAAATTTAAATGATGATTTGTTTTCTAGAATTAAATTTGCAGATGATGAATGAAGTAAAAATTTTGTAGAGGGATAGGAAGTTAGGGAGGAAGCAACACCCATGGTGGCAGCTGGAGCAAATTGGGGGATGAAATCTACAGAACTAAAAAAAATCACAGCAACAATTGAGGAGGTAGCCATAGAAGCAGCAGCAAGAATTTTGAAGACAGTAAGAGTAGCAGTATTGACAGCAACAGAATTTGAAGGCAGCATCGGACAAGGAAATTTCCAAAAATAAGATAAAATAGACAGAGGGATTGAATACATCAGGAGACTGATGATGAAAGTGTCTCAGGAGCAGCAGACAGCAGCAAGAAAGAAGAGGAATGTTAGCACAGGCAAGATGCAGAATAGGATATGGAGACCTAGAAAAATAAGTTTGAAGAATGATGCAGCCGATGAACATCAACAAAAAAAAGTATGGGATCCAGGAGGCAAAGACAAAAGACACATGATCAGGAGATCATGAACAATTTGAACCTTGGGAGTCTAATGCAGGAGAATTAGGCACAATCAAATACTTTGTATCTAAGTAGACATAGGGGGTCTTATACTTTTAAATCCTCATGTAATTATTAAGTATTTTGAATAAACTTTGTAATTAATTGTAATTGTTCTCAAGTCATTTGAGAACATGAGAGAAATGATTAAGTTAGGAATATGAAGAGACATCCAGGGGTTATGAGAAAATTTAGGATCAGTTTCAGTTATTGAGTCTAAATTTAGGAACTGGGAATGTTAAGATTTTGTTGAGTTGTTTAGGGACCTTAATCGATTCAAGTCACCATTCTGTATAAATGTAAATATGTAGGATAGTGTAAGGTTCATCCCTAGCAGAGAAACAGAGTAGGTTGTAGAAGGGCCAACGATTGAAGATATGGCCAAGCAGAAAGTTTTGTAAGTGATTCCGTTATTTGAACGAAATCACCTGTTCAGTTTACATGTGTATAGATTGACTTAAATTCTATGTGAATTATATATGCATTCTTGATCTGGTACTGGAGAAGGGGCATTGAGTTCTATGACAAGTGAACCCTGTGTTATTGGCTGAAAGGGTGACTCAGTTTTAAGTAGAGTAATTAAAACGAGTTGCATTTATAGAATTTGAGGAAGATCGACCACTGAAAGGGTTGATCTCATTGAAGGAAGTGGGATTTGAGTAAAATCTGTGAACATATCTATTTGGTTGAAATTGATTGGGGCTACATTTTTGTGTTTTGGTGGAAAGCGTGTTTGAAGAGCTTTATTCTGCTTATTGAAGCATAGCCTCTGTTTAGTTAGAATAATTGAACTCTGTTACATGTCTATAGGGATTTTTTTATGCTTAAATTGAATACAGTAGAGTTTGAATATGGTTGAAAGGGCGCACAGGCCAGAACTGTGAATGCTTACATAGTGAAATGGGAGCTGAAGTGGAATCTTGATCCTAGAAGAAGGACACAAGGGATGTTAATTTCGAGCATGGGTGATTCGCATTGAATTTTCATTTCTAGAATGACATCTATTGAGATAGAACGTTGAAATATTGAGCTATGTTATAATCCGAAGGACCAAAACCTCAAGTGGAGTATATATATACAACGAAGGCACGAAGAATTAGAAGTCAAACCCTAAGAACGAAACTCTGACTAATGAACAGTGAAGTAGTTTTGGAGGAAAATATCGGTAGTATCATGCAAATTAAAAGTGGTAAATAGATTTGGTGAAAAAAACGCGATGTGCTTCTCTGCATGACACGTAAGGTAGAGGTGGTTTCAAGAAACCACGAATTTCACATGATTTTGGGTGGGTAAGTCCCGAGCATTTAGAAAAGCATGATATTCGTCGATGTCCGTTCGATCAATGGTTGGAGCGTGACGAGTTTGGAGCCGTCAGATGGCAAAGGTATGTTAACACCGGGGCCCAGGCCCTAATACATGTTGGTGATCAATATTTATATTAAGGTCGGAGTTTATGTAATTCGTGATAGCCGAAGGTTCATGCATAATGTGCGTTGGGTTGAATTAATTAAGATCAAACCTTTATTTAGTTACAGAAAAGCAGATATATGTGATTGGGTTTCATAAGAGGATAAATTGCAAACGATAAGGAATTAAGGCTTTCATAATGGTATTATGATAGAATTATAATGTGGAGAAATTAGACCAAGCATATTGAAGAAGGATGGTGTTATGATATGTTTGTTGCGTTATAATATGCCAAGGCTTAAACCCAAGGTCGGAGGTTAAGGTATGCATTGTGTTATATTATAACGAAGATTGAGCCTGTTTGTAGAAAGGCGAGCCTTCTCAAAGTTGTAGCACAAAGGTAATACTGTGGGCCGAAGGATTTCAACTTAATTATAAGTGTTGATGAATGTGTTGGTCAAAGTTCATTGAGTGGAGTCATAGTGCATGTTGATATATATATATATATATATTATGGTAGCCATGGTATGTACATTTGATGAGAGTGAACTATAAAGGCCATGGGTCTTTATTAAATGGAAGTTTTAACACAACATTGAACTAATGAAAAATTGAATATTATTTGATTTTAATATAGTGGGTTCATAATAAGGTTTCCTTCAAAGATGAAAATGGAAATAAGTTTCTGAAATCATTAGTTTGAGAGTGCCCAGATTTAAAATTATTGGGCATGAATATTGGAGTGCATTATTTGTATAGGCATTGAGATTGAAAAATGAGCATAGTGAGTTAGCCCGGGCATCAAAGACATAGCCAACTGTCGGAGCTTGGCTATTGACGAAGAAGAAGATAATCATCAAAACATTTATGTCCTAGAATCTGAAGGGGAGCACACTGTCATTCAGCCATCGCTGCAGAATATTGATGTAACATAGTCTCTTAAGCTACACGATGTTAATATTGGGACAGAAGAACACCCTAAGCAGGCTAATATTGGGGACTATTGGGATGAAGGGACTGTACGCAAAATTGTAGAATTACTCATGGAGTATCAGGACTTATTTCCGACAAAGTTTTCTGAGCTCAAGAGAATCACTAGGGACCTCGGCATTATGCACATCACTTTGAAACCTGAAGCGTGCCCCATCAAGTGGTGGCCTTACCGACTGAATCCTAAATATAAGCAAAAGGTCAAAGAGCTGGACAAAATGCTTGCCGTAGGTATCATTGAACCAGTTGAACAGTCGGATTGGGTAAGTCCAATGGTCATCCAGGAAAAGAATACCAAGGGGGAAATACTCATCTGTGTAGATCTACGCAAGTTAAATGATGCCTGCGTCCATGACCCCTTCCCTACACCCTTCTCCGATGAAATCCTTGATAGTGTGGGTGGACAGGAGGAGTATTCCTTCACCGATGGGTTCTTCGGATACCACCAGATCCGCATTGCATCTGAAGATCATAGTAAGACTACCTTCATGACTGAAGGGGGGTCCTTTCAGTATACGGTCATGCCCTTTGGTCTCAGTAACGCACCTACTATTTTTTCCAGGGTTGTAGTTGCAGTATTCAAGAAGTTTATTCATAAGTTCCTAGAGGTTTATTTCGATGACTGGACAGTCTTCGGCCTGCTAAAGGAGCGTGTCCCTAACTTGCGATTAATGTTGGATTCGTGCCAGACGCACCAAATTTCCTTGAATATTAAGAAGTGCATCTTCTATGTACCATTTGGAATCTTTCTCGGGCACATAATCTGTCAGCAAGGGTTGATGGTTGATCCTATGAAGGTAGCCGTAATTATAAACCTTGCGGTCCCAACAATGGAAAAATAGATGCATTCTATTCTTGGACACATGGGCTATTACTGGAAATTCATTTAAGGGTACGCTGTGATCATGGAACTTATGGAAAAGCTACTAAAAAAAGATGTTTCCTGTTTTTGGGATGATGAATGTCAAAAGAGCTTCGAACTGCTCAAAGAAAAGATGATTTCTGCACCCATACTCATATTTCCTGATTGGTGGAAGGAATTTCATGTACATGTGGATGCATAAGGCATCGCGTTGGGCACTGTCCTCATGCAGCCTGGAGAAGGATATATTGATCACCCGATTACCTTTGCGAGTCGGAAACTCTCAGGTGCAGAATGAAAATACTCTACCACTAGGCGCGAAGGATTGGCTATGGTCTATGCGTTACAAAAATATCAGCACTATCTACTGGGTGGACATTTTAAAATGTTCACTGATCATTCGGTTTTGAAATACCTAGTCAACAAGCTTGTGTTGAGGGGGAAGATTTGCCGCTGGCTGTTTCTATTCCATGAATATGATTTTGAGATCATCGTCAAGCCTGGAAGGTTGAATGCATGCCCGAATCATCTATCTCGCATTGAAACAAGGGAAGAACCTACTAGATTGGAAGAAGGTTTACCAGATGCGCAACTATTCACCATTAATTTGGTTAACACACACTTTGCTGATATCATTGAGTTCCTCACTACAGGAGTGACCCCTGCAGAATATTTGGTACAAAAAAAGAAGGAGTTTGTTACTCGGGCAGCGGAATTTACTATCATCACCGGTCAGTTATACAAGCTAGGCGCAGATGAAATAATATGCAGATATGTCCTGGAACATGAACAGTCTTCCGTATTAGCAGAAACACACGAAGGTGTCATAGGAGGCCACTATGTAGGACAAGAAATGACACAAAATATTTTGAGGGCTAGGTTATGGTGGCCTACCCTGCATCAGGATTCTTACACCTATTGTAGATCATGCGACACCTGCTAGCGAATAGGGCGGACCTCGCACCGAGATGAGATACCGTTACGGCCTCAAGTAGCTTTACAACATTTTTATAGATGGGCCATTGATTTTATAGGACCCATAAATCCACCGGGCAAGAAAACAGGTGTGTGCTACATTATCACAGCCACTGACTATGTCACTCTATGGGCTGAGGCACAAGCGGTGAAGGATTGTACTGTGAATACTTTTGTCCACTTCATCTTTGAGCAGATTCTGACCAATTTTGGCTGCCCAAAGATCCTGATGAGTGACAGAGGTACACACTTTTTTAACCAAATGATTCAAGCCTTGAATGAAGAATTCTGGATCCACCATGCGAAGAGTACTCCATACCATCCCCACGCAAATGGAGTGGTTGAAGCTTTTAAGAAAATTTTGGAATAGGCATTAACTAAGGTTTGCAATCCCGATCATAGTGACTGGGATGTTCGCATTCCCTCTGTTGTGTGGGCCCACCGAACTACCTCCAAGATGCTAACAGGCAGGAACCCCTTTCGGATGGTCTATGGAAAAGAGGCCATTATTCCCATAGAATACGTTGTTCCTAGCCTACGCATTGCAGCATTTACAAATATGGCAGACCCCGATATCATAGAGGAGCGTCTTGCACAGCTTGTGGCTTTGGAGGAAGATCGATTTATTGCTAATTTTCATCAACAGGTTCAGAAGGCTTGCGATAAAGCATGGAATGATCGACTTATTTGCCAAAAGACATTCTTCACAGGTGACCTTGTCCTTTTATACGATAGCCAATTTGTGAAACATCTAAGAAAATTCCGACAGCACTGGCTTGGTCCCTACACAGTTAAGGAAAACACAAATGGAAGAGCAGTCCAGCTAGCTACCCTGCGCGGGGATATCTTACATGGCTTTGTCAATGGTAGTTGACTCAAGCCATATCGAGTTCAATGACTATATGGCAGCTACGATGACTTGGGACGAGTCACAAGATTGTGTTGGGGGACTATTGGAACAGGGTCTCTTGCGAGCTATGAAACTGGTCCATTTGGATACTTTTTTATTATATTAATCTAGCGGAGGGGTTTTGGGGTGGGTCAAAGCCCCGAAAGTGTTATAATGCATAAAAGGGTAAACCAGGGGTCCAAAAACCATGGTTTGTGGACCATAGGAAAGTCTAGGCTAGATTTATATAAGAAGAGGGACATTGTTGTATTATAGACATAGAAAATGATGAGCTATTGATGTGAATTGTGGTTTAAGCTATCTGTTTCAGTTTTGGGGAAAGGACTCCTGCAGGCTGTGTGCGCGGAGATCCAAGTTCAGCTGTGTGCAGACCCTGCTACTGTGTACGTAGGTTGGAAAGGAAATTGTAAGGAAGGATTGATGAATGAATGAATAAGAAATATTGATAGAGAACTGAATCTGTGAGTATCTTGTGCGAATTGTTGGTAATTGTTGCACTGTGTATTTTCTATGTTTAAGCTGTGAAGATCTGTGTAAGTGTCTTTCCAGTATCTGGATTGGTTCTGTTCTGTTTGTTCTATTCTGTTTATGTAATGATGTGTTACTATCATAAAGGCATACAATTATAGATCTAGTGCACGTGGATGCGAATAGAGACTTAATTAACCTTGCGCAGAGAAAAGTAATCTGGGAATTGTAGGGCTCAGTGCAGCTCTTCTTGCCTTACCTATCCTTTCTTAGGGTGCGGAAACCTGGTTCCAGCACCCACCCATACTACTTCGGGTGAGACTTTGACCTGCGGAAGGAGGTCACTGCCAAAAGGGCCAGTAGTATAGGGGTTGTTGGCAAACCTTGCGCTCCAAACTTGGGTCAGGACCCCTTGAGCCAACAAGATGCAAGAATTTTTCGAAATAAATTTTGGTAATATGACTATTGAATAATATGGTTAGAAATTCGTGAAATTTATAAGGTATGTCAGCTTTATTAAATATTAAATTGTCAAAATAGAAATATATGTTAGCAAGCCACCTTCATTCTATGTAGATAAGCTTAAATTTATTCAACATGTTAGCACACTATAATTTCTTAGGCTGAGGGAGAAATCAACAGAGGTAACCAAAAAAGCACTTGGAGTCAAGGATCTATCCCTCCAAGACTCATAGAGGGATATATTTTTATGTTTTAAATTTTTTTGGATTGGATCCTAGGATAGTATGAGGATAAAAATGTTTGTTTTGAGTTTTTGGTTTAGACAACAGAAGAGGGCCATTGGGTTAAATGGAGTCAAAAGTTCAAAGATGATTTAAAAGAATGAATAACTAAGATCATGTGTAACCAGGAAATATAGTCATGTTAGTGGATCCTTACAGTTTTTGAGATGGAAGAGAAGAACATATTGGGGTTCCATCTAAATGCAAAGTAGAAATTATTTGAATTCTACATTCAAATTTCCAAAGAAAATGTAAATATTTTTTAAATCTAGAGCAGGGTGTCTGAAAAAAATCTTGAAAATAATTTTCTTATAAAAAATAAGGAAATAAAAAAATATGTGAACCAATAAAATAAGAAATTACATCAATAAGCACTTCACCACATAATCATGACACAAGAATCTGAAAAGAGAAGGTCTTTCTATTCATCCAAAAATAGTCACTTACAACCTGCTAAACATCTTTACAATAGCTAGTGAAATTCCCATACCATCCCTCCATTCAGGTCCAACCCTTATCCCATATGACATTCTATCTTTTATAATTTTCCTCTTATATTAAGATCCTATAGACTAGGAGGATCAAATCTCTTCCTTGACTATTTTCAGATATTTCTAGAAAATACCTATTTATGTTCTATCTAAAATAAATATTTGAGCTATTTCAAAGTCATGCCATATATCTCAAATATACTACAATATATTTTATTTTTAATGCTAAAAGGGTAAAAATAGCAAAATCTTCTTGCTGACTACTATCCTCAAAATGGAAAATACAACATAATTCTAAAAAATATATATACTTTTCTATTATTTAAAAACCCAATATGATTCAATCTGATCTTGATAGCAACATGTTGAGAATGATAAATAACTAGAAGATTGTTCTGGAAGCCTTTGAGATCATTGAGGAATCGTTTTGCCTTGATTTAAGGAGATTTGATTCTTTATGTTAATAACAAAAATTTCGGTAGCTAATTAGGACAAACAGACTATGTTTAGTTGTCAATTTTCTGGGCGTGATTTGTGACAGCTAATTATGGATTCTAAAACAGTTCTTAGCTAGCCAAAACTATAAATTCTCCTAACTTTAATCCAAAATCATTGAGTTTCCCTTCGACCCTGCTTCATTTGTTATAACCACTTCAATTGAAATAAAAGGAATCTTTAGCTAGGGTATCAAGCTTGAGGTGGGCTTTAGGTTTTATTTTCTTGTGGACAAGCTTGAATCTCAAATCCTTGTTCATGTTCTACAATTTTCTATTATGCTTGCGAGGCTTCTTGTTCTTGTACTTTACAGTTTCATACTTGATGGCTAACTGATCCAAGGCAAAACCAATTTTGATAGATGAATGTCTAAGAGTCTCATTTCCCTTATTCATATGTCTCTCTAACACCTTTACCTTGACATTTTCTTCTTTCAGTTTCTGTACCTTAGGCTTCTTGCTAACCTTATTTTTGATGGTGTTCCATTTTCTTCAGAGGTTTCCATTACTACAACTGATGGCTATTCTTCCATTTCTACAGCTAGGGGCTCTGAAACAGAATGATAATATGGCAGGTTTAAGACATTTGTTTCTACAAATTTTCCTTGATTCTCTACCTTCTATCCAAATTCTAACTTCCTCTTTGACTTCTTTGATTTTGAAGGAGAAGCATTGGTTCTCGCTTCCATAGGAGACAATGCTATTCTATTCCTTTTACTAGTTTTTGGGGAAGTCAATTCTTGTGAGGGAGTTCCTCCTTTCTTTAGTCGAATTTCCCGCTCAAATTCTCCCCAAAACATGAGATAGTTCCAAGTCTTTTTTATTCTGTTGAGCTCTTCTAAAACTATCAATTCGATCAGCCCATGATGGAAAATATTGTTTCTAGATTTTTAAGGCTTGGCATGAACTTTAGAAGCCATCTTGGTAAGACTCTTGAGAATGTAAAATGGTATATTTAGATGTTTCTTACTTATGAAATGGAGGAGCAGCCTCAAGTGGTAGAGCATGGTCCTTCCATATATCCCCTCACAAGTGATGTAAACCTGAATAATCTTTAGCAATTTATTCCATTTCTCCTCCAAATAGCTCCTCGAAATCTCATTTTTCCATTTCATATTTTGATATTCTTCTTTGAGGAAAGATTTGAAATTGACCTCTTTGATTGAGGTAGTCTTAAACCACTTTTCTCCTTAACTAGGCATATCTATAGTTGTTTCAACACTCGCCTCATGTATATGCATTACCATATGCCCAAGATGACCCTTAAAGCCATCAAATATTTTGGCAAATGATTCAGTGACACCTTGATGGTATCCCTAAAGATTTTAACAGAACCTGTATCATCCAACCTCCTTGAATAGTTCACAGGTCTGAGGGTGTGCTTCAAGGTATGAAATGTCCTATAATTCCTTTCTTAGAAGGGAACCTCCTATTGAAATATCCATTACATGGATTCCTAAAAAATTCTTCAAAGTGGCCAGGATATGTGAAGGTGAATGATGAACTCAAATGATCATGAAGGTGGGGTAGAATAGTAAGAAATGATGATAGGGTCAAAGGATGAATGGTTTGGGCACTTGTGGGTAGCTTTAAAACAATCAGAAACTGACCATCGACTGATTCAAAGCATGGGAAGGCTCATGACCATTTTCTCAGGATCAACTGAAGTGGGTAGGCATGCTTTAGGGTTATGATTGCTTGATGTGGACAAGGCATAAATGAGTCACAATCCTTTTTGAAATTACGATGAATGATACCCTGGAGTAGTTTTGACAGCATAGCTCCAAATGATGATTCGTGTACAACCGCTGATATGGATGTGACACAACTCTTTTAAACCCTAGTGACATTCAGGATTTTTGGCAGCTTACTATAGGCATGAGTAAACCGTTAGCTACCAAAATTTTCAAATTTTGGTACCTAACAGCTATAAGATTTCAACCTTTTGACTAGGAAAAAGAAAAATTTCTGCCATAATTAAAACATAATCAAATTCATAGAAAAACCTAATTCGGCCACTTTAAACCTTCAAAATCTCATGTGAAAACATCGTAATTCCAACCTACCATGTGAGAGCACTAGGGATACCTGGATATTTTCTTTGAAGCATTGGATATGCCACTGGACCATTACTCCTGAGCACCTTATCATGAAAACATTTTCAACTTGATCAGAACAATTCCCAAATAGATAATTGGAGAACAGATGACTATTTCATAGGGTCCTAACACAGACCAAAACCTTGGATGCAACCATTAGGAAAGTTCAAGAGGTATATCAATAGAATATGAATAAATTAGGTAAACATAAAACATGGGATGACAACATTGAGAAGGATTTTACAAAGTAGAGAAATAGGGGGTTTATACCCTCCTACTTTACCAATGGACATAAAGTGAAACAATAGACAACCTCATATATTAGTGAATCTAGGGGCAATGAATTTTTAGGTAAGAAATAATCAATCCAAACTATTATATGTTCATATTGTCTAGGATATCATAAATTTCAACATCACCCTTATAAGGATATATGTAAGAAGATGGTGCAAAGTATGAAAACAATTAATACAGTGAAGCACGTGGGTGGAGGCATGCCCAAGATTTACCGTGATATTGATAATAAGAAGGATGAACCCCAGGAACACATGTTTGAGATGTAAGGTATGTTACATAATCAAACTATTACTATTTTGGTAGATTCAAGATTCAACCATAGTTATATTGATATGAAATTAGTAGATAAATTTAAGTTACAAAAGGGAAACCACCCAAAGGCATGACTAGTTCAGTTAACTACAAGAGTAAAGAGATACGTAGATATTGAAAGGATGTCCAATTTTTTTAATGTATTAAGTATTAAGGCTAAGCTTAATATAATATATTTAGGATCATATGATTGCTTGATCAATGTGGATTCGTTGGAGAAAAATCATATAATTATGGATTGATACAATAAATATTTTATGTGTGTTGATGATGAGGGACAATAAAGGAAGGTCTAAGGAATATCTATACTGATATCTATTCAAGAGATATCATCCCTATAGTTAAGAAAGAAATTTAGAAAAGGTTTTTAGGTTTTGGCAGTACATTTGGAGAAATCTAATAGGAATCAACAAGCCAAATTGGAAGATTATCTAATGTTGAATGAATATGTTGATGTAATTTTTGAAATCCCAAGGTTACCTCCAAAGAGGGATATAGATTTCTTAATTGATTTGATGCCTAGAGATTCTATAGTATCTAAGACAAATTACAAAACGGGTGACTCAAGAGCTGAGAGAACTACATTTTTAGTTGGAGGAGTTATTGAAGAATATGTATATATGAACTAGTGTATCACCACGGGACACTCTAGTCCTTTTTATCAAGAAAAAATATGTAACATTAAGCTTATAATTGGATTTTCAACAATTGGATAAAAAGGCTTTTAAGAATAAATATCCATTGTCGAGGATGAATGATCTATTTATTCAAATTTGCGGAGCTAATATATTTTCCATGAGTGAATTGAGTTTAGAATATCAAAAATTATGAATTAACGAGTAATATATTAGTAAAATAAATTTCTGAACTCATAAAAAAAAATTATGAGTTCATGGTGGTGCCTTTTTTATTAACACATGCACTAGGTGTTTTCATGTGTTTAATGAATGGAGTCCTTTGAGAATATATGGATAAGTTCATCATTGTTTTTCTGGATGATGTATTGGTGTATACTAAATTAGAGGAAGAGCACACACAACATATGAGGCTAGTTTTACATGTGTTATTAGAACACCAATTGTACATTATGTTCAATAAGTGATCTTTCTATTAGAAGAATATTTATTATTTAGGACATATTATTTTAGATGATGGGATAGTTGTATATCCATAAAATATTAAGGCCTTGAAAGGTTTTTTAATGTGAAATAATATTACATAAGTTAATTATTTTATGGACTTAGCTAGCTATTACAAAATAT
The DNA here is from genome assembly GCA_034641835.2 of Pinus albicaulis. Taxonomy (NCBI): domain Eukaryota; kingdom Viridiplantae; phylum Streptophyta; class Pinopsida; order Pinales; family Pinaceae; genus Pinus; species Pinus albicaulis. The sequence continues at coordinate 623,648,240 of CM076584.1, read as the reverse complement.
TCATTGAAGTATTTTCAAGGATTTACCACCCCATCACTTTGTTACAGAGGAAAGGTGTTAAATTTGAATGGACCTTGGCGTGTGAGGAAGCCTTTCAACATTTGGAGGATTTATTAGAAATCATTGTAGTCCCTAAGGTAAGATATCCAAATGAAGAGTTTTTAATGCATGTCAAGAGGGTTCAGACGGAGCGCTCAGGTAGAATGGACATGTGGTATTTTACAAGTCTAGGAAGTTTAAATACTATGGGAAAAATTATGGTGTACATGATTTTGAATTGGGATTTGTCATTAATGCTCTTAATATGTGGAGAAATTATCCTATGGGCCAAAAATTTGAATTTAAATCTTATAACTATAGTTTTATGCACTTGTTTTAGCAACCAAACCTAAATTCTTAGAAAATCATATGCTTGGAATTGTTAGAAGAATACAATTTTGAGATTAATTACATTAAATGAAAAAAGAAAATATTAGCATATTATCTTAGCCAAAGAGTGATTTTTTCTCATGCTTTAGGGATAATTATATGTAAAGCAGCTATAATATACATGGTTAAAGTCATAAATTTCGATGAGAAGTATTTGACCGTCAAGAATAGTTTATAGAAGGAGGAGAGGTAGACTAAGTATTTGGACTATGAGCTTGGAGAAAAGACAAATTTCTTCTCTATAAAAACCTTACATATGTGTCAAATGTGTAGGATGAGAAAGAGTTGATTTTGAAGGATATGCATAGGGTACCTTATGTACGACACCCAATATATCACAAAACTATTACAATAGTAAAGAAGTAGTATTTTAGCCTAGATTAAAGAAAGGTGTAGCAGATTACATAGTTAATTTTTTGGAGTGTGAAAGACTTTTTTTAACCTATGCCAATTCCAAATTGGACATCGGATGTTGTGTTGATTGATTTCATAACTAAATTTCCCAGGATAGTTAAATGACAAGAAGGAATAATAGTGGTAAATAAAATTACCAAAATTGTTGTTTCATAGATCTGAAATTGATGCATAAATAAACTAATATTATTGGTACTTTCATGAGAGATACTTTTAGGCTTCATGGTCTTCCTAGGGCGATTATTTTGGATAGAGGTCCGAAGGTCATATCTAATTTTTTTGGAAGGGATTATTCAAAGCATTAGGTACTAATATGAATATTAGTACTATGTATCAACCTAAGTTCTATGATAGACAAAGTTTATTGATTAGGTGATTGAGGATATTTTGTGAATGCATGTCATGGGTAAACCATCCAAATGGGAGGACTACCTATGTCTGGTAGAGTTTTCATATAATAATAGATATCAGGATTCATTGAAAATGATTCCTTTTGAAGCATTATATGGTAGGATATGCATATTCCAATGAATTGGAGCAATATGATAGAAAAAGTAATGGTTTGTCTAGAGTTGTTGAGAGGAATGGAAGAGAAATTTGTGAAAATTAGGAAAAATATTAAATATTCCCAAGATAGGAAGAAAATTTATGTGAATATGAATATATTTCAAAGAGAATTTAATGTTGGAGATGACATATTTCTATAATTCAAGTCATAAAAGAGCTCTTTATAGTTGGATTTGTGTGCCAAATTAGAATAATGTTTGATCTAGGTGGATATTCATGGCCACCCATCTCTTCCACTTGCACCCCCGACACTCTTTCCTTTCAATTTACTGTTTCCCAACATTATTTACTATTTTGGAAATTTTCTATTTTTGGCAGTTTTTTGGGTCATGAAATTATAGATCTTTTTTGAGTCCGTATACTTTGTTTTCCAGGTAAATGGGAAAAAATTACTCCTTAATTCATTCATTGAAGATGCGGAGGAATTATCTTCTTGGAGGGTGGTTTGTTCTGATGTGTGATCATAGTGGAATGCGTTATTTTTTTGACCAACCAAATATGACAAGCTAGATTGTTGGATACCCACAATGAGTTTGACATTGAGATCATATACATCATGGAAAAGGAGAACATGGAAACAAATTCTCTTAGTAGGAGAGTGCAGGTGAATCATATTTCAACTGTGAGCTCTTACAGGAAAAAATTATGGGAGCATATCATGTAGGAAGGGTAGCATGATGACATGTACCAACATTTGGAGCACAAGTTGTACCATGAGGGTGAAGGTGATAGGGATGTAGATTATCACATCATGGTAGATGGGCTGGTAAAATTTAGGAACAATATTTATGTGTTAGATAATAGTGAGCTCAAGAAGCTTATCTTGTGGGAGTTTCATGTCAAGTATTATTCATGTCACCCGGGATATTAGAAGAGTCTAGAAGCAGCTAAGAATTTATATCATTGGTTGAAATTGAATAAATATGCAGCTGAGATTTTTGTAATATGTATGAATTGTCAGGTGGTGAAATCATAGTGTAAGTATCCAACTAGTTTATGGTAGCCTATTGAAATTCCAAAGTGGAAATGGGAGGCCATTTCCATGGAATTTGTTATAGGTTTACTGAGGATATCAAAGTAAAATGATTCCATAATGGTTGTGGTAGACATATTAAGAAAGGTAGCTCACTTAATTGTAGTGAAGTATATTAATTAAGCTAGTGAGGTAGCTAAGATATTTATCAGGGAGATACTTAGATTGCATTTGTTCCTAAGAAGAACATATCAGACAAAGATGCCAAGTTCAATTCCAAGTTTTGGAAGGTTTTTTATGCAATATTTGGGACAAAGTTGGATTTAGTACAACTTATCATCCACGGATAGATATAAATGCAGATAAGGTGAAAAATATTCTTAAGGATACATTGAGGATGTATGTCATGCATTAGCAGAAGAAGCGGGAAGTGTATATTCCATTGGTGGATTTTTGATATAATGAAGGGTATTAGGAATCCTTGAGGATGAGTCCATTTGAGGCTCTATATAGACGAAGTTGTAATACTTGTATCAACTGGAGTGATGGAGTGAAGAGGGTGTTTATTATAATAGTTATGTTGGTAGAGATGGGATATGAAATGTGGGTTATTAAAAGGAAATTGAAGGAAACACAAGATAGGCAGAAGATTATGCAAAGAAATATAGGGAATTAAATGAGTTTTAGGTTGGGGAGCATGTGTACTTATGCATCAAGCCCAAGAGAATATCTTTGAGGATTGGATCATGTGCCAAGTTGGAACCTCGATATTTTGGGCATTTTAAGATCCTTGAGAGAATTGGACCAATGGCCTACCAATATTGTTATGAAACCAACTCCAAAAATAGAATAAAAGAGATATAAATGCCTTATAAATCAGCCATTTCGATGGGGAAACCTCATTTACATTACATAAATGAACAATTATTGGATGATATAAATGACAAAACCTCCTTTCTATATATAGGAGTCCATGGGGTCAGAATATAATCCTAGCTCACCTGACAATAATAATTTAAGGGAAAAATAATAAAAATAGTGGCTTTTTATGGGGCACAATAATAACAATGGGGGGGCTATAGAGGTACAAAAATAAAGATAAGGGGGCTACACTAACAACAATAAGGAACTACACTAGTAATATAGGGACCTAACATGGCCCTCTCCTTCAAACAAATGTTGTCCTCAATGCTTGAGTAACTCTAGATGCTTCTGTATAAAATTCTCATCCTCCCATGTGGAATCCTCAATGGGTAAGTTCTTCCACTTGATGAGATCCTATGAAATTGATTTATTTCATAGCTATTGAGTTCTTGTTTCTGTTACTATTTCAGGTTCCAATATGATTGTTCCTTCATCATCAAGTTTTGGTAATATTTTTTGAACTAGAAATTTGTCACCTATAACCTTCTTTAAGCATTAAACATGGAAAACTCGGTGCACTCGAGAAGAAGAAGGAAGCTCCAATTTGTATGCCACAGTACCAATATTTTGAAACACCTTCTAAGTACCATAGTAATTTGGCGATAATTTATTATCCTTGTTATCTTGCTTGAGGGACATTTATTTGTACGGTTGTATCCGTAAAAGTACCCAGTCTCCTACATCAAAACTTATCTCGGTGTGATGTTGATCTTCGAGTTGTTTCATTTGATTTTGTGTCAAATTTAGGTTATCATTTAAGAGTTGGAGAACTTATCCTTGATGGTAAATGTGATCTTCAGTTGCTTTAACCTTATAATTTTCTCTTAAAGATGATGTGATGGATGGTGGATGATATCCATAAAGTGCCATAAATGGGGTTTTTTTTCTACAGTATGGAAGGAAATGTTATAATACCACTCAGCCAAAGGTAACTACTTGACCCATTGTTTTTTTCTATCAGACACAAAATAATGAAGATACACTTCCAAACATTTGCTCACTATCACAGTTTTCCTATTGGATTGAGGATGATAATATGAGTTATGAGCCAGTTGAGTACCCAAATAAGAAAATAATTCCGTCCAAAAATTTCCAGTAAAAATGGGATCTTTGGCACTTACAATAATCTTTAGGTTTCCATGTAGCTTTTGAATTATTTCCATAACTGCAGTAGCAACTATACTTGCTTTAAATGGATGATATAATGCACAAAAGTGTGCATAGCTAGTAAGTCTATGAACTACCACCATGATGACACTCTTTCCTTCGGACTTCGGTAAAATTGTGATAAAATCCATTGAAACCTCCTCCCAACATTGACTTCGAATGGATAAAGGTTGTAGAAGACCCGAGGTCTTAATTTTCCCAACTTTATTTTGCTAGAAAACAAAACATTCCCCCACAAAATTTTTAATATCAGATTTAAGGCCATCCCAAAAAAATTCTTTCTTCACCCTGTGGTAGATTTTTAAAAATCCTGAGTGTCCTCCTAAAGGAGAGGTGTGCAATTCCAAAGGAATATTTTGTTTTAGTTGGGAATTCTTACACATATATAAGTGATATTTGTACCATAAAGAATTATTTTTACAACTAAATGTATCAGATGCACTAGGATCTTGCTGCAACTTTTGAATGTGACTCCACACCTCTTTGTCATTCTTCCATTAATCCCTTGCTTCAGCTATCAAATGTGGTTGGATAATAGAAATGGCACAAATAAATGCTTCCACCTCATCATCCTTTCTTGAGAGTGCATCTGCAACAACATTTAGCTTCCCTTTTTTGTAGATGATTTCAAAGTCATAACCCAACATCTTTGTGACCCCATTTTGCTACTCTTTTGAAGATATTACTTGTTCCAAAAAGTATTTAAGACTATCATGATAAGTTTTTATCTTGAAGTTTCTTCCCATTAGGTAAGGTCACCATTTCTTTAGTGCATGTATTATTGCCAACATTGTCTTCTCATAAATAGATTTTTGTAAATATTTTCTTTTGATTGGACGACTTTCAAAATAAATCGGTCTTCCTTTTTGCATTAAAAAGCACCAATTCCATTTCCTCAGGCATTGTATTCCACAAGAAAGGTCTCTGTGAAGTCTGGTGTAGCTAAGACTAGTGCTAAGCACATTACCTCATTAATATTTTCAAAAGCCTTAGTTGCTTTAGGAGTCCATTAAAATGCATCCTTATTCAATAATGTTGTTATAGGTGCTGCTATTCTCCCATAATTCTTCACAAACTTGCCATAATACCTGGTTAACGTGAGAAATCCTCACAACTTCTTTATGGTTGTGAGGACTTTCCATTCCTTAATGGCTTTATTTTTCTTAGGGTCTACCTTAACACCCTCCTGAGATACAATATGACCCAGATACTCCACCTCTTGTACTCCAAAGAAATATTTGGAGGTTTTTTCATATAATTGTTTCTCCTCCAATAGTTTGAGCACCTTGTCAACATGTTGAACATGATACTTCCAAGACCTGTTGTAGATTAGTATATCATCAAAAATTACTAACACAAATTTTCTAAGGAAGGGTTTGAAAATGGAATTAATCAACCCTTGAATTGTAGAAGGTGCATTGGTAAGGCCAAAGGCATGACCAAAAATTCATAATGACCAGCATGAGTTCGGAATGTTTTTTTTGGAATATATTTGATCTAGATTTATGCAGGAATGCAACAGAATACACAAATAACCATAAATACAAAGCTGCAGTGGAAATAACAATTCATTTCATTAATATCAAAGAAGTGAAATTTTCTTACAGACAGAATGGAAATAAACTAGCTAGGGTGCTGGTAGCTTATCTCTAAGAAACGATGTGGCGGCTACAGGCCTATGAAATGATTTACAATGAGGCTTGAGGGCCTATTTATTATTTAGAAACAATGGAAAACCATAAACATCCAAAACCCTAACCCTAGGAGATGAAGCGCCAAAACTATGGGCCCTGTTTGGGTAAATTGGTGTTTCAACTTCCCGGGGATGTAACTTTGGCATACGATCCTTGTTTGATGCGAACCATACCTCGTTAGAAAGATCTATCTGAGGAATACAAATTTTAAGTGAGAAACATCAGTTCATGGACCCATGTTGCTCCTGGTTTTTCCAAAAAATGTCGTTTAGGGCCTCAAAACGGCTCAAGAAGTTCAGGACCCGAAAAGCTGCTAAAAATAGTAAGTTGTGCTGAAACTGAAAAAATGAAAGAGACAATGGTGGGGCCCCAAGTGGAATAGGCATGTGGCCACCAATATCCACCTGGATCATTCCTCCCCCCTTAGGAATCAATGGTCCCCATTATGTTGAGTTCCTCCATGTGATGAGGAAACTTCTGCTGAACTTGGTCCCTGGTGAACCACATGCCTTGGTGCAAGAGTTGGCCAGCTTTGACAACCCGATACAGTTGGATATTTTTTTGGTGAGTGTTATTGATTTGCATGTCCATGATACAGTCTTTGGTGGCCTGTTCCATGCAGTCTGGGTTTAACTCTTTTGGTGTGAGTTCTTCTGCAATGTTAGAGCTGTCTAGTAGAGGTGGGAAGTATGGACAAAGGCAGTCTACATTGAATATAGTGTGTAGACCAAGGAATGGTGGAATACTGAGCTCGAAGGTGTTGTTCCCTATAGCCTTGGTGATGTTGTATGACCCATATTGGAGCGGACGAAGTTTGTGGTGGGGTCCAGTGAGGCACTCCTTCTACAAATGTAGCCACACTTTGGCGCCCATCTGGAAGTTGTGTGGCACTCGATGTTGATCATTTCATTGCTTGCACTTAGCATTGGCTCAGTCCAATATGTCATGAACATATTGGCGGATATGCTGAATGTGCTTGATGAAATTGTTCGCTTTGTCAGCTTCCAACTGGATATGAGCCAAATCGGCCCGAGGAGCCGCAAATGGCATGGCTACGTCAATGGGACACAGTGGCTGGAATCCCAAGCCCACCTAAAAGGGGTTGTGACCAGTTGAGCTATGGAGAGCCTGATTATAACTGTGTTGTACATAGGGGAGGATCTCATCCCATGTGTGCGGATGCTTTGAATTGTACATGCACGGAATGTGTACAATCATCCTGTTGACGACCTCTATCTAACCATCAGTTTGGGGATGGAAAGTTGTGGACATGGTGAGCTTGGTGTCCAACATTGACCAGAGTCTGGACCAAAATGTGCTGAGAAACCTGCCGCCATGATCTGATATGATAGACTGTGGGATCCCAAAGTGCACCCATACTCATTCAAAGTAGAGTTTAGCAGTGGCTTCTGCTATGATATTCTTCTTGCAGGCCACCATAATAACCATATTCAAGAATCTGTTGACGACCATGAAAACACAATCATTGCCATGCTTAGTTGAAGGAAGGCCCGATATGTAATCCATGGAGATGTATTCCCAAGGTCGAATAGGGGTAGGTCGCAGATTATAGAGGCCTTGCTTCTTGATGGTCGATTTGGCAATGGCGCAAGAAGTGTAGGATTTGATGTACTTCCCGACATTATATCTATGGTTCAGCCAATAGAAATACTTCTGTAGTACTGCCACTACTTTCTCGACCCAAAAATGCCTAGCGACTCAACTGTAGGGCACTTCCCATAACATCTTGGCATGCTCGCTTGAAGGAACACAAAGGTGTCCCAGGTGAAATAACAATGCATCTTGGAGGTGAAAATTTGGAACTTGAGTACCCCCCAAGAGTGCCTTGTATGTGTGGCTAAATTCTAGATCACTCTTGTAGAGAAGTGACCAATCAGAATTCTCATGCCCACAAGAGTTGAGAACGGTGGTTACGGCCATGATTGGTGGTTGACTGAGGCAGTTTGCAACATTATTGGTGATACCCTTCTTTTACTTGATGTTCAAATGAAATTGCTGTAGATATGTGGACCACTTCTGATGGTGATCATTCTACAACTTCCCTTGTGTCTGTATGAACTGCAGGGATCAGTGGTCTGTGTGGATGATTGTCTCCTTCCCCAAAATGTAATGCTTCCATTGTCGACAAGCCTGCACAATGGAATGCATTTCTTTGTCGTATGTGGGATACTTGCGAATTGTTTCGGACAATGTCTCACTCCGATATGCCACTGGGTGCCGTTGTTGAGTAAGAACTGCCCCAATAGCATAGTTAAAGGCATCTATCTCGATCTAAAATGGTTGTTGCAAGTATGCTAATGTGAGCACTGGGGCATAACAGAGGTGATTTTTCAATCCTACAAACACTTTCTATTGAGATTCTGACCAAAATAATTTTTCTTTCACTCCCCCCTTGGTGACTTCACTCAAGGGCCAAGTGATATGAGAAAATCCCAACACGAACCTGCGGTAGAAATTAGCAAGAACCAGAAAGCTGCGAAGCTCTGTTAGAGTGGTTGGGGCTGGCCAATCCTGAATGAATTGGATATTTGATGGATCCACATGCACCCCTATTTCATCAATAATGTATCCCAGACATTGAACCTGGGTCATGCAAAAAGTGCACTTCTCCAAATTGGCACACAACTTGTGTTGCCGTAGTGTTTGGAGGACTTCTTGAATGTGGTGGAGGTGCTCTTCCCAAGTCTGGCTGAAGATTATTATATCATCCAAGTACACCACTACAAATGAGTTGGTGAATGGATGCAAGATATCATCCCTCAAGCTCATGAAGGTTGCGGAAGCATTTGTCAATCCAAAAGGCATGATGAGCCATTCGAAAAGGCCCTCCTTGGCTTTGAAGGCAGTCTTCCACACATCCAAGTGTTCGATTGTTACCTGGTGATACCCAGACATCAAGTCGATCTTTCTAAAATATTTTTCCCCTTTGAGTTGGTCCAGAAGGTCATCAATCCATGGGTTCAGGTACCTATTATGGACAGTGATCTTGTTCAGCACCCGATAGTCAATACGAAGTCTCCAAGTCCCATCCTTCTTCTGTACCAACATGATTGGGCTCCCACAGGGCGATGTAATTGGCCAAATGTGACCTTTCTATAGCAGCTCCTGAATCTTCATTTTGATTTCCTCATTCTCCAGAACAGAGTGCCTATAGATCGGTCCATTAGGTAGCGGCGCACCTTGGGTCAGGTCAATGGGGTGCTTGACTTGACAGGTTAGAGGCACCCCTGTGGGTGAGGTGAATATGTCCCCATACTCCTCCACAAACTTGTCCATTTGTTGTTGTCATGTAGAGGAGCCATGTCTAGAGGTCGTTGCCACAATCTTCTTCTTGCCCTAGAGGTGGATCATCAGGAAAACAAATTTCCTGGTTTGGTAAATGAGCTTACTGCATTGTTTTGCAGTAACCAGAGAGATAGTGGGAGGCGGTGGCACCTCTGGTATCCTGTACAACTTATTTCTAAAAGTAACAATAACAGCCCGAGGTCAGGACTCATACACAACATGTTTCTTCCACAAGTATGGTTCACCTAATAATACATCAGAAACATCAATAGGAGCAATGTCACACAATACCTCATCGATGAAGGGATTAATGCTATAGGGAAGGCGCCACTGTTGGTTAACGCGGAGATCTCTTCCTTGGTGAAGCCACCCAATGGTGTGTGGTTGTGGGTGCGCTGTGGTCAGCAAGCCCAACCACTTTACGACATCTACTGAAATGAGGTTCTTTTGGCTCCCATTGCTGACAATGAACTATAGCAGGGAACCCTTTACCCACATATGGGAGTGGAAGAGACACTTTGCCTCCTCTAGATCTTCTCGTTCCTCCTTCTAGATATTTGTAGTGGCAATAGTGGCGTTTGGCTCCACATTAATAATATTCTTCCCTTTTTCATTACCCTTGTCAGGTTCTAATTCAGAGTCGGAGCATGCACCTGATTCAGAAGCCCTCATCTCGGCCACCAACGACTGCTTGGCTCGACACTCACTTGTGTTGTGAGTGGAGCTCTTATGGAACTCACACCACTTTCCCACGTCCTTCTTTAGCTTTGGCATCTAATTCGTAAGTTCCTCATCTTGGCCACCAATGATCGTCATTCGACACTCACTTGTGCTGTGAGTGGAGCCTGGCGTGAACTCTCTCAGCACTTTCCCATGTCCTTCTTTGGCTTCGCGGTGTTGTTATTTGCTTGTGGCTTTGGGAGGTTGTCTTGGGATGCCATGCCTTGGCCTTGTCCTTTTTTCTATGGTTTGGGGCACCTTTCCCTTTCTTTTGACTCGCAGATCCAAAGTCTCGCTTCTTCTGTTTGAATTTCTTCTCAGTCTTGGCAGCATACCAGTATGCCATAGCAAGTGAGGAGATGTCTAGGAACTCCATTTACTCCAGAATGTATCTGTGCAGACAACTGCGATACTTTAGCACCAAATGTTTCTCTGAATCTTTAATACCCAACTTTTTGCACAAGGTATGGAACAAGTTCGTCAACTCATGCACAGCTTGATCCCTTTGTTGCCGTAGCATGGCCCATTGTATGTACTTGTCCTCATAGCTCCCCACAGGATAGTATTGTTCCTTGATGGCATCTCGGAAATAATTCCAAGTGGGTGCAACTGAGAACATAGAGTGTTCTATCTCGTCCTTTTTTTCACAGTAGGTTTCCCACCAATCCTTGACATGGGGGGTAGCTTTGAGGAGTGAAAAAATAATCTTCTCCCGGATAGAAAAGCCATGAACCAAGAAATATCCTTCTAATAGATTCAACCATATATCTACGGCATATGCATCTATTTGACCCTGAAATATGGGAATGTCAAAGTTTACTTGTACCTTAAAGCAAGTCGCGCCTCCAGTGTGGCTGTTGGATGCAGAATGCACCACCAGTGGGTAGCCGTTGAAGGATCTAGGCAATATTTTGATAGGATCTCTTGCTCCCTCATCTTTCTTTTCATCTGCCATGGGTGTCTGTCGGGGTTTGCAAGGCTGATCTTGCAAAGGTTCCACCAAATCGAGCCTTAACTCCTTATACCCTGACCTCGTTGGGGACATGCAAAGAAGGATCGAGAAAAATTAGACTTCTCTGATACCACTGATCTAGATTTATGAAAGAACACAACAGAATACACATATAACCTTAAATACAAAGATACATCTTAAATAAAACTTCATTCCATTAATATCAAAGAACTAAAATTTTCTTATAGACTGAATGGAAATAAACTAGCTAGGGCGCTGGTAGCTTATCTTTGAGAAGATATGTGGCGGCTACAAGCCTCTAAACTGATTTACAATGAGGCTCGAGGGCCTATTTATTTTTTAGAAACAATGGAAAACCCTAAACATCCAAAACCCTAACCGTAGGAGATGAAGCATCAAAACTATGGGCCCCATTTGGGTAAATTGGTGTTTCAAATTCCCAGGGACGTAAATTTGGCATACGATCTCTGTTTGACATGAACCATACCTTGTTAGAAATATCTATCTGAGGACTACAAATTTTGAGTGAGAAACATCAGTCTATGGACCCATGTTTCTCCCAGTTTTCCCAAAAAACGTCGTTTAGGGCCTCAGAGCGGCTTCGGAAGTTCAGGACTCGAAAAAATACTAAAAATAGTAAGTTGTGCTGAAACGGAAAAAATGAAAGAGACAATGGTGGGGCCCCAAGTGGAATAGGTGGGTGGCCACCAATATCCACTTGGATCAATATACAGTCTTCATTTTAATTTGATGATATCCTGAACAAATATGGAAATTCGTAAAATAAAATTATCTATGTAATTCATCTAATAATTCATCAATCACAGGAATGGGAAATTTTTATTTAATAATGATCTTATTAAATTAATCAACACTATTGCATTTTTCTTCTTGATATGTGCTTCTATCGTGAGAGTTTGAGGAGTGGTAATTCCTGACAATGCATTACAGGATATGGTCGGACTCATTTCTTCTTTTTCTAGGGTTGGTTCTTGGTGTATATCCTCTTCATTTGAATTTTCTTGTTCGTTTTCTTCCTCCTCTTGACAATATAAGTAAAATATTTTTTTCTCGCCACACTTATGACCTTCAGTGTATTCTCTATCACAACTGTAGCAAAGCCATTTTTCTCTTTTTTCTTCCAAGTGTTGTGATGTCAACCTTGTAGGTTGTGGAATTCTAGAGTAGAAACACTTCCATATTTATAGATGTGAGTGGTAGGCTTCCTTTTCACCTTAATTTTACATTCAATTTTTCTTGCCAACCTAAAAGCCTTCTCCAATGTACCAGGTTCCTAAAGGAAAACCTCATTTTTGATGTTATCCTTTAAATTCCTTATGAAGATATCAATCTTGTGTTCCTCTGGAATATCACCGACCCTTATATTCAATTTTTGGAAGTCCTCAATGTGCTCCACCACTGAACCATTTTGTTTGAGATTTATCAATTGGCTAAAGAAGGTGTTTCTCTTTGTATCCTCATAATGTGCTATAGTTTCCTCCACAAAAATTGACTAAGTGACAATTTTTTTATGGGAGCAAAGCCATCGATAGCATAGAAATGTATTTTGTTCTGAATATAAAGTTGCAAGGCGTACCTTTTGTGTTTTTTTCACATTATTGAGATCAAAATATTGCTCCATTAGTAGTATCCATGTTACGGTGACCTTGCCATCAAACTTCCTCATATCGATATTTGGAATATGGTGGGTCTTCAATCCAACATCAAAGTTTATGAAATCAGGGTTAAGATTTGTTTTTTTCTCATCATGATTTTCTTCTACTATCTTTTCACCATTAGGAATCATTTATTGTATCAACTTTGTCAAACCTTCCTTCACACCTTCCATGTCTGATTTTAGATCATTCTTCTGGTATTATATGTTGTATTTAATTTTTTCTTCCATGTCTTCCATGCCATTCTTCAGGAAATCCATCTTAGCTTCAATTCCCATCTTCAAAACTTCCATTTCATTTTTTGTTTCTTTTTATGAGAGTGAAAGTTGTTGCACTTGCTCTTGTAATTTTGATATGTCATGCTGCACTTCTTGCTCTTCATGAGTCATAATGGAGCCATATAAGGGCTTGATGGGTGTTGAATTCATTTTAGGGTGTGTTTTAGAACCCAATACTAACATCTAAGCTTCAATATTCCCTTGAAATCACTTCAAACATATTTTTCAAACAAGAATTATGCAATTATAAAAGAACTACACACACTTTTCTTACTTTTGAGGAGCTCAATATTGAAACTTAATTATCTGTCTGATTTTCGATCTTCAATAGTAGCCCTCTGAAAATTCTTCCGAATGCCACATGTATGACCTGATTTGGATTCTTAAAGAAAAACTTATGCCCAATCTCTCACCATGACCTGATTATGGACTAGTTTAGTATAACGAACTTGTATGATGTGCCACATGTCACTAGTTCCTCTTTTGGCTCTAAAATTGATACACGGGAAACTATAGTCCATTTAATTTCATCCACTTTTTATAGAATCCCAATCTAATTCTCAGAGAGAGATTTATGATGATTTTCCCAAGGTCACCTCTTTTAGATGAAATTTGGGGGCCTACAAAAAACCTAACTTCCACAGATCATATCTCTGACAATATTGTGAATCAAGATATGAAATTTTTACACAAATTTCCTCGGGATTTATTCGAAAATGGTTTTTTTTTAGATTCTCAACCTTTGTATAAAAAAAAGCATCGTTCTAATTCCACGTTGACCTGTTTGAAGCAGCGGAACCCTAGAATCCAAAGCTCTGAAACCAAATGTTATGAAACCAACTCCAAAAATAGATGAAAATGGAGATGGCCTTAGAAATCAGCTACTTAGAGGGGGAAACCTCCTTTACATTACATAAAGAAAAATTATTGGATGATACAAATGGAAAAACTCCTTTCTATATATAGGAGTCCATGGGGTCACAATATAATCCAGTCGACCTAACAATAATAATGTGAGGGCACAATAATAACAATAGTGGCTTTTTATGGGGCACAGTAATAACAATATGGGGGCTACACGGGTGCAAAAATAAATATAAGGGGGCTACACTAACAACAATAAGGGACTACACTAGTAATTTAGGGACCTAACAAAATTACACTTCCTCCAAAAATGAAAGTCCATGATGTTTTCTATGTTCCATTGCTTAAGATATTTTTGCAGGATGTTGATCATGTGATTTATCAGTATGTATTGCAGGTGGAACTAGAGGGATAATTGCATCCAGATCCAAGTGCATGTTGTAGCAGGAATAGCTCATGCTTGGGATCCGAGCAATAGAGCATGTTAAAGTGTAGTAGAAACACTTTGGGCCCGATGAAGCTACATAGGAAATGGCTGATCACATGTAGGCTTCATATCATTCATTATTTCTTAGTTCAATAAAATGAGTTTCTGGTATATGTATATGTATATGGTTGTAAATATTGCAATGAATTATATTATCATGGTCGAATTAGAGGTATTTTGTTTTTTTTTTAAATAGGATATCATTGTAAATACTACATCTAGCTATGCGATAAATCTCCGTAGGTATTATGTTTTTCTTTCAACGTTTTTTGGTCATAGGTGTCATATAAAAACAAGGAAATTGTTCCCCTCTGGGGGAGGGGTTTGTAGCAATGGTAGGTTAAAGTTTCATGTAATAAAGGATAATAAAGGATAAATAATACCAAGGTCACACGACACGTATTCCGGGATGACAATTGGAAAAACACTATAGTGGGCATCACTTATAGTTATTTTATGGATATGAGAATTGGGAAAGGAATTGGAAGAGGAAAAGTGGAAATAATTTTCATTTATTTATGAAAATAAAGGAAAATAGGAGAAACGAAGGTGAAGGGACACAAATTTGCATGCTAAGGAAATTAGAGGGAAAATTAAGGAAAATGAGGAAAAAAGAGACATCATTAACAAAAAGGCACGAGAGAAAAATTAAAAACTTTTGTGAGTTCTACACTTTTGTCAGTTTTATATTTGATCAATTTTTAGAGAGAGAGAGAGAGAGAGAGAGAGAGAGAGAGAGAGAGAGAGAGAGGAGAAATAAATCAAGAAAGCAAGCAAAGACAAGTAAAGAAAAGAAAAGGAAGGAAAAGGAAAATCAAAGGAAGGCAATGCTAAGGTTGGATCAGTAGCTTCAACAAGAGGATTTTGCAGGTAACAGGTTGCATGTGTGATTTCCTAGCTGAGGTGTGAATGCATGGTAGATGAATTTGTTTATTTGGTTCATTTTTTGTCATTAACATGGGTTTTTCCTAGTTTGATAGTGGTTTCAGCCTCGCCTTTCCATTCCCTGGATATACATGGTGTGATGGGATTCATTCATGGTTGAGATTTGGTTGTTTAACCTTTGGAGTCCTTGGTTGATTATGTCTTGGTTTATCCCAAGAGATCACACATTCATTATTGGAATATTGAATGGGGATGATTTTTTGAAAGAAATATTTGGTTCAGCCTAATCTATGGGTGGGCGGTATGTGGAAGTACCTGAATTGGTTAGCTTTTGCATAAATTTAATAAGATTTGTTTTCCTATTATTATCTATGAGCACTTGAACTTGCTATTATGTTTATTTCATGGATTTTTTTCCATGGTTAATGTTATGATTATATGTTGGTTATAAGTATGATTCTATAATATGATCTATCTATGGCTCGTGTTCATGATTTGATAATTATTTGAATGGTTTATGAATGTATGGGATAACAAATGTTTTTATAGCTACTTGAGAGGGAATTAAAACTTCTTGGTGATTCTTAGATTAAGTTCATAAATTTATGATCGGATATCCATTCATGACCTATAGCTAACATGTTTACCATATGTTTTATGAAATGTCTATAACTTTCTACACAATCTATGTCAAATTATGACTTCAAACTTGAAATTTTGGCTTTTTACTCATGTTAATATGATTATGGAAAATTATAGGCAGTTCTAGGTAGTGGTCTAGAGGCTAGCCTCGAAGAGTGGCTTAGATATCGAAACCAAAGGAAATGAACTAGAGGACTTAGGTCATAACTACATTGAATCAAATTTGTGCATGTAGTTGGGCCTTCGTAACCACACTCTTTCCTTGTTGTGCATGTGGTTGGGGTGTTATGTCAGTTAAAAAAAAGGGTCTAGATCAGGAATTGATCACCTGGTGTGGTTTCTCATCTCCTAAGTGATACGTAGTCCCTGTACAATGTTAGTAAGTGTTTAGTTTATAAGTCCCACTTCCTTAACTAGAATTTGGAGGTCAGGTCATGTCATAGTATCACTCAACCTCAAATTTACCTCAGGATCTTGTAAAATAAGGTAAATGTTGAGAGGATTCGTTAATCCTAGGCATGTACCACCAACTATGAGATTATTTCCATTACCATCTCAGAGCATGGTAATCCTGACAGATCTAGAGTAGTCATCACAGCTCAGTGTTAATACTGGGAGAGAATTGTAGATAACACACGTAAATCATTGGTTAGTGTGCATGTTGCATTTCATAGAAATATTAGGACACTGTCATCATTTCCTCATGACCTGCCACTTCATTTATAAAATGATTCGTTCCTGGTAGGTTTACACTCTAACCAATTTTTACTTATGCGTGTATGTGTTGTGATGTCATTTGTGATGCTTGGAGGGTACATGACTTGCATGATATATATATATATATATATATATACACACACACATATATACATATATACATATATTTGTGTGTGTGTGTATGGAAATTTTGACTCTTATTCTCAAATTATGCATAATTATCTATATTGATTTCCATTTCATATTAAATTTCATTTATATTAATAAGTTCATGATATCATGTATACTTAACCCAACAACATGGATGAGCTTATGAGGTTATCCCATGGGTTAGTTTATCAGCCAAACCATCCTCCACCAAAGCATGTTTCCATGGATTCTCCTCCACCTCCACCTCCACCTCAACCTCATAACAGTCACATGTAGGAGATTCACTATGTAAAATTACATGGAGCAATAGTTGGGGTAAACTCTTTTGTTCCTAACATTGCAAAATTTTTTTTTTTTTTAAGTGACACTTATATCTAATTAATTTGAATAATAATTATAATTTGTCATTTCCAGTCTGTACACATACCCATATGTAGAATTTTGTTGATGTAATTTTTATGTGGACACATGAGTGGGATGATGGGTATAGAGGCACTGATGATCTGGGTCCATTGATGCAATCATTGAGACATATAAAGGGGAGTACCTAAAATACATTCATATGACCCCCATATTATCAGATTTGCATTTGGAGTCAACTGAGGTTAGTAGATTCACGTATATGTAATTAAAAACATGGTTAACAATTATTTATTTACATATTGTTTATTTTGTAGAAATAATTATCTAACTAATTTTAATTTGAATGTGCTATATTGCACTACTAGCTTATGGACACTTTGCATGGCAGAACTCGCCTAGGATTTCTGGATGTACGTAGAGTGGATATTTTGTATATCTTCAAGCTCGTTTCATAGGGAACATTCACATGTGATACAAATTTTGTATGTTTTCATACATGGATAGTTTATGGAGGTACATTAATATTATTTCAGTTTATGGATTTGTAAATTAATCTTGTTTATGGATTTTCATTAAGTTTTCAATTTTATGGATTTGTTAACATTATTTCTCTGATTTAAGATGTGTTCTATATACTCTAGCTTTTATTACAAAATACGTGAATTTTCATTTCACGTTTCATAGACTAATAAAACAAGTACAATGTTAAGTTATGATTCAAGTCACTTTGATACTTAAAATGAACTAAAATATATCATGTATCGATTTAATATTGAACATGGAAATAATTACAATCATGCTTCATATTGGCTTGTGGAAAGTATAATTTAGTGTAATCAACATGTATGTTATTACAATTCAATTTTAAAACTAAATTATTTGAATTATAAATTCATCCATATTATAATAAAAAAATATATATTATTTTTTTTTTGACCCACCCATAGACCATTGTATGGTCAACCCTTTTAAATATTTCAATCAATTTTCTATCTCAAGGTTCAATTAAAAACACAAAATGATTGAAATAAGATTTATTCAATTTTAAAATATGTCATGTACAAAAAAAAGGTTTTATTCATTATTACTTTTTTGATATTATCTATAAGGGCTTAGTCATAACATGATATAAGTCAAACTTATTTAAATTTAATATATAGGTAAAAAAATACATGACAACATTTCTATAATTTTATATAATGTTATCAACTCTCCCAAATCTACTTAGTTATCCAAGTATTTCAATCAGTTCCTTGTGATTGAAATAATTTTTATTCAATTAAAAAAAATGAAAATATGGTTGAAATAAGTTCTGTTAAATTTTAAAAGATCAGGAGATGTAAAAGTTACAAATGTAATTTTTATTTGATTTTATTTGATTTTATGTTATTTACAAAACGTTAGTCATAATGCATGTTGTCAATATATTTGTGTGCTTACAATGAAATAAATGCACAATGTTAATCTAATTACCTTGAAATTAATTTCCACCATATATCTAATTACATGAAATCATAAACTAACATCTTCACTGAAATCGATGCATCTAATGCAAGCAATCAAATAGGATAAGAAATCAACATCTACATGAAATAAATGCATCTAGTGAAAATAATAAAATAGTATTAGTTATCAACATATACACAAAAATCAATGCATCTAATGTTGCAAGAAATCATATAGGATTAGAAATCAACATCTATAGTGAAATCAATGCATCTAGTGCTACCAATAAAATAGGATTAGGAATCAAAATCTACACTAAAATAAATGCATTGAAATCAATGAATCTAATGGAAGCTCGGTAAAAAAATATTACAAATAAATAGTGTTGATTAAATAAATGCATCTAATGCAAGAAATTAAATGCAATTAGAAATCAAGATATACAAAGAAATCAATGCATCTGATGTAGGAAATGAAATAATTTTAGAAATCAACATTTGTACACTAAAATCAATGCATCTAGTGCAAGAATTTTTCTTTCATTTCCCTCCCCCTCGATCTGTATTTATATATTCCCGCATCTCTACTTCTTTGTCTCTCTATCTCATCCCCCAAAACACACAGTCTCTCTCTTCATATCTATATATCTCTCCCTCCCTCCCTCTATCTCTCTCTTCTTACCTCTCTCCCCCTTCCATCTATATCTCTATATCCATTTGTTTCTCCTTCTTTGTCTCTTTATATCACCCCACAAACATACACATGGTTTCTCCACATCTATCTATATTTCCCTCCCTATCCCTCTCCCTCTCTCTTTCTCTTCCACTTCTCTCCCTAAATCTCCCATTCTATCTCTCTTTCGTCATACTCTCCTCTCTCCCTGTATCTACATCTCCCTTGTCACTATGTCCCTCTCTCCCTCTTCACCATTCTCTCTATATATTCCTTTCTTCTTACCTCCCTCCCTCAACCCATACAAATCCATATCTCTCTCTCTCTACCTCCCTCTCAAGTCCTATCTCTATTTTTTTCTCTCCCACATCCCTTTCTCTCTCCCCTTCTCTCTCTCTCTCTCTCTCTCTCTCTCTCTCTCTCTCTCTCTCTCTCTCGCTCTCTCTCTCCATCCTGCAACTCTATTTAGTATCTCCCTCCATCTCTCATTCTCTATTTCCATTTTCTCCATCTCTCCATTGTTACTGCCTCTCTTTGTCTCCACCTATCTCTCTATATGTCTTGAGCCTCTTCCCTCCCTATATTTCAGAAATTTCAAAATATTTTGATAATTAAAATATATATATATATATATATATATATATATATATATATATATATCATACAACAATTAAATTTTGTATATGATACCTATATTTAAAATGTAAGATTTCAAATGTGTGTTGTACATTCACCTAGAGTGGAAATAATAATTTTAGATGGAAATTTTTCTATAATTTCCCGAATTATTAATGTTCCACCTACTCCATTAGAGACACATAGAGCGCTTGATGTCTTCCAATAAAAACTTATTATGTTTTATTTCTTTAGGGTATGATTAGGATTTTAAAAATATTATATTTTATTATTTTATATTTATAAAAAATAGGTTAAATAAAATTAATATAATGAGTCTTCATGTATGACTCTTTTCGTGTTAATGGGTCCTCTTTTGTTGATGCCTGGAGTGTATATCAACCACATTTATTAATGTGGTTGTTCTAGTAAATATTATAGTATATATATATATATACTATATAATATTAAATTTAATATTATATTTATCCAAAACTAATAAATTTAATAATATTAAAATTAAAATAAATTAATATTGAATTTTTCATATTAATATCTGAATTGGTAATTTAAATTAATAATAATAATAATAATAATAATATTTTAATACTAAAATTAAATTTAGTAAGGTTTCTACATGACATGATAACAAAAAATATAATAAAATTTGGAATTTTAAAATGTGGTAAAGATTTTTTTTAAGGTAAATTTATGGTCTATTCAAACTCAAGGTATATGATAATGTATATTTTGAGCACGAACAAACATACTTACACATTCCCCTCATACTAGGCTATACAATTCGCATCTCAGAGCAATAACATAAAAAAATTCTAATATTGGTCATAACCTAAATTCAGTTGAATTTTCATTTTTAGTAAAATAATATGATATGAACTTGGTTAAATCATTGATGGATTAAATTTTACATATTTATTGATTCTAAAATATAAATTATGTGATTCACCATTTTTTATAGAGGCTTGATCGATCTATATAGCTCAATCGAGCCATATAGCTCGATCGATCCCCTGTTAACAATGTAAATGACTCAATCAGGGTTTATGAAACCCTTGATTGAGATATTTGAATGTGAAATTTAAGCACATTATTGAGCGCTCAATTGAGCTTTTGAAGTCTTAAAACCCCCAATTTTAACACCCCTTCTACAAAATTTCTTGCAACACCATTTTGTACCCTAACAAACTTAGGGAAATTTTTTTCCTTATGTGACCAAGTTGATCATGTTGGATTCATGAGGGAATCCTCTATCAAATGGCATGTGAGTTTGACATTTTTGAATTCATATGATATTTTTCATCTCACTTTTTTTAAACATAATGCTTGAGATTCTTTCGAACAATTTTAAAGAGGCTGAATAAAAAATTAATATCATAATACACAATGAAAAAATATCAACAAATACCACTATTATCATTTACGAGTCCTAAAAGGGTACTCTTGGTTTTCGAATTTGTTTAAATAGTTGAAAAAACCCTACGTGAACACATGTGTCTACAAAATGCAATTGCAATATTACTTTTCCAATTTCGAAAACTAATAAAAGATATAATTTTGCATAAAAATAATAATTTTTTAATATGAAAAACTTAGCTCTCTCTCTGTATATCATGCCATATATATATATATATATATTTAATTACACAATTTAGATGAACTTATGCTACATGAACACACAAATGTCTCTTAAGATATGTGAAACATTTCAAGGATTAATATTTCATTTGATAGAAGATTTTCATATTATACGACACTATATTTTTTTGCAAAAAATTTCATTAGGATGATAACATAATTCTCCACAAATTCTCTTTTTACTCTGAATAAAAATTCACAATTCTTATGCGAACTTTGAGGGATTTAATTCAATAAAAGTGTAGACTTTTGAAATTTCATCACCACATTTGGCCTAAAAGTGTAACCCATGTTCATGCATTCACCCACTTTTATGGTACAAGATGAATCCCTTCATGTTGAAATTGAATTGTGTTTCTTTTATGCCTTATGAGGAATAAAATTTTGGAAAACTATGGCTTCTATGGTTGTTGCTATTTTAATGTTGATATTAGTCAATATTGACATTTGAGTGAACAATTTTTTAAGAATTTACCCAACTCCATCAATCACCTCCACATTGAGCACAGGTTTCTGGAAAATCACAAAACTATATAATAAAAATACTTTAAGTATAAAATCATTGGGATATTTGTTGTAACTTCTTCTTCTTAGGTAAAATGCATCCTATTATGAATATCTCAAGGAAATTAATTTCAACATTTCATATAACCAACCTAGATCCATCTTCACTCCAAATCTATCATGCCCTAAGAGGTATCAAATCTCCCAAGGCCCAAAACTCTTTTTTGAGTGAAAAACTTGAGAAAATGTTTGCACGTTGAGAGGAATGATCCCTCTCAACACTTGATAAATCTAGAGTTAAGATGCATGTAGGTTGGTTTAATTAATAATAATAATAATAATAATAATTATTATTATTATTATTATTATTATTATTTTTTTTTTTTTTTCATTGAATTAAAACTTTTAGATAATATAAGAGGACATTGCAAAATCTTATCCATATTGGGCTCAACACTGCCCCTCAGAAAAATAACTATTTAATTTGCTTCTCATATTTTTTTGTTGCGACAACACAATTTGTATTGCTATTATTCATGAAAATAGTTAATTTTATGAAATTTATTTCTAAATTGATTCAAAAGAATTTTTTTGGTAATTGACTTTTTCATTGTCCTATTTCTTCAATTTTATAAAATGTTGTTTCTACTTTAAAAAAAAAAATGATTTTGTTGAAGGGAAAGAAAATCATGCTCAAGGAAAGTTTTTACTAGTAATATAGATTATGATCATCCCAATTTCTCAAAATCATCCTTTAGTAAACCAAATTTTCTATGGGATTTTAGATTTAATTATAATAAATAAATACGACTATCCCCACAAGCTAAATAACCCATGGTTAAAATTATATAATGAATGGAACAACATTATGAAGATTCAAGTCAAATGAAGGAAACCATAGCTATTGATATAACCTTAGTTTTTTTCTAATTAAAAATATGATTATATTATATTAATTCTATATATATACCATTACCTATGACAAATATTTAAAAGGATTTAGGTCAAACACACGAAATCATAGCTATTGATATAAGATTATTTTTTTTATAATTAACAATGTCATTATATTTTATTAATTCTATAGATATAACATTAGCTATGATAAAGGTTTATTTTTTTACCATTGGATATCTAACCAGCCTAGATCCATCTTAGCTCTCAATCTATCTAGCATTGAGAGAGATCTAATATCTCAAGGTCTAAGCCTATTTTTTAGTACAAAACTTGAGGAAAGGTTTGCATTTTGATAGATTTGATTCCTCTTGGTGTCTCACAGGTATGAACTTAAGATGGTTCTCTGTTTCTCTCTCTCTCTCTCTCTCTCTCTCTCTCTCCTCCTCACACACACACAAACACACACCTATCAAAGCATGGATCCCAAAAGAAAATTATTTTAATAAGTAGTAATTATATGTATTCGTTTTATTTTTACTTTTATTTTTATATAACTTTACGTAGTCAAAATATTTATATAACAAGACATTGCAACATATCGTCACATAAAGTATTTATATTATATTTTTTGGGCATGTATGTCATCTATAATGCAGATATATTAAGTCTAAGATGTAAATATTTTATCCAAATAATGTTATCACTAGTAGCATGTAAAACATCAATGTTAATTATAACAACATAGACCCATCTTAACTGTGGAGCTACCAATGATTAGGAGGGGTCAAACCTCCAATGATGGAAAGTTATTTTGAATGCAAAACTTCATATTAAGTTTACCCATTGAAATATTTGATTCCCATTTCCTCTTAGTATATTCAAAGTTATGACAGATATATATCAAATTTGAGAAACTCACTACATGACATTTAAATATTTTATTTATTTTTGACACTCTATATATTAAAATGTTAATAAAAGCTCTAATTATATTTGAAAGTAGAAAACACATATGTATATGAATTATGAATCTCTATATATATAACATTACTTTTATTATAAATAATTTTTAAATGTTACATGTTTCTTTATCCTATTTTTTGTTATTAATATTGAAAAATTTAAATATCATATATATATATATATATGACATTGGAATATTTTGTTTATGATTCACACTCTAAATATTGGAAGTATAAAACATATATCTATATAGTGCTCTCTCTCACACACGCAAATACAATATTAAAAAATGAATCAATTATATATATATATATATAACTTTTCTAACTAATGGAAAATTATATATATGAATTTTTTATTTAAGGTTCATTTTTTAATATAGAAAACATATATCTATACAACTCTCTCTCTCTCTCTCACACACACACATATATTCTAACTAATGGAAAATTACGTATATGAAATTTTTATTTAAGATTCAACTTTGAAAGTAGAAAAGATATATCTACACAAATATCTCATATATATATATATATATATATATATATATATATATATATAATTATTTTTTTCTACAGAAAAAAATCAAACTTTGTATTAAGAATAGATAGTCACATAGCATATGCAGAGCATTTCAGTGCAGCTCCATTCCCCTTTTTTCAAAGAGGAATGGTGGACTCAACTGCTTTGCAATACCTAGGAGCATTTCCAAAGAAACCTGTATACAAGAAGATCACAGAAAATAGAGGCACTCCCCATTATTCATCATCCCCCGGATATAAGCCCAAAACAGAGATGAGAAAAAAAGGTGAAAATTGCCAACAGAAGCCCAAAACTTCCATTTCCCAAAAGAGAGACCGGTAGTAGAAACTATCCCAGTCTCCAGAAAAAGTTTTTTACTGTATTGCAAAAAGAGGACCCAGAACCTCCTTACATAAGGAAAACAACTCTGGGCCCTTAATGGAAAAGTAACAATTTGAAGTTTAAACAACATAATATGAACAAAAGGAAAAAAAATCAACAGAGGCAATCAAAGACTGGCTATTCCAGAACATGAACAGCTCCATTTTCCTTCTCAGTTACTATCCAGGACCGCAAATTTTGCTGAGAACCATCTTTAGATAGGTGGTCTGCTTCCTGGTTCCTTTCCCTGTAAATGTGACAAACAACGATCTCAGTGAAAAATCTTTTGAGCCGAAGAATCTCTTTAAGCAAAGGTAAAAAAATGTAATTTCTACACTGATGAGTCCCATTAAACCAATTCACAACATTCTTAGAGTCTCCAAAAATCTGAATCTGCCGTAAATGTTTTGAAATCAACCAGTAAAGGAGAAGATGAAGGGCTTTAAGTTCAGCAAAATTGTTTGTCCCTTGCACAAGACCCACTGAAGCTCGTAAGGATCTAGTAGGAGAAAGGTGAATTATTAAACCAGCACCACATTTCCCATTCAAATCAGATGCCCCATCAAAAAAGACCCACGGAATCGAGTCCTTTATTAGTTCAGGTTGTATGTTACGAGGGGGGCCTGGGCCTGAAGGAGAAGGTATGCTATCATAGATGGCAGCTCCTTCCGCGGCCAATCTTGCAATTGGGAAAGACTGGTCATGAAATATAGCCTTGTTACGTGCAATCCAAGTTCCCCACGCAATGAGGAGGGGGATTGATCTTACTTTATCATCTGGGGCCTCCTGCCACCACAAGGACCAAGCTTGCAGAAAGTCCTCTCCATGCCATCTAATTGGAACATTAATGAGCCTTAAAATTTATGCCCTGAGACTGACATTGAAAGGGCACAAGAGAAATAAGTGAAGAGATGTTTCTTCATTATTCTTGCAAATGGAGCACCACCCTGGCCCCAATTTTCCCCTCTTTTGAAGAAAGTCCCACGTAGGCACTTTTTTCTGCAGGATACACCAGAAAAAAAGTCTGGTCTTGGCTGGGCATTTCAATTTCCAGATCGGTTTGTACCACCATTTTAGGGCCTCTCACCCTTGCTGGGACATCAGCCATTTATAACCCAATTTTGGAGAGTAGATTCCTGATTGTGCATGGACCCAACACAATTCATCCGTTGAATCAGAGATCCGGAAAAAAGAAATTTGTAAGGCTGAAACATACTAACGCCATTCCTCCATCCACCTATCTTCAAGTTGCAGCTCCAATCCTGAGAGCTAGCCTTGTTTCAAGAAGGAGGAAGATCTGTGATCAACTACCTGACTCAAAGTGAATAAACCTCTTCCATTTAGGAAGGTTACCAATTCCCGAGAGAGAGAGAACCTGTCAGAGCATCCTACCCAAGGGTCGCAACCAAGACAGACCTATGTGACATCGCCTACATTCCAAGCCAAGCCTTGCTCAATGGTTTGTACAGAAGCAACAACAACTTTCCATACTACTGAAGCATTTTTAGAAGACTTGAGTGGATAATGAAACCAATCAAGAACAGATCCTTGACTAATATACTTCCTTTTGATGACTGACACCCAAAGCGATTCTGTCAAGATCAATCGCCAAGAAAGTCTGGCTGCAAGGGATTTGAAAAGGAGAACAAATTTTTAATACCCCAACCTCCCCACTCCTTAGGTCTAGTGATTTTATCCCAAGCAACCCATGGGGTGAGATGATCCAATTTTGACCCTCCTTAAAGGAATTTACTACATAATTTGTTAATAGAGACCAAAATACCTTTCAAAACCCATGAGAGACTGGCCCAATAAACTAGGATTTCCATCAACACTTACTTGATTAATACTAGCCTTCCTGCCCTTGACAGCCATCTGAAACTCCATTGTTTAAGTCTTTTCTCAATTTTAGCAAGAAGCCACTTCCAGTCACGGATTCGATAGTTTTCAAGCTTGAGAAGAAAGCCCAGATACTTGAAGTTGTCCTGAATGGATTTGACTTCAAAGTGCAGAAGCCTTTCCACTCTTCCAACTTCTTCTGTAGCAAGGCCGGAGATGGTGAGAGTCGATTTTTGTTCATTGATTTGGAGCCCTGTAGCTTTCAAAAAAAGGTCCATAATATTTTTCAAGCCTCAACAGTCCTCCAAGCTCCCATTCACATACAACAAAATGTCATCTACGAAAATAAGATGAGTAATTCAAAGGTTATCCGCCACTTCAATTCCTTTGAGGTGGCCCTGTCTTTTAGCTTTATGACTCATTAAAATTAACCCTTCCGCTACCAAAAGGAACAACAGGGGAGAGAGAGGACAACCCTGCCTTAGGCCACGTTCAGGATTGAAAAAGGAAGTGGCAACACCATTGATCAGAATAGCAATAGAAGAAGAGGTCACACAGCTCATTACCCATGTAACAAAATCGAATCTGAAACCAAGGTGGGTAAGCAAGAGGCGCAAATACATCCAACTTAATCTATCATAGGATTTAGAAAAATCAATTTCGATAATAGCCCCTTTATTTCCACTTCTCTTCAAACTATGAAGAGTTTCTTGGGCTACTGTCATAGCTTCATGGATTTGTCTACCATCCAGGAACCTGAATTGTTCTGGGGAGATATGTATGGAAAGGAAAGGATTTAATCTGGAAGAAATGACTTTTGCAATTAGTTTATATACACAAGTGCACAAGGAGATGGGACGAAAATCAACAAAGGAGTCAGGATGATCAGCTTTTGGGATCAGGGATAAGAAAGTAGAGTCGAAGGGCAGGTAGATGGACCCTGAGCATCTAGACTCCTCCACAATAGCCACCATCTCATCCCCTAGAGCTTCAAAAAAATGCTGAAAAAATTCAACAGTCCAACCATCCAGTCCTGGACTTTTATCCTTTTGCATTCCTTTGAGGACGTCTTCCACTTCTTGTTTCGAAACAGGAGCCATGATAGCCTCATTTCCTTCTTCGTCAATGAAAATAGAAAATAATTGGGCAACTCTGATAACTTCGGCTATGGAAATTTCTGCAGGAGCTTTGAAAAGGGCTTTGAAGTGACGAATGCCCAGGGATTCCGGATCCTCAAAAGATGTTTCCTGTTCGCCATTTTCCTTAGGGATTTCCCAGATTTTGTTTGCAATTTTCCGACCTTCTGCACAATTTTGAAAGAACTTGGTATTCTCATCTCCCACTCGGAGCCAGATTACTCTGCTTTTCAAGCACCAACTCTCTCCCCTGACTTGTAAAATACTTCTTCTGGAAGCATCCAACTGCTTAATTCTTGCCCTAGATTCAACAGAGGCGTAGCCACCCCCTTCAGGATCTTCCAACATCTCAAGCTCAGAACTGACCTTCTTAAGCTCCTATTCTTCCTTAGCTTTCTTTTGAGTTTCCCATGTTTTAGACACTGATTTCATTTTCTTAAGGTTATTCATAAAGAAGGAGCTCCTAGTGGTTTCAGAGCTGAAGCTATCTTTCTCCTAAGTAGCAAGAAACAGTTAATTGTATGAGTCATCCTTGAGCCAGGAGGAATTAAATTTAAAAGGGATTCTTGGCTTTTTATCGTCACATTTGATTTCCAAAAAGATGGGGAAGTGATCCGATACACCCCCTTCGCCAACCCAATGCCGATAAATGATCAGATTTTCCACCCAAGCTTCACACAACAAGAAACGATCTATCTTCTTGCCCACCCAGTCCAGCCCAACTCTTCTTTTCCTCCAAGTGGGGCGCAATTTAAGGAGGGTAATGTCCACCAAACAAGACAGATCCAGATGGTTCCTAAAAAATTCAGTGAGAGGGTCAGCCCTAGTCGAGGATCCCCAAGAATCCGCTTCCCCCGGTGAAAAGTTCAAATCTCCACCAATGATTAAGCTGGGGTGGGAGAGACAAGAGGATCTGAAGATAGAGGTCTAGAAATGCTCCCTTTCCACACATGGCCCATATATGTTTAAAGAAATAAAAGAGAGATTTAGCTCGCTAGAGCATAGCTCCAAGGCGAAACAATTCGCAGAACCCTAGGATGAAATGTATCTTAACTTCTTAGAATTAAAAATTGTAACCACTCCCCCTGATCTTCCCACAGCGTTGAGAGCATGAAAGACCCAATCTGGCAAAATTTTGGAGATAGATCTGATTACTTTGTCCCCTTTCCCCAATGTTTCCTGAAGCAAGATAACATTCAGATTTTGAGATCTCACAAGTTCTTTAAAGTCTATCTTTTTTGGCTGGCTAACTAAGCCTCTGCAATTAAAATAAAGGAAGATCATGGTGCACCTTCAGGGGGTGGTCGCTCTGCTCTAAGCAACCCAGTAAGAGACATTTTCCTTCCATCGGCTATATCAACAACAAAATTCAACTAGGCCTTGGAAAGGTTGGACTTTCTTCCTCTCATCTTCCTGGGTCCAAGCGCTACAGGGTCCAAAGCTAACCCACCCACAGCGAGGCCTTTCCCAGCCTTATTAGCCCGAGGTCTAAGGTTGTGGGGGAGGGAGTCTGAAGAAGAAACTCGAGGACTGGGGGGAAAAGGATCACAAACAGCTTGGGGAGGGGAAGGATCAGGAGGGTCGGGAATAGAGAGGATCACACTATCCAAAGACGACATAGAAATATTTAAAGCCGAGAGATCATTAAGGATCTGACTAGAAGGACCATGCTCTGCAAACTCAGACATAGGATAACAAAAATAGAACTGAAAAGAGAGAGGAAAGGAGGTGGACATACCCGCCTGAGACGGCCCAACTAGTTTTGCAACTGGTAGGGGAACCAGGGAGGTTGCCATGTCCTCTGGAGGAGAAGAGAGAGGGGATGTGTCCTCTGCCTGATCTTGCACCGCCGTCTCCTCAAAGGAAGGGGGTTCCTCCTTCTCAGAGGGTCGATGGGCAGCTTCCTAGGTAGGCTCATCCAAATTATGGAGTGATAATTTCTCCTTTCTACACTGTTTTTTCTGCCTGCGATGATGACGGTGGCCAAGAGGGAAGTCTTCGCCAGGTGTCCATACTTGTGACATCTGTTGCAATGAAATGGGAGGTTCTCATAGTCGAGGGTCTGTAGGAACTCCAGGTCCCTGTATTGGAGATTCATCGCATTTTTTAATCCCTCCCTAGGGTTCAGACTAACCAGAATGCGAGCCACACTCCGATCCCTAGTTTGGATATATGACTTATTAGCTTCCAAATAGGTGCCCAATGTATTTCCTATGGAGACAAAAACAGAGTCAGTCCAGAACTGCAGAGGAAGACCTGGGAGTTTGACCCAAACCAGATACTCCACCATTTTTTCCTTCTGTGTGTCGAACAAAGGAGTCCATCTTTTGAATAGAATAGGTCATTTCCAAAAAAACCAGTTTCTTTCAAGCACCCAGTCTACTTATTCCTTCCTATCAAAAGTGATGATGAACCATCCCCTTGCTAGAATAGAAATTTCTACAGGCTGGCCTGGGGTATCTTTCCACGCAGTTTGGGCCCAGTCAAATATGTATTCTGCCAAATACTTCTGTCCCCTCACTCTTCCAACCAACATGGTCTCAGATGCTTCCATTTCTTTCTCAATACTTATGTCCACTCCCAGCAAGCATTTAGGCCTGTCTTCTTTCTTCTCGATGGGTTTATGTTTTTTGTGTTTCCCTCCCACAACTTTTTTGTAACCCTCCCCTTCTTCAGCAGGGTTTGTAATGGGAACATCTGCCCCCTTTGATTCAGGCAGTGCTTGCCTAACTTCTTCAGGGGTTCTAGGAGGTTCACCTTCCTTTCTTAAATTCAGTTGGACATTGGGCCCTGTGGCGACCTCGTTTCGAATAAACATACCTTGATTCTCAGAGGCCGAAGACCTCGGGGGTTTATCAATAGCCCTGTGCGAGGATACCATAGATTGACAGAGAAGGGGAACTTCCCCACACTGCACAGAAAGAAAAGGCCCGCCCTCAATTTGCACAATAGGAGCAAGAACATCAGCCGACACAGGAACCCCAGTCGGCGGAAACACTCGATCTACCCCAAGAAAGCGCAGCCCCGCCGACACATCATGAAAGGACCCTCCTAGGGGAGTATTTCCAACAGGAAGACCAACCCCTAGGATTTGATGACTTGGCGGACCTTGAAAGCCATAGCAACCCACAATGTCCTCTAAACCCCCAATAGGAACAAAAGGAGGAGAAATACCTTGAGGAGAAGATGAAAGGAGGGGCAGAAAAGGAATTTTCGCCGCCCTAATGCCTGCATCATGAAATAGAGGGTGTCTGCCAGCCGAATTTGGAAGCCCAAGCTTTTGAAACCCACTCCAGGAACTGATAAGGGTTTCACTGAGCAACCCTGCCCCATTCGAAAAACCCCCCAGTGTCGCCTCGGCTGCAAAATCTTGAGAGACAACCATATTAGGGAAATAAAGCTCAAGGTTTTTCTCCAAGATCTCGTGCCCCCAACAGGTAATAAGGTCCTCGGGAGAAGGATCAAGCTCCACCATGTCACTGTCGAAACCCATCGTAGCCACCGACAAACCCTCTTAAAGTGACCCCAAGGAAGCGTGAAAAATTCTTAAACACAGAAACCCTAGCTGCAAAAACTCCAACGGGTAAAACAGAAATGGCATAGAGAGGTAAACCCCATACTTTTAGGTGGATAATCAAGCATCGTACGCCTGGCAGCAATCTGGGTGCCTAGAGAGGAGAACAGAGAGAGGTGTTGGCAGGTGCTACAGCACAGACAGGCGAACTCCTGTCACATCCATCCTCAACCCCAGCGAAGCACACTCTGATATCTCTCTCTCTCTCTCTCTCTCTCTCTCTCTCTCTCTCTCTCTCTCTCTGTATATATATATATATATATATATATATATAATGCTCTCTCTTTCTCACATATGTCTATACTACATATATATAGATATAGATATTCAAAGATGAATTTCAAATAAAAATAAATTGTACATATATAATTATTTATTAGCTAAAAAATATTAATATTACTATTATATATATTAGGGTAGAGAATTATTATGCCACTAATATGTGTTTTCAAGAGATTTGTGATTGTCTCATTTTTAAAATTGACATGTAAAATTTTAAATGTTAATAAATGACTTGATTTAGGGTGAACGGGTCTTGAGATTGATCTAAGAAATAAGTGTCCATTTCTTCAATTGTTGAACTCCACAACGTAATAAATTTTTAAAGATGTCTACCATAGTAGTAGAAGAATTTTTAGGAGTGGTCATTCAAGAGAGCTGGTAGATACGAATCAACTGAAAAACTTATTTTAGTAGGACAATCCTACCTGCTAGATTGAGTGCTCTGAATGCCCATATACTAAGTTTCATATAAAATTTTTGGAGAAGGCCTTTCCAACAAGAAGTATTTAAGGAGTTAAACACGAGAGGAATACCCAAATATTTGATAGGTAATGAAACAATCCCAAATCCAAGCACCATAGAATGAAGGGATTGAATATTAATAAGGAACAAGTGTTACTGATGAAATAGGTAACCGCACTATTACCTACTTTTTTTTGGTAGCATAAAAAGCACCCGATTTTGAAAAGTGGTGATGCAGAATCACCTTTTTTTTTTTTTGGAGCACATTTTCGACACTCTAATATTTTTATTTATGAAGTATGAATATTTGTTTTAAAATATTAGTGATTTTCATGCTAATTTTGAAATGTATTGATGCAGCATCAACTTTTTTTTTTTAGAGCGGTGATTTTCATACTAATTTTGAAACGTATTGATGTAGCATCAACCTTTTTTTTAGAGTGGTGATTTTCATGTTGCTAATAAAACACAAAACTTAGATAAAAATATATATATAAAAACAATAAAAAAAACCAATAAAAATGTAAAAAAAAAAAAAATATTCGAAAATTATATCAAAAGAAATGACAAAATTTAAAAAAAAACACATAATTTAAAGAAAAAAAAACAAAAATTAACAAAAAAAAAAAAAACATCAAAAACATTTTTTTCTAAGTTATTAAAAAAATCCATATAATTAAAAAAAAAAAAATAGAAAATTTAAAAATAATTTAAATTACAAAATTAAAATTTAGATAAAAAAAAATAAAATACAAAAAAGAAAAAATTAAATTTAAAAATTTAAATTAAAATAATAATAATAAGAAGAAGAAAAATACAAATTTTAAAATTAACAAAAAAAACAAATTAAAAAGAAAAACAAAATTTAAAATTGAAAAAGAAAATTAAAATAAAAGAATTAAAATAAAAAAATATCATTAAAAAACAAAAAAAATGAAAAAAACCACGTGCAAATAATTAAAAAACAAATATCCATAAATTTACTGTTTTTTTTTTAATGAAACAATTTATAAATTTTAAAATTGAAAAACTAAAAAAACTAAAACATTAAGAAAAAAATTTAAATTAAATCAAAATTTAAGAAATTTAATAAATTAATTTTAAATTTAAAAAAATAATTAATCTAAAATATTAAATTTAAAAACAAAAGAAAAAACAAAAAACAAAAAAAATTAAACAATTTAAATTTAAAATAAAATATTTGAATTAAAAAACAAATAATTTTAAATTTTTTGAATTTAAAAAAAAATTCAGATTAAAAAAATATTAAAAATTAAAAATATATATATATATTTTGATTGTGGTGGTCCCGCCAATCGGCCTCCCACCCAGGAGGCGACAGAGGCCGGCCGTTGGGCGGGAGGCCGATTCCGAGAATCGCCCTCCCGTGTTGGGAGGCCAATTCCAGGAATCGCCCTGCCGCGGCGGGAGGCCGATTCCGGGAATCACCCTGAGGCCGATTCCGGGAATCACCCTGAGGCCGATTTCGAGAATCGCCCTGAGGCCAATTCTGGGAATTACCCTCCCGAGGAGAGAGGCCAATTCTGGGAATTGCCCTGAGGCTGATTCCGGGAATCGCCCTGTCGTGGCCCGGGAGGACGATTCCGGGAATCGCCCTCCCGCGGCGGGAGGCTGATTTCGGGAATCGCCCTCCCACAGCGGGAGGCCGATTCCGGAAATTGCCCTGAGGCCGATTTCGGGAATCGCCCTCCCGTGGCGGGAGGGCGGGAATCACCCTCCCACGGCGAGAGGGCGATTCCTGGAATCCCCCTCCCGTCGCGGGAGGGCGATTCCCAGAATCGGCCTCCCGCCGCGGGAGGGCAATTCCCGGAATCAGCCTCTCACCGCAGGAGGGCGATTCTAGGAATCGGCCTCTCACGCAGCGACTGGCCTTTGCCACCACCTGGGCGAGAGGCCGATTTGCGACGCCACCACGATAAGAAAATTCTTCTTCTTTTTTTAATTTTTTTAATTTTTAATATTTTTTTTTTTAATTTGATTTTTTTTTTTCTAATTTGATTTTTTTGAATTCAAAAAATTTAATTTTTTTCTTTTTTTTAATTTAATTTTATATTTGAAATTTAATTTATTTTAATTTTTTTGTTTTTTTAATTTTTTTAAAATTTTATTCATTTTTTTTGTTTTTAATTTTTTTTTTCTAAATTTTGTTAAATTTTTTTATTAAATTTTGTAATTTTTTTTTATTTAATTGATTTTTTTTTTCATATTTTTTTTATTCTTAAATTTTATGTTTAGTTTTTTCATTTAATTTTTTAAAATTTAGTAAATTTTGTATTTTTTTTATTATTATTTTTTTAATTATATAATTTTATTTTATTTTATTTTTTTTAATTTTTATTTGAATTAAAATTGTGTATTTAAAATTGTATATATATAATTTTTTAATTAAACTTAATATTTTCAAATTAATTTGTTTTTTATTTTATTTTTTATTTAATATATTTTTTTCAATTTTTCAAATTTAATTGATTTTTAAAGTTTTTTAACTTTTTATTTTAACAATGTTTTTTTTTTTCTTTATATTTAAAAATTATTTTTTATTTAAAAATTTATTTGTTTATTCATTTATTTATTAAAATTTAAATATTTGTTTTTTTTTAAATTTAATTTTTTATTTTAATATTAATATTTTTTTTTTAATTTAATAAAATCTAATATATATATTTTTAATTTAAGTTCATATATATATATTTTATTTTTTATAATTTAAATTTAATTTATTTTTTAAAATCTATTTGCTTTTTTAATATATATTTTTTTAAATTTAATATTTTTATTGTATTTTATTTTTCGTTTTTTATTCTTAATTAATTTTTCATTTTTTTACTTTTAATTTCAATAATGTTTTTTTTTTTTTTAATTTGTGTTTTAAAGTTTTAAATTTATTAAAATTTAATATATTTCTTTAAATTAAATTATTTTTTTTATTTTTTTTTTCTTTTTTCTAATTTAATAAACATTTTCTTTTTCTTTTTTAAATTTAATTTCTATATTTTATTTTGAATAATTTATTTCCTTTTTTAACTTGTTTTTTTTTTAATTTAATATTTTTATTTTGTTTTTATTTTTATTTTTTTATTTCTATATATTTTGAAATTTTAATCTTTAAATTTTTTTATTTTTAATTTTTAATTTTTTTTCTTAAATTTTTGATTTTTTTTTAATGTTTGAATTAAAAATTTTATTTTGTTTTTATTTTTATTTTTTTATTCCTATATATTTTTAAATTTTAAGTTTTAAAATGTTTTTATTTTTTAAATTTATTGTTTTCTTAAATTTTAGGTTTTTTTTTAATTTTTGAATTTTAAAAATTAAAAAATGTTATTTCTATTTTTAAATATGTCAAAAATATGACAGTTTTTTTTTTTTTGTTATTCCAAAGATCAATCGTTTTGTTTTTGAGGGTGTTTTTTCAACTTTTTTTTTCAAGAAAACAATTTTGTTTTTTAGCATAATTTTATAAAATGTTGAAATTTGACCTTCAAAAAAAACCAAGTGCATTCTGGAATACACTTTTTTTGTTTTGGGGGTGTTTTTTCATGTTTTTTGAGTCTTTTTGGGATAGAGTTCCCGTTTTGAGGTCAGGTTACCTATTTCATCGGTAACAATGTTAAGGGTATTCAAGAAAAAGATACTAGATTTTTCATTGTTGACTCGAGTACCCGAGGCTATCAGAAAATCTTGCAATATATCTTTGATATTCCTCACTTCCCACAAAAAAATTGATAGAATAAAATAATTTCTTACACAAATGGTCGGTGGGTAATGGCAATATCATTACCTCAAGGACGCGGGCCCTCGATTTGGGATGACTAAACCACTGTTGGAAGATATATACCTAGACCTTAATCTGTTAGAATGAAGAGAAAATGAGAGATTGGGTCTCCTTGTCTCAAGTCGAGGGAAGGGTTGAAATTTTTATACAAAAAAACCATTTAGCAGAACAGAAAAAATAGTGGGCGAGATAAGGGAACATATCCAGTTCAACCAACATTGGTCAAAACCAAAATATTTAAGAATACTGATAAGGTAGGTCCAGCTTATCAAGTCATAGGATTTAGGTAGGTCCAACTTAATCATCAATGCAGGAATTTTATGTTATTTCAAGGAATGGACAACTTCGGAGGTAATTATACCATCTAGGATTTGAAGGCCTTCTACAAAATTGGTTTGTTCAGTAGATATAAGACCACGGACGAGAGACTTAAGACACTTGAAAATAACCATAGATATGATCTTGTAAATTAAATTACACAAGGCAATAGTATGAAAACTTGAGGGTCTTCATACTTAGAATTTTTGGGAATTAAAGCAATGAACGTGGGGTTGAGTCTAGGACTTACCTTTTTTTATTTTGGCGGGATTCCTCCACCAACTCTGGTATATCTTGTTAGGTGAAAATCCAAGAAATCTGGTAGAGTTTTGGAGTGAATCCATATCCCTAGTGCTTTGATTTTATCCATATATTTGATAGCATCCTCTATCTCCTACAAGGTAGTCGCTCGCATGAGGGCTAGATTCTCATATCTGGAAATGAGTTGTGGAATGTGTCGAGTTATTCTTCGAATAACTTCCGATCTATCCTGGGGGGGTTTAGATAAAATATAATGGAATTGATTCACCACAAGGTTTTCCATTTCTTCATGATGAACTAATATGTTTCCCAAACCATCCTTGAGGGAGAAAATTATGTTGTGTTGTCGATGTTGTAACGTAGCTTTGTGTAAAAACTAATTTTTTCTCTCACCTTCCCTAAGCCATTGTATCATGTATTTTTTCTTCCATATAATTCAATCTTATTTTATTCTCTCCTCGAGCTAGCTAACGAGTCATCCTTATTACACCATAGTGCTCTCAGATCTCCCTTCATTAATTATTTTTTGTTGTATTTCTTGCATTCTATCTTGAAGTTGATTTTGATCTTTCATAATGCTCCCCAACTCTTCTTGGCTCCACCACTTGATTTAAGTTTACGGTATTTTAAATTTATCTGAAAAGTGGGCATGTGGTTCTTCCCTTGGACTGAGCTCCCTTTTCACTAGATTTCCACTTTTTTCATAAATGAAGGGTCCCTTAGCTAGAAATATTGAAATTTAAAAGGGTGTTTTTTGGGGGTTGTTTTCAAATCAATCTCGAACTTGATTGGTCAATGTTTTGATGCCATGCAAGAGAGAATGTAGGATTCAAGAAATATGTCCCTAATAACTACATGTTAAGACATTAGAAATCTCTAAGGGAGTGAAGCTACCTGATGTGGGTCTCTACATCAGTTTTTCCAAGTATACACTCCATTGTTTGTCCAAATATCCACTAGATTTTTTTCCGAAATTGTGTCCCAGAACAATTGCATCTGTGCATCCATGGAGTGTAGGCTACCCTTCATTTCTTCTAGGGAAGTGTCAAATTGAAATAACCACTTATAATCCAAAGCTCCTCTAATTAGAGTCTTCTGATTTTTCCTATATTTTGAAGGAAAACCCATTTTTCTCCTAGAATGTTAGGCCCATATACCACTTTCAGTAGAGCCCAATTAGTAGTACCAATGTGTCATAATTTTCCTAATAAATATGACGCATACTGACCAAATATTCAAATTTTATTCCTGCAAGATCCCCTAGGATAGAAGGCCATCCTGCGCTCCATTTGGAATCTTGCGCTTTCAACTCATACTGGGGTTTGAAACTGCTGAACATGTCCTTTAGTCTATTCTCAAAAAAATTGGTTTCTTAGAGAATCATCATGCTCAGTTTGTCTATTTTAAGTCAGTATTTCAAGTATTGTTACTTTCCTCTACTATTCAGGCCTCTCGCATTCCAGGATGTAATAATCATTGGGAGGGATTATTAATTTGTTGGAAAACCGGTGCTAGTGGAACCAACCTACCCAAGTTTAACATCATATCACCCACCATCTATATGTATTTTTGAAAATTCTTTTGGACCCTCTTCTTTCCTCCTTTTCCAGATACACTTGGATCCAAGACTTGGCTTGGTGGAGAGCCCAATTGATATCGTTGATCCTGAGATGCAGAACATTATTTAGCTTGATATTCTTGAAAAGTTTCCTTATATAATTTATTTTGATCTTCGGGGATGAACATTTCATCCAGATGTCAGTATTTGTTCAACAATATGTTCATGATATTTTTTTTGTGTTGATATCCTACTTCGTTCCATCAATGTCCACATTAACTTTATCATTATCTTGAACATGTACTTCCTTTTCCTATTGTTCCTCCTTAACTTTCCTCTTAGTTTTGTTTCCAACCTTTGGAGGAGCTCTAGGGTTTTCTTTGCTAGACAAATCTTGAGCTTCACTGGGGTTCTCGCCTTCCTCGATCATTATTTCATTGTGATTTGCATTTTTGGGAGCCTTTCTTGGTTGATGTTGAGTAGAAATAGGGGGTCCATGCATTGCGCTTCATTTTTTTTACTTCCTTGAATCCATTTAAATCTTCCTGGGGTTTGGTTGTATCTTTATCACTCTGTGACTCCACGGATTCGATTTGATTGAGAGGGAATTCCCTGTACATATAGACACATTCTTGGAATATTTTGTAGTGAAATGGAATATGCTCGTAATCGAGTGGTTGTTGTTATACCTCGTCGTGATAGTCTATCTCAATGAATTTTGGGAGGGAATTAGTTATATTCATATGCACTCAGATATGAGCATGTGAAGTATACCTTCCTCAACGTTTTGAATTGAATACCCCAAAAAAACTCTTGAGAGAGTTTCCTATTCCTTCTAATATTTCTGGATCCCATAAATCCATAGGAAGGGAAAATAGTCAGACCCATACTGCGAAGTCCATGAATTTATCTTGATATGGGTTACAACATTATTCCCAATGGAACATGAAGAGTCCAACGTTGTAGAAGAAGTAGAGTTTATTTTAAAAAATCCTCTCCTTATCCTCAAGTTTGGTAAAAATCACTATAAAGAAGCCCAGAGCCCCCAACTTCAAATATATATTCCCTTTTGGATGCCATTTAAGTTGGATCGATTTGACTAGATCTCGTTCAAAGGACCAAATTCCTATAAACTTGCAGATCGACGCATGGTATTTCATAATTTCTGATAATGCTCCAGTTTGTTGTTGGGAATTAAAAAATTGGTGTTTACTCAATGCTCTCGAAAAAAAAATCCTTGTATTCTTGCCTTCCACTCTACTCCCAATATTATGCATCCTTTACCTCCTCCTTCTGTCCCATTTAATGTCGTAAACCCTCCTTGACTGCTCGATTCTCCTATTGCGATACTACGTTAGGAGGGGATCTCTCCCCTCCGAGCTTGTGTGATCATTCCCATTTTCAAAATTCTAGCAAAGGATTACACCATAAGTTTTGAGAAGAGACACTTGTAAGGATTATTCCCAAACTGCAAGTTAAAACCATAACATAGCTCATTCCTAGTTTTTCAGTTAACGAATTGATTTAAATACTCTTAGTAATAAATTAAAAGTAATAATAATATAAAATTAAGAAATAATAATAACAAAAAATGTCTTATTTTAATTTTTTATAATTTACGACTATAATTTTTAGGTGCTTAAGTATATACCTCTTCATCTATAGCACTTCATTTTACCATAGTCACTAATTATACTACCCCAAGATTTTATATAAACCTTAGCTTACCCAATAATTGACACGGCATAAATGTAATGTATATTTAATTGCATTAAATTTATAGAAGCACAACATCGTTGGAAATTAATTTTGAAAAGAGTGAGAGGAAAAAATCCATATATAAATTCACAAAATAACCTGCACTCTCCTCCATAAATATAAATAGAATGGTATTCAAAATTAATAAAAATAGATATAAAACATTCAAGATGAGGTGAAAATGATGGAATTAATAGAATTATATTCAAAATTGATATAAAATCTTAAAGATGAGGTGAAATGGAGAATATTAATCAAAAGCTTTCTCGGATAAGATTTATGTTTTTTTCGAGGAAAGAATTGAAAGATCTCAATCGTTTGTCAATGGGAATGTCGATATTATAGCCACTAATGCAGGGTAGTAACTATTTGTCAAAATTTTCAATAATGGTCTTGGAAAGCACACAACACTGGGGCCATGAAATATTCTCTCTACGCATGTAATTGGTATCGATAGGATATATATTTCCATTATAAAAGCCTTAGTATGGAGTAAAAGGGCTTGATAGTTGATTGAAAGAGGAAATTTAGCACTGAGGAGGTGAAGAATGAAGACATAGGTTCGAATAAATGATTAGAAAATCTTCCGCTTCTCCGAAAACACGATTTAAGTGCCAATATATGAGGAAATAGGAATGCAAAGCCCTAGCTATAATATGTTTCGTAGTGACATTGATTTCTCTACCCTTTGGGATGACTTGGTCGCGATCATTTATACCACTGCAAATTTTATTCGCCTGTGTTGAATTTCAATGCTAGTCGACAAGCTAACAAAGAAGAAAACTTGTGCAGGTTTGTCAATAATGTCTCAGGAACTCACAGAGGTTTTCTTCGTGGTAAGAATCTACTTGAATTGGTCTAGAAATGTGTTTATCATCAACGTGTATACCATCGTAAGTTGAACTGTCAATTTATTTTGTCTCTTAACAATAATATGGGTCATCTATATCATATTTTTCAAGCTCATATCTACATACATGGAGGAAATTGACAACTTACCCATATATATTACTTTCTTGTTCCCTACGCCATCAAAAGGCCATTCAAAAGGCACATATCTGTTATCAGCAAATGAAGAAAAAATGGAAGGAAACAAGAGTTGGTTAAATAATAAAGGATAGGAAAACTCCCAGTGCATTAAAAATAAAAAATATGGAAATGCTAGAAATTTAGACAAGAGTTAGCATAATAGGCCTCTTTCAAAGAATCAAAATAAATTCCGATCACCAAATAAACCCAAACAAGTCGAAGTATCTAGTAAACCATAGGTCAGTCAATCATAGTGACCCCCATTAAAGTGGTGGGGCTGTGGAGAGTCTCATTATTATAATAAATTCCCCCACCTCATTAGAGTTGCCAATATTCAGGAGGCTTCCAGAGTTGGTGAGGTAGCTAGAAGTACACCTAAAATTAATGTTTATTTCAACGACAATGAAGAGGAGTATTTATTAGATTTCTATCAAGGACCTAAGTGATACCTCAAATTTCAAATTTTTTGAAAGAGTGTCGAATCTGAGTGACCATATAGATCTCATCTTCCTGACTCAGGCACCGTGAACAGTTTGAAAAACCGACACCGTATGAAGAAGTTATTGTGATTTGAAAATGTCTAGCAAGCTGCAAATTTTGGCATTTTACCAGGGTTGACTGGTCAAAGGTATAGTCAGTAAAAAGAATATTCTAGGGAATATTCCTGGAATATTCCTCTGAATATTCCCCAAAATATTCCTTCCGGGCCAATCCAACCGTGACAAGTGTTGAAGTTTAATTTGATGTATGTTTTGTGGACCAATTGAAAGGCGCCATGTGGCCTACCTTAAGGCTGTAGCGTGGCCCTTAAACCGTCTTGCAAAATTTTGGTGGAGCGGAGAGGAGTCGACCCCGCAACCTGCTCACCAACATGCCCACATTTTACCACCTCCCCTATGCTTTGGTTTTTAACCATATTAATTAAAGACTTTTATTTAAAGTTGAATGCATTGTGGTTTAGCGGTTGGGACCGCCAGCAATCCTATACATTGTTTACATGGAAAACGTTTTATGTCAATGCCCGATGGTTAAGGTTTAGCCTCTCAAAATTTAATGCAATCACCAGCGTTTATGTGTTGTCACATGCCGTGGTTTAAACCAACCCCTAACCTTCGAAATATATGATAAATGCCAATTTTTTAAGACGTGTCACATGTCAATGGTTAGAGCCAACTTCTTCACATGGTTTTCATTAACCGCTCCTCAAATTGGAGTTAAACCGGAGTTCAATGTGGAGTTCCGCGATGGTTGCAGTTTGGAAGCTGTGGTTTGGGGTTGGCATGTGGCTACCCCAACCACCAACTTTAAATGCTAATGGTGATTTTGGCATTTTAGTCTGGTGAGTGCATTTTTTATGGAAGAATCACTATTTTAACTCCAGCGAACTGAAGTCCTCCACATTTAGTGGAGTTGTTTTAGGGGTCACTGGACAAAATTGATTATGCTCTATCTTGAGCATTATTCTACCATTCGGAGAGTGTGAATAGTCAAT
The DNA here is from genome assembly GCA_034641835.2 of Pinus albicaulis. Classification (NCBI taxonomy): domain Eukaryota; kingdom Viridiplantae; phylum Streptophyta; class Pinopsida; order Pinales; family Pinaceae; genus Pinus; species Pinus albicaulis. The sequence continues at coordinate 623,605,850 of CM076584.1, read as the reverse complement.
TTTGACTTCCTTGGAAATTAAAAAATCATTGGTGAGGGTTGCAGAGCCATCAAAGGACTACTTAGCATTATTTTTATTCAGAGAAGTTCTAGGGGCCATGAGGGGCCAACAGCACAATGAGGCCTAGCCAGGGCAGCTAGAGGAATTTCTTAGTAAACCAATAGTAATTTTTGGATTTTTCAAAAATTCTATATTTAATGTTGAGGTATTCAGAGCTAGTAGATAAATTCTGAAGGCTGAGATGCTTTAGAGAAGTTCCAAGGGCCACTAGGGCCACAAGGGGTCAGTAGGATAACGAGGCCTATCCATGACAGTCAGTGACCATTCTGAGAAAAACGATAGTCTATTATTACTATTTTGGACCTTCTGAATCCAATGGAAGGATTTGTAGAATATTTTGAAGAATTTTGAAGGTTGAGATGCTTCAGGGAAGTTTTCAGTGAGCCTAGAGGTAGGGGGTGCCACCAAGCGTTGGGGGCATAACTGGAGCAACCCGAGTCCAATTTCAGCAAGTGAATAGTCATTCTGGCTATTTTTGACATTATGGATCCAATTGAAGGATTTTTAGAGCCCTTTTGAGATATATGAAGGTCGATAAGCCACAATTAAGTTTCGGGCAGCCGAGGGTGACCAGGGGATGGAGGCCTAGATTGGGGAGCTAGAGCTCATTTGGAGCAAATGATCAGTCTATTTTTGATGTAGGATATATGATGGAGATATTAGAAAATTTTTCAAGGATATAAAAGGAATTATAAGGGAGTTAGTGCTAGAGAGAATCTCAGGGAAGCTTAAGGGCACCGACAGTAGAGGTCAAATCAAAGGAAGCCTAGGTCCATCTCCAGAGAGATAGCATCCATTACATGGGTATGATTTTATTCTAAGCCCATTGGTACAACATAAAAAACCATTGGAGTTGAGTAGTTACTTGTAAAATAAATTTTCCATCATAGTCCCAAAGAGCCAAGTCAATTGGTAAGGGCTCAAGGAGACGTAGCCCATGACATTTGGGTAAAATCCTCTATTAAATTTGTTGTTATGTGTTTATGCTTATTTGCTGCACTTTATGGTTGTTTTATATGCTTATTATCAGAAAAAAAAATGTTTAATTCCTCACACTTAAAGCATTAAAACAGTTTAAAAACACATACACTTGTTTCAAGTATTAAATTTCGCATTATCAAGTATAAGAAAGATCTTAATTTGTTTAACTAAATGGGAGGTGCTTGCATAGCATAACAAGTCATCCACCAATTTCAGATCAAGTATCAACCTACCATGATTATATTTCAAGGTAATATGTATAACTATGTTTTGTCTATTATGATAGATCGAGGACAAATCTTAAGTTACATCAGTCCTAAGATATAAGAAATGTGTCATTTACAGACTCGCAAATTTAAAAATCCCTAGTTTGTGCAGCTAGCCACTAGGGAAAAAAGGAAAGTGTCAGCTAAAGTAGATAATTGTCCTATTGAGATAATAGGCTAGAGAATTAGCGTAAAATTTAATATGTTACCCCTAGGGTCTTACGGTGTATTAATTGGTATGGATTTCTTATAAGGGCATTGGTCCTTAGTAAAATGCAAAGATAAAACTATCAAATATCTCAAGGAGAAGGTTTCAAACAAGAGGTTGAAAGGGTAAGAAAAACCACTAAGTTGCGACCAATTTGTACCTCCCAGTTAGACAAATGTATTAGGAAAGGATTCCAAATATATGTTCTTCAAGTATGATATATAAATTCAAAATATAATACAACCACCTACAAAATCTACCAATTATTGAATATTTTTCTAATGGATTTCTGGAAGAAATTTTGGGGCTGTCTCCCAAGCGAGACATGTACTTTACCATAGAATTAATTCTACGGTTTGCCCATGTGTTAAGAACCCCTTATCAAATGAGCATAGATGAACTAACTGAGCTAATGATGAAACCACAAGAGTTACATATAATGGATACGTTCGCCCATGTGTATCACCTTGTGAAGCCCCTATATTGTTTGATAGGAAAAAATATGGTACTATGAGACTCTGCATTGACTACAAGAAACTAAACAATTTGAGAATTAAGAAAAAAAATACATTGTTGAGGATTGAAAATTTATTCAATCAAGTAAAAGGTGGAATGATATTCCTTAAGATCGGTTCTTGATTAGATTATCATTAGATGAGGATAAATAAAGAAGAAATTTCTAAAACAACCTTTAGAACTCGATACTATCAATACACATTTGTGGTTTTACCCTTACGGATTATCAATTACCTGGAAACATTCATGAGCCTTATGAATGATATATTATACCATTATATTCATAAATTTATTAGAAAATTATATATTACAGAGCAATGGAACACATAAAATATATGAAAACACAAACATAGAAATAACATATAAAACAAGAAAGACACAGATATATGTGGTTCACCCAACTTGGGCTACATCCACGAAAACAACTAGTCCTTCCTTTTTATTATCAAGAAAAATGAAGAGACACAACCTACAACTGATTTGTTGTAATATCATCTACGCTCTCACAAAATCCCCCTTGCTATTTCTCGCTCAGAATATACACATGATACATAGCCGCAAAAAAATTCCCTCATACAATAAAGGGGTTACCTTATAGGGAAAAAACCCTCAATTAAACATAACTTCTACCATCAGATCATATTGCTAATAAACGACCCATATTGAATATGAAATTACAATATTTTACATGCAAACTTTACATATGTTTTTAGATTTAGAGGTGCTGCCCCCGAAACCCCAACCGGGGGGCCGGGGGGGCGCTCCAAAAAGGTCACTGTTGCCCCCCTGGACCCCCCTGATGCTGATAAAACAATGGGCGGCATTTTCACCCCATTAATAATAGTGGTCCAACGTGGTGATACATCTAAATAAAGAAGTTAATTAGTCTCCACACCCAACAAAATTAATTCTAATTTTTACTGATGATATTCTTATATATTCAAGGAATTTGGGAGAGCATAAGAAACATAGGTATATAGTTTTACAAATTTTTCGGGGACACCAAATGTATTCCAAATACAATAATTTTGACTCTTATAATAATCAAACACAATACTTAGGGCATATAATTCTTGTAGAAGGGTTAGTTGTTGATCCAAAGAAAATAAAAACTATTATCGAATGGATTGTTACTAGTAACGTTGATGATATTTGATCTTTCATGGGCTTAGCGAGATATTATCATGATTTTATTGAGGGGTTTTCTATAATATCTTATCCTATAACTTATCTCCAAAATAAAGGAAAAACGTTCAATTAGATCGGTGATTCCCAACATAGTTTTGATAAATTGAAACATTTTTTAACCATAGCAGTAACAACCCTGGTGAAAACTCCATGTAATAAATGTTAAAAATAATAGCCACCATTGATGGGACACTTATTCCAAGTTGAATGTTTGGAAAAAATTCCTAGGGGGTGTTTATTTTGTTCATTATGGCTAAGGAGATTGGCAAAGGAAAAGGTTAAGTGTTTCAAAAGGCAAAACAGAATTTTTGACACAATTTAATTATGAAAATAATGGAAATTAGGAGAAAAGGGATATGAAATGTCACAGTTTACATGTCAAGAGGACAATGATGGAAATTAATTGAAAACAAAGAAAATATAGGCCTCTTATATAAAAAGGCTTATGAGGATCAGTTGGTATCTTTTGTCAGTTCATTTTTGGATCTCTCTCTCACACACACACAAACTCTTGGAAACTTACAACTTATGGATCAATTTAGAATTTTTGAGAAATGAAAGGAAAGAAAGAAGGAAAAAGGAGGAAGCAAGTAAGGAGGAGCAAGAATGAAGCAGCTACAAAAGGATTCTTGGGAGCTATCGATTTTCATGTGAATTTTACTTGCTAGTTTTGGCATGCATGGTATTTAATGTGGTTCTTTTTTTTCTAAGCATGGGTTTTTTCCAGGTTTGATAGTGTTTTCAGCCTAGCCTTGCAATTTCTGGATAGCCATGCTGTTTTGGATGTCACATGTTTTGGTTTAGATGGATCATTGAATGGATTCAAAGCTGAGGAAGGTGGATATCCAAATGATAGAGAACTGGTGCGCTTTTTTCCTCAGTTTAGGGCCTAGTAATTTGGGTTTGGATTGTTGTAAAGCCTCAGAGGTGGTGGTTTGCTTTGCATTTCATCCCTAGGAATCCTGGGTTTGGATTGTGGTAAAGCCTCGAGAGTATGTCTTGTTTTAGGGCCAAGTTACCCCTAATTCAGACCGTGGGTTATGGTAAATCCTAAGAGGCTAGGAGACATGAAAATTCCTCATGGTTTAGGTAGAGAGAATTTGATGATATCCATGGCTTTTTTGGCCTGGTGATTGGGGTAGATCACGGTAAAGACAGTTATGACATGTTTATTGATGAGGGTGATTTGGTTTAGCCTCGGGATGCCTTGGATGATTGTTTTGGTTTAAGTCCCACAATCATGATTGGAATATGGCACGGGGGTGATTTGCTGAAATAGAGCTGGCTTAGCCAATCTATGTTTCGGTTGAACGTAGAAGTCCCATCTTCAGTTGGTTTTTTACATTTATTAATGAAGAGCTCATTTCTATGGTACTCAGTATTAAAATGTGCTAGTTTATGTCTATATTTTATTACTATTTCATCCATTGTATTTATGTTACTAATATGATGGTTATGAGCATGTATTCGATCAGTGATGATGTATGTCTCTATTCATGTTTTTTCCTGTAAATGAATATCACATGTATCTATGGTAAAATTGATTGTATTATAGCGTATGGTGTAAGGTAGCAATGCTTCTTAACCATTCTTAGATAGGAAAGAGACCAATTTGTTTAAATATTTTGTTTCTGTCGGTAGATGCTATGATTGTGACATGTTTGACGAAATGTGTATCATGGCTGAGTGGGGTCAGATCAGTTCTGGTTGATGTGATTGCTTCCATATGTTTGTCTTAATGTTATTTACCCTCTCCTGAAGTTACAGGAAGTTCTTGGCAGTGACTTGGGCTCAGGGGCTGAAAATGTGGCACAAATCCCATAGCTACAGGCAGAAAAATTCGTTGTTTGGGCCTGAGCCACTACCTTTCGAAGGCTAACCCACGACCCTAGGGTCCAGATTCATTCTCTTACCTTTATATGTCTGCAATTCAGCCTCAAAGTGGTTAAAAATCAGACCACCCCCCACAGGGAACAGGGTATTGAAAGGTTGGGTTACCTCGTGGGGACGTCAATGATAAAGTGTAAGGTGTTTTTTTTTTTATGTTTTTGTCGGTTCCACTACCTTAAGGTCATCTAGGATTTTGAATCTCATATTAATATCCTCTCATCACATGTTTACCCCGGTTTCCTGGTTACTTCGGTAGATGTGGGAAGAGGGTGTTACAAAGTGGTATTAGAGCATGGCTAAGCTTTCAGACTTCATGGGTGGTGTTTGGTCATGAATTTTTGTTGATTGCTTATGTCTTTTCATATATATGTTGTATATGGTTTTTGAATCCGCATTGTGTTGGAAATGGTGGTAGTGGTGTCACCATGGAATTTCTTATGGTGTTGTCGTCAGCATGGTGTCGCAAATGTGTGATTGATTGTGTCTTGTTTTGTTTGTGTATTGTGCATGCACTCTTATTTACATGTTGTACATATTGTGTCTGCATTGCTTGCTTATGATTATGCTGTGGATGTGTCATTCTTTTTCCTTTTATGTGTGTGCTTGCGTTTTTAGTGTTATTTGTTGAATGTGCATGGGTAAGTCATGCTCGATTATATGTTCCCTATGTTTATCAATGGTTCATGCTTGTAATTGTATATGGTCAATTATGCGTTGGTGTACATTGGTATGTTCATGCATGGATGGCTGGACTTCAACTAGAATCTAATTTATATGTTTATATTCCTATAAATTATATGTTTATATGATGTCATGATTATATCTATACATGCATTATGCTTATTGGTTGATATTGTATGAAGTGTCCTCCATGAATTAAACTAAGGTACGTTGGTTTATAATTCTTTGGTTTAGCTAACATTTTTTTCTAGGCATGAAGAAAATATCAACATGTATAGAAGGTGGTAGACTACAATGACTCCCCCCATGAGTCATATGAGTAGTATGGTGGCCCTCTTATGATTTGGTAGACACATTGGGAATCCTAAAGGAATAAATAGGAGTTTTTAAGGTAGATAATGACATAATAATAGAAGCACAAGAGAATCAAGCATAGGTGAAAGAAATACTTATTCAAAGCTTATCAGATTTGCAGAAACACAGGCCATTACAGATTAGTTATGGACATGAGGGTAGAACCAATGGGGCATATGGAAGTAGGTCTCCTCTAAGGCACAGGTCAGATAGATCATACACAGTGAGAGATGGAAAGTTATTGGACACTCTAGATAGGTGAGGTGATGAGTACAAGTATCATTCAAGTTCCATTTCAGATAGACATCATGATATCATCGGTATCATCCTTACAGGAGGAGTGACAAGAGATACATGATGGATGAATTTAAGAAAGCAAAGTCACCAACTTCTAATCGAGACTTGAAGAAGAAAAAATATGAAAGGGATTGGACACTTGGGATGAAGAAGTTCTTTGAGTTCTATGATTACTCAGATAACATGAAGGCCATGATTTCTATCCTCCATTTTAGAGGAAAATAAAACATGTGGTGGGAACATGTGAAGTGGGTTAGACACATCAAGACAAATGACTTGAGATAGCATGAGATTAAGAGGCTTTTCAGAAATAAGTACTTTCCCGAGAGGTATTATGATAGTAAGACCAAAACATTTTATGAGCTAAATATGGGATCAATGATGGATGAGGAGTACAAGACAAAGTTATTGGAGCAATTTATGTATGTACAATATCTTGAGGATGAGAAAGCTAAATTTAAAAAAAAAATTAGTGGGTTTCCAATAGCATTCCAAGATCAGATTGAGTATGATGAGTCTCATACACTTGAGGAATTGATTGAGAAGATCAAGCATTTCTATGAATAGTCAAAGCTCAAAAATGAGTCTCAGCAAGGATGGAAAGGAAAGGAAAAAGGTAAATGGCAACATATGATAACAAGGCCTCAACATGCAGATGAGAAAGAAAATGTGGCACTGCAAAAGAAGGTTAATGATGTTGGACAGGGACATAGACCACAACAACATCATAGATCACATAAACAACATGGAGGTAGTGGTATGGGAAGTTTGGAGTGTTTGACATGTGGTGATGGGCATCTTAAGAGGGATTTTCCGTAGAATAATGGACATAGGTCTAATATATACAATGCATAGGAGGCACAGACTGTTGGGGATGTTGGTGATGAGCCTAAGTAGTGCAACAACAATGTTGCAAATCCCAAGGCTACCAACTTTAATTATCAACCCGAGGTTCGTACAAACTTAAAAGGTATCAGAACTATATGTGCATCATGAAATGTATCTTTATTTTTTTTATTTTATGTAATGGATTGAATTTCATGAAATCAAAGCCTAAACTGATTGTAGAAATGGAATTTTTTCTTTGAAAAGAAATTAATCCCAGGCAAGAACAATAATTTGTAATTGAAATCATAAGAGTATGAATTAAAATAAAAAATCCCAATATACCTTGTGAATGACTCTTTAGTGCTCACTCTTCGTTTGAGAGGAGGTGCTGTTGGTCAGTCATCTTCTGCTCCTTCCTTCTCATACAAAGATGTGGTTCACTCTGAGGCCCCCAAACCCCCTGAAGCCCTTAAACCAAAGCCTTTTTTGGTTGACAAGCTTGAGGAGGTTCCCTCTGTTGAGTTAACCCATTCATACATTGCAAATGATCTTCAAAAATTCGCTGAAAGAGCCATCATATGCAGATTCAACGGTCTGTGGCCACGCTCTAAGGAACTCTATGATTGGATACATGCTAACTGGACTCACCATTGCAAAGTCAACTTCTGTTCAAAGGGATACTTCATAGTTCTGTTTGATAATATTAAGCATTATGAAAAGGCTATTGAAGAAGGCCCTTGGTTCATGGGAACAGCTGGGCTCTTCTTAACTCCTTGGTTCCCAGATTTTGATCCAGCAACTGCTGTCATCACCAGGACACCTGTCTGGATCAGGCTTCCCAACTTGCCAGTCCATCTATGGCATATTAGAGTCTATAAAGCGATCGGCGACACCTTGGGCAGTTTTCTGATGGGAGATTATTGGCGGGAAAACAAAGGTCTCTACACATATGCCAGAATATGTGTGGAACTAGATTTAAGCAAGGGACTTCCAGACCAAATCAATCTCAAGATAAACGACTTTGTGTTGACTCAGACACTGGATTATGAGAATACGGCTTTCCGATGCCGTCATTTTCACCAAACAGGGCATCTGCAGAACTCATGCCCAGCTCTCCCGGCAAAACAGAAAAAGGTGCACATCTCCAAGCCAAAATCGAAACGATGGGCTCCTTACTCTCTGCCTCCGGCTGAGGACTTTGATTCCTCAGCATCAGATGGAAATGATGCTGAATCGGATCAGAATCAGACAATGGACTCTCCCCTCGATGCTCCTTCGCATCCACCCGATTCTGCCGTCGCTCAGAAACACTCCCATGTGACCTCCTCTTCTGATTCTGATAAGGAGATCCTCCCTACGGAGAACTCCGGTCTTCAAGTTGTTCTAGCTCATTCACCCCAGGATGGATGGGTTAAAGTCAGTAAAAAGAAAGGGAAAAAACTTCGTGTGGAGACCTCTGCCCACTCTGGGTAGTTTTTGGTCTTTTTGCTTCTTGTTATTTCTTGTTTTTCCATGCTTGTTTCTCTCCTTCTCCAGGACCTAGGTTGATAGTTTTATCATTTCCGGTTGCTGGTTTTCTGTTTGTCTTGATTGTATCATCTTCTTGTACCATATTTCTGCTTAATAGAATCAGTCAAATTCAGAAAAAAAAATGAAATCCAAGTAGCTTAATGATTAAGATGACCTTCCAAAGTTATTGTAAGGATAGAAAATGCTTTTGAATATTTAAACAACCTAAAAAATTACTCACTTCAATCATTTAACTTAATCCTACATCAAGGAAAGAAACAATACTAAATGCAGAAATATGCAAAAAACAAAAGAGAGAAGCATGTGAATAAGAAGTGAAAAGAACATAAAGAATTGTGCAAGAGGGATTTGAGGCTTCTGGAATGGCCAAGCCCAAGGCGACTCAGGGTCTTGTTGAATAAAACAGGGCTTAGAAACTAAAAATGGCACCAATATTCATTATTGAGTTAGTCGAAGTACATGCCTGCAAGAAAAGAAAGCGGAATTGCTAAACGGAAAGTTTTCTCCACAATAAGAAGAAACAATACCTGCTCCTAGAGGCCAATTCGAATTTTTATTTATAAAAGATGATGAGTAAGTATTCTCCTTGAAAGGATGAAGCTTTTCCATATTAAATCCCTCAAATATTGGATCTGGTTCCCATATTTTCTCAATCATTGGAGTTCCAGAATAACTCAATAATTTCATGATATTTTATTCATTTATTCTCCAATATTGATCCTCCTGTAGTAGAGAGAAAGTCCCTAAATTATCTCCTTCTCCAAATATTCATAATCTGTCCAATATTCTCACAATATTCTTCAAAAATAAATAACATTAGCCTGAAATATGAAATTATCTCTAAAGCTTTCTAAGAACATATTAAATATTAAAAAACATTATTAAGTTTTGAAGGAGAGATTTAATATAGAATTTAAGTGCCTAAGAAAGCTTATATGGGCCTTAATTTATGTCTAATTTAGAGGCCCATCATACCCCCCTACTGAAAATGTTGCTCATACTCTGAGAAACCTATTCATCCTCCTTGCCATGTGGTCCTTCATGTACGATGGCCTATTCATTCTCTATTTATTGGTTCATGTTTTGATCCTCATGCTTCTCTTCTTGCTACTATTTTATTTTCATTTCTTCCCCTATCTCAGTTTCACATTGAAATTTTGATGTAGGTTCAGGTCGCTTCTTTCTCTGAGGTGATTCTTCAACTATAATGGGTTCTATTTTTTAGGGTAACACCTTGCTTTCGGTTCATATTATTTTCCACTTGGATCTTGTAAATTGGATGCAACCTCGAGTGAAACCTCATCATCATACCCCCATAGCCTTTCAAAGAATCCCATATCTCTGCAATTTTATAAAATGGTAAGGACTTGAGGATGCTGATGGATTCTCTCTATCCTAATGGGTTTTCTCCTGTTAAATCCTACCCCGATATTTGCAGACTATGAATTCTCTAAATTTTATGTGAAAAGACAGGGTCTTACTTGTACCACTCAGTTTTTAATTTATAGGATTTTATGTGTCCTTGATACCTCTCAAAACACAGCTGAAGTTTTCCCCCAATGCCTTTTCCTTCTAGCCTTTGTAAAAAATTTCTCAAGATAAAAAAAACAAGCAATCTAGTGAGAAACAGTGGATGCTATAGGAAACAAATTTTCCTGTAACATCTCTGAAGTTCCTATATCACCTCTGGAAAATGTATAATTTTGATAATGGTGACCTCAGTTCTAAATTGCAAGAGTGATTATTGGATTCTTGGCCATGACACATCATACTATTCATTAAATTTGTATAAACACCATTGACTATCAATCTGAATTCTCTCTGTTCATTAAATTCTGAAATTAAAAACACTCAACACATAGAAATTTATTCTTATAAAGGGTTAAATGATGGTGAATAACCTAAAGCAAAAGAAAGGAATGATGTGAAACCAATCGAATAACTTGGATACCCTTCACCCTTGGAGAATTTACCATTATGCCGCCTAGAAATGTCTGTAGAAAATTCTTTGTAGCTCTATTGTGTTTCTTTGTTTTCTAACATCATAGTAGAAAATATTTTCTCTTGCAACCCTTTGTTAGCTTACTGCAGAAAATTTGTATTTCCTGTAGCAAATTTGTATTTCCTGTAGCAAATTTGTATTTCTTGTATCAAATCTATTTTTCTTGTAGCAAATCTATTTTTCTTGTAGTAAATCTTATGCTTCTAGCAACTCCATTTCACTAGTAGCAACTAATATTTGAATGCCAAGAGATGGTGGGTCCACCTTTTACTCTCTCTTTTTTTTTTTAGTCTTTTCATTGAATGCAAAATAAACTCTGAGTGCTCTAGTTTGATAAATGAGTTCGCCCTCACTTACCCCTTGGCATTCCTTGTCTTCTATCACAATTAACTGCTTACTACCCACCTTCTCAAGTCGTCTTCACTTTTGTCTTGTTCCTCTCCCACATGTGTGTGTGTCTTAGTAGAAAAGTGAGGATGACTGCTAGATAAGGCCAAGGATGCTCTGCTATAGATTTTGGTTATAAAAAACTTTCATTCTCAAACATTTAATGTTTTCTTAAGCTAGAATAGATTCAAAGAAAGGTTTAGATGATTGCATCCCTGAGCCTTACCCTTGATTTTTTTTTACAGGTGATATTCAAGCTGTTGATATGACTGTTGGAGTTGCTACTAATGATATTGAAGATGCATGTGATAATATCCAGGAGTTTTTATTGTTGATAGCCTTGAATTTGGAGATCTTCTAGGGTTTCTTTTATTGTTGTTGTTGTTGCTTCACATACCTCTCTTAAATTTTGCTGTTGAGATGCTCATGATGTGATTATTTGATGATTGAATTCATGCTTGCATGTTGGATATTGGAAATACACATCATGATATTAGAGGGATTTGACTCTTCTTCTTTTTTGGTGCATGCCTTTAGAATTTGATTATACATTTACTAATAACTTTGTTGTATGTTTGTAGGTTCCTCTGTGATGTCTAGGTTACTGCTGCTAGTGAAATTCCTCCTTGGAGTGCCATAGCCTCTTCATATTCACCTAAAAAAATTTCATGTCTTCTTCAATGATCGATAAAACCACTTATAGTGCTTTCTCTTGATTACGCAAGTTTGCTAGAGGGACATGTTTCCTTCTTGTAGAACACCTTGTTTTTATTTGTTTGAATTCCAATATGCATGGGGATATGACGGAGAGTGTGGTAAGATTAAGAAGGATTAGTTTGGTCTTGGAAGAATGGTGTGAAAGAAATCTGTATTTTTGCAAAAAAAAATTAATTTTTACAGATGGGACAGAGTGAAGGGTTTGAGTGGAAAAACTCCTTGAGTGAGATAGAGGATTGATGAGACGATGATGGATAATGGTGGCAAGACTTCCTGTAGAAAAATCAATACTTCCTGTAGTATTTTAGGACAACAAGGAAAACGAATGAGAAAATTTTGGAAATGATGGGTGGATATTGGAAATGGATGAGGGTGAGGGATTAGCATGACCTTCTCCATTTTTGAGCATTTGAGCCAAGGAGGCAAAAGTCTGAGTTTGACATCCTTCGACTAGATTTTTGACCAACTTTTTATTTTGTTGCCAACTTATTATTTTTTGTTTCTTATGTTATCGATCTAGGTGGATATTGGTGGCCACTTGCCTATTCCACTTGGAGCCCCACCATTGTCTCTTTCAGTTTTTCATTTTCGGCACAACTTACTATTTTTACCATTTTTTCAAGTCCTGAACTTCCGGAGCCGTTTTGAGGCACTAAACAACATTTTTTTGGCATCATTTGTCCAGAGAATATGATTTTGTTTTGAAATTGATATTTGTAGCAACAGTTGTAGTCATCGGATAGATCTTTCTAACGATGCATCATATGCATCAAATGGACATCGTATGCCGAAGTTACGTCCTTGCAAAGTTGAAACACCAATTTACGCAAACGGGGCCCATTTTTTTGGCGCTTCATCTCCTAGGGTTAGGTTTTTGGACGTTTAGAGTTCTCCATTGTTTCTCAATAATAAATAGGCCCTCGAGCCTCATTGTAACACAATTTAGAGGTCTGTAGCCACTTTTACTTTTAGCAGCTTGTGTATTTTTACCTTTTGTTGTTCCTCTTAAAGGAACCGCAATTTTCTGTGTAAATGTTCTTTTTGTTGTTCCTCTTAAGGAACAACAGCTTTTCCGTTTAAGGAACAACACTTTTTGAGTGCATTTTTCTTTTTTTAGAACAACATTTTGAGAATTTTTGTGAATTCTTCATGATCCTTTTAAGGAAAATATAAAAATTTATGCAAGGACACAAAAATTAGAGGTTACTGGAATCAGCATATCAAGGAGAAATTGTAATCTTTAAAGAAATTACTATGTATTGATAAGAAAAAAAGGAAAGGACACAACTATCTATATCACTTTCCTGTCTTTATTTTCACTAAAGCTAATTTGATTGATTATTTTTATCATGTTAGTTATTCCCTAGATCCTCATAATTCTCTTTCACTTTTCATATTGAATAAGAATAAGGGCATATTTTCCTCTATTGAGATGTTCAGACTTCTTCCACCATCCCTACTCTTAAGGAGTGTTGAGCCATCCTTTATACATAAATAGGCAAGTGCTATATAAAAGAAAAAATATATCTATATGATTACTAACAATTCTTTGATATGTCAAATGGAGGATAGGGGGTCTCATCAAGAGCTAGCCTACCATGATCATAAGGAAGTAGTGAAGTGGCATTCCCATTATGGCCACCACAACAGGGATATGATCCAATGGAAAACTCAAAAAAATAAAAAGTCCTTGGAACAGGAGGTCTCATCATGAGCCAGCCTTCCCACCTTTCAATCTTTCCTGGTGAATGGCATTGTGATTCATTTGGTTCCCAAGCTAGCACAATGGCCTCCATCATGACATCACAAAGCACTTTCCTAGGCATATATAAAGGATTATGGTTCCAAGGGTGAAAAAGAAACTTTGTCAAGGTTATAGACACCTGTGGGCAACAGAGCTCAGCTGATGGTATTGGAGTCATATTTTTCACAAATCAATAGCAATTATAAACCCTTTTCTTATATCTTTATCTTAATTTCAAATGAGATTATGCTCTTAAACCCCTTTGTTGAACCTCTTATACATGAAATATTGGTTATAAATCAGTCATAATGGTTTAAGTGGATAATGACCGCATAAGCACTTTTATTTATGTCAGCTGTCCTTTTCCCTATTTCTGAATCATTACATAGCATTTCCATATCTATTCAAAATTTCATAATATGCCTCTATTTCAGTAATTCGATAATTTTTTTATCATTTCATGAATATGTACGACTGTTATCCAGTACACTGCTCCTCCATTTTTCAGTCGAGGGTGACCTATCATATTTCAAGGGGGCATGGGTGACTTCCAAAATATGCCTGCATACGTGTCAATTCCCTATTTTCATCAGATCCCGGAAATAGAAATTTTAACGGTATTTTCCGATATGCATAGGGTGTTGTTCCATTGCCATTTCCATGTATTATTGTGAAACATTAATAGTGTGCAGGGCTTAGATGAAATGGGAGGGTGAGTAGTACGTAGTGAACCTCAAGTACTAACAGTTTCCGATGTTGCACGAGAAATTTTGGAGAGAACAGGGTGGATTACCTACTTTACACGACTGCAGCAGCCCCATGAAACTGTGGCCATCGAATTTTTGCAGAACTTGTAGGAGGACCATTCCATAGTAAGAGCAAGTCAAATAACAGTGAAAATGTAGTAATTGTTGAGGGGTCTGGTCTACCAGCAGTTGGACCCGTATGGACCCATATTAATTGAGACTTCAAAAGGCCATGAACATCTTCTCGGACGAAGGAAAAACCCTGGCCGTCAAAGGAAAAGGAGTCTAGCCGACAACTCTAGGAGAACCATGGGAAAAACTGGCTAGATTAGTGCAAAGCTACATTACATGAGACGGAAGAAAGGATGTGGTAAGACCATGCCACCTCAAATTATTAGCAGTACTAAAACAAAAATGTGCTGTGAATTTGCCTGCATATTTAAATTTTTACTGCATGACGCTGCTTGGAGCATAAGGAAATCCCATCATACAAGGATGGTAGTAAGCCACCATTGTTTAATTCAATTAATAGTTAGTTACAGTCTTTCTCAGTAGTAGAATAGTTGGGAAGAATTGTTATTTTCGATAGACAGGGGAATAACCTTACATGCCCCGAAATGAAAAAGAATCACTAGCACATCAAACAAACCTCTAAAACGCAGGCAGTCCTCCTGATTAAGAAGATGCAGGGGAATGTTGCGAAACATCCAAAGTAGTAGCTGCCAACCCTTAGAATTACCTAGTTCTGGAGATGAGCAACCCTCACAACTGGAAGGAGGAGAAAATTAGGAAGAGGAAGAAACTAACTAAGCCAGTGAAGAAGAAAGAGAGGAAGCGGAACCTCTCGTAACCTCCAGCGCAATTCCACCACAGAGTCCATTGCAGGAGGATGAATTGGGCCAAATTTTGGCCAATATGTGTGAGTATATGCAACCCCAGAGCCCGCACAACCTCAATATTGAGGCAAAAAATTCACAGGAACATTCTGTCCACAGCAAGGATAAATCCAAGGAAATGCATGACAAGGAGGAGGCAGAAGAAGAAGCCCCTCAGGAAATAGTAGATCCAACTAGGGTTTCCTCCCCTGAGGAACCTAGTTAGGATAACGCAAACACTAAATAAGTATTCGAAATGGAGAATATGGAAACGAGCCAAGGCGAGGGCACAATCCTTGAAGAACAAAACCTAGATGAGCAGCCAAGTCCAGAAAAGGGAACAGTTGTTCCTCTGAAGAAGAAGAATAGAAATGAAATTAAGTGGCTGCGGAAGGAACAGCAAAAGCTGCTAAAATTAGTAAAACAAATCAGACAGAAGATAAGGGTTCTGAAAAGGGGGAAAATCTCTAAAATAACCCCAAAAACAGGGGATGCGGCCATCCAAACGGGACCCCATAATACAAGAGCCATGGAGACTCAAAACGAGCCCATATTCATTTAGGATAGCAAGGAACAACAGGCAATTGTTACAGACGCAGTTGCCCAAACCGAAAATGTACAAGTATGTAATAAAGATGTTCAGACGAAAGCACTTTCCTCTAGCAGTATGGCCAACTAGACATTTTTCAACAAAGAGACACAGACTATAGGAACTCGATATTGTAATAAGGAAACCCAGGTAGATCTTCAACCCAAAAGTGTTTTGATAAACAACAACCCTGGTATAGCAAAACTCCGAGAGGATCTGGCACAGGCTCAGTGGGCTAGAGAAAAGATCGAAGAAGAGACTGTTCCTAGGAAGAAATACTAAGGGTTACAACAACAATTAAGGGACATCAATACATCAGAGGCAGAAGCCTTCGATAAATTTCGGAAGGCAGAAGAAAAATTTGAAGAGGTAAGAAATGGACTACAAACAGTCGGGAATCAAATGGATAGTCTCTGTTCTCTATATACAAATGTTCTATCATATAGGTCCCCTGCCAAAAATTATGGTTTGTTTTTGTTAGAAATATATTTTCAGTTAAAAATTAAAGCTGTTAAGGTAGGAAAACCTATAGAATTAAAAACTGTAGATGATTTTATAAACTGCTGCAAACTCTATGGAGTAAAATTTTAGCGCCTACTCTGTGAATTTTATTTGCACAATTTTATGTTGGAAGAGGAAACGAAGATAAATCCTAGTCCTTTTGTGGGTGATGTCCAACATCAAACATTCATTTCATTTGTTGTTAACTAGTTAAAATGGCTCATGGCCTATAACACTTTTCAGAGACAAGAACATGGGTTAGACCTTTGGGTTAGGGGTGAACCAAGACACCCATTACAATTATGGGCTAGGCAGAAAAGCTTAATGACAAAGAATGGTGTGATCCAGAAATTGGGACGCATCCACAAAGCAATCATCCTAGATGGGGTAGAATATTTTCTGTCCATCAAAGACCAGGTCGTAGTAGCAGCTAAACTCCAATGGAATATTTCCAATCGGAATATTCAAGACAGAGAGCCATTCAATTATAAAAATTTTGAGTTAGCTACCAACCACCTGGTTATTTATAGTAACCTCATCTTGGGGGAAGGCCCGTATTGGCTAGGTTGTAGATTTTGAAGCCCTATTATCTGGTATCCTGCAGCAGACTATAAGGGAAAATTTGATTTACCTTAAGGGCAGACAGGGCATATTTTTGAATTTTTACCTGCAAATCATGTTTTTAGACCATGTAATGTAAAAACCCTCTCCAACCTATTCTCTAACTGCTTTACATGTAAACTATGGTTTTCATGAGGACATGAAAAAGGGTAAGCAGGGGGGTGTGTTGAGCATTGGAAAAGGTATGAATTTTCCATGTATTTATTTATCTTTTTCCTTTGATCATAACTCATTTATATTCTAGAAAGGTGATATTTTGAAGCATTATAATAGAATTAAGGAGATTAGTGATTGTTGCAAATTGATTAAAGATTTTATTTTCTTATATGCAGAAAATAGATGAAGTGGGAAGCCACCATTCGGGAGAAAAAGACAAAGCAGAAATAATTTTTTTCCATTCAACAAGAGGGCATATCTAGACAAGAAGGCCAAGATTGAAGCGCACAGTCAAAGAAAAGAAAGGAACAACGCAACATTAGCGCAAGAAGACAAAATGATAGCTGAAGATAGAAGATAGAGCGAATCCCTCAGGATCTCTTGATCCTGAGGGATCACTGCTCAAAGCTTATCTGTATTTCTTGTTTCATCCGCTGGCTGTTATAAAAGGATAGTGCTTGTAGAAATCAAGAGGTGTATTATGATTATTCATATTTCTTTTTGTATTTTCACGATTTCTCATCGACTCTCGTTGGTTAAAGCAGAGTGCGATTGCTTGTAAACTTTGTTACATATTATTAATACATAATCGGGTTTCAGTTCCATTATTTGATACTGGAGTAGTTCGGCGATGCTTCACTAACGGCTAAGGGCCCAGCCCTACTGGATCCACTTGCTATCTGTACCATTACTTTCCAATTCCAGTCGTATGATGGTTTGCTTTGGTTCTCATTTCCTTTACTCCCATTGCCTCACATTTTCCATGATTTATAGCTTACTGTTTCAATGTTTTATGAAATCGGTTTGTTGCATCAATTGTGAGTGAATTGCGTTTCTATTCATTTCCAACATAATAAGATTATTTATTCCTATGCAGCTTGTATTGTTATGCTTCTCAGATATAAAGCTTCGTTGTTCAGAATTTGCTATTCATTTCCATTAAATAGCTTTGTTGTTCATTTCTGATAACTAGCCTTACTGTTTATTCCTTTCGTATAAATGTTTGGTTTGCTTTAGAATGTTATTGTAGAGAGTGTGTTTATTCTTAGTAGCATTATTGATTTAACTCAATTACCATTTTCAATTAGTTTCTTTATTGTGGAGTGTAATATCATCAACTGTAAAGGACATTGGCTATTATTGTCTAAGTTCTCAGATTGAGGATCTTGTTTATGCTTGATTTCATGTACATCAGTTGACAGGGGAAAGATTTATTACTACTACATCCTTGACTGATGATTTCCGAGTGAGTGATTGGATTTTAGAGCATTAAGTTTCATGTCATTGCAATTAGATTTCATTTTAAAGCATCTGTTTAATCTTGTATTTGAAACATTGTACTGCAAATTGGAGAGCATTACTCTTAGATTAAATTGTTGCCTCTGACTGAGTACACTCTTGAGATAAAAATTCATACCTAGATTGATAATTAATGTAGGATAAATAGGAGTTAAAAATACACCTTCTATACCTCAACAACATGATGGAGTTGGGTTACCAACTCATTACATTGATTGTCGAGGCCGGCATCAGGCCTACTCATTACATAGACATAGAGGCCGATGATAGGCTATTATTAATGTGGAGATGCATGTCGCGTGACATGCACAGCCTGATGTGGCATGTCGTGGGAGTTACGACAGCTTTTACGTGACTGACGAGGATTTTTTTAGGTTATGATAGAGCCGCAGCAAGTGATGGACAGTCTGCGAGGCATAGCGTACCATCATCTCATGATCATTCACCTCGCACCACGCCAGATGAGCATGAGGCTCCACTAACATCTAGAAGCAGTCATCACGGATATGAGGCTGGACCATCAGCCACTAGTACTGATATTGATGTTGTACTACCACCAGCTGATCCATGACATTTGTATTACAGTTGTATATTTTTAACATTATTCAATTATATATATATATATATATATATATATATATATATATATATATATATATGTATGTATATATATATATATATGGTCCATGTATTTTATGTTCATGTTACAGTTGTACTTAATTTACATGTTGGTGATCATCATGATGTGTATGTTGTTAAGTCATGTTAGATATGTTCATTTAATGTGCATCTTGTAGATAGATGTGTATGTGATAGCATGAGTTATTTGACATGAGAAGTATATTTGATGTTTGTGTTGTGATGATGTTAATATATAATGTTAATTGTGTTTTTTTATATGATCATGATCAGAATGATGCAGTTAGTGATTTTGAATGTGTTTTTTAGTCAAATATGATGTTTGTACAATGGTTATCATGAACGTGATGTTTATTAATTAATTTAATACCAAATGATCATGATATTGTAAAATTATAATATTTGTAATTCTAATTGTATTTAAAACTCAAAAATTGTAATTGTAATGGTATATATGTGAATTTGTAAAATTTTTATTGTAATTTTTGTAAAATTGTAATTGTAATTGTAATTGTAATTGTATGTAAAATATTTGTAAAATTTTAATTGTATTAAGGTGAAATGAATCTATTAAAATTTTTGAAATTTAAATAATTGTAAAATAAAAAATCTAGAATAATATGATTTACTTTAACATAATAAAGTTAAGAAAATAATGAAAAAAAATTCATGTACTTTAGATTTATCATTATTTTATTATGATCTTAGATAATAAAAAAAAAAGAATTAATTTATGCAATACGCCATTGTTTTTGAGATCAACATAATTGCAAATTATCAAGTGAATTATTGATTTTAACATTAACACAATGAAAATTACCAATTAATTCAAAATACATATTATATTAATATTTCGGAAAACCCATCTTAAAAAGTATAAATATTGATGAAATAACACATGTACCATATCACTCTCGGTTCTCATGATCACCCTCATTATCTTCTAGCTCGCATGGCATGATAACACTATTGTTCTTAAAAATATGTTTTGATCTAGGGTCATGTGTCACTACAAACCACCAATCCCTATCCAACACATCGGGGTAAAAAAACACGTGGTTGCAGTGTGTAGGGAAAACATTGGGCTCCTTAGCTTCATCCCACATCTTTCTAGAGTTGATACATATCATCCTACTATCACGATATTCCTTTACATTATTCCGATCAAAGGTGTCCCACCACTTGCACCTAAAAATAACACATTGGAAAGAAGAAAAATCCACCTCAATCATCTCTTGCATCTTTTGGACATACCTAACGTCCCTCGTACTAGGTTTTGATCACGGTGGCTAGATCGAATAGATTGATCGAACTCAACTTCCACTCCACAGTCTTGTGTGATGTTTCCAACATCAGCATTTTTTGTGCGAAAATGGTGTCCATATGCCCACATAGATGGGAACAAATGCACCTATTATAAAAAAAGTTAAAAAAATCATAGTTTCATGTGTATTATAAATAATAATCCAATAGTTAAAATATTAAATTTAGATGTCTTAATATAAGTTTCAAATTTGCATATAAATTAAAAATATTATTACTGCACCCAATCCCTACATTTAGCGCATCCTCTTCAGCATGTGGGTAACGACCGATAGCACCGTATTTTTCTCTGACTTGGTCAGCAACCCAACTGTTGGGGCATATTTCTGGCATATTTTCTTTTAAATGATCAGGATAAGTTACAATTCTACCATTCAACCGTCTGAATTCTTTCTTGTCACTATCCCATTTCATCCTGTTTTGTTCGTACAATGCGACCCACAGTCGTGTTGCTTTAGAATTTTAAAGAATAAATTTATTGATTGCTTCAATTTGTGCATTCGCTGATGAAATCAAACCAACATTATATAGTACTTAGAGATCAAAATATACATTATATCGAAGTTCAACATGAATATTAATTAGTTTTTGTAAATTTGAAAAACTATAAGTCACTTACTCTTTATCAAGCGCTTTCTTCTACTCGTTTGGAGCAACTCTCCTTTTCTTTTGTGTTCATCCATTTCATTGTCCCAAATCACCGCACCTTGTCTTTTGTCAATCTGCTTGATGTACTTACTGGCATAATAGAATGAATCATACGATGTGTACCCCTCTGCCATAGACCCCTCGGGTTTTTCCCTTTGTCGAACAAAACCTTTCAATTTCTTCATGTACCTCTCTAAGAAGAACATCCAACAAAAAGAAACAGCCCTGATTAATTCAACCTCATATACCAGGTAGATTAGAAGATGAACCTATAAGTCAATGAAGTTCATCGACAGTTCCTTCTCAAACATATAAACAATCTCAACTATCTCTTGACGTCACTGTGGAATGCTAGCCACATGAATCTCCTTTGACGTGATCCAATGTACAAATGTAGATAATTTATATATGGCACATCCTAGGTCTTGGGGGAATTCATGTTTCACACACCCATGCACAAAAAAAGGATAATGACACTACAAAGTTATAAACACATGCAATAATATACAAAATTATTTATGTTTTATGGTCCCGGCATGGGATAAAATTTATTAATATAAAAAAATAATAAAATCATGCTTTTGACATTATACGTACTCTTAGAAGATGCAAATGGTCATGTGATTTCAACCCTGAAAAATGGTCATCCACGGTGAAGCAACGCCGTAGTGAAGACCGGTATGAAGTTGGCACCCTCACATCCATTATAACTTCCTTTGCCAAAGATATATCATCTTTTTTAAAAATCCATGGGACATCACCTTCTTTGGAAAACCATGAATTAGAGGGACCAGTGCCTACCTCTGATCCCGTACTTTCTAATCGTCTTGGCCAATGTTTCTTTTTATTTTTTGAAGTAATAATATCTTTCCTAACATCCAATGTGTCACTTTTTTTTGATGATATGGGCCTCCATAAAGAAGATGAAAAATTTTAAATATATGCATGAGATCTAATAAGTGGGAAATATTAAGATGCTCCCAATATGGGAGGTCATAAAAGATAGATTTCCTTTTTATGCCAATGGGAAATTTCTCAACATAGGTGTCGATGAAATCTGGATCATCGAACATAGGCTCCCCATTTGAATCAAACATTTCTATGAACTCCTTCTCCTTCTCTCTCTCATATGCTCTAAGCCATTCAGCTAGTGTCATTATTGGAGGCCTTTGGGTTCTCTCTCATTTACCATTGAAAGAGAATGTTTCTATTATGTAAGGGTGTTCCTCTGGTAGGAATACCCTAGAGCAATCATACACTGGCTTTCATAGGTCCTTAGACCATCTAGCTTTCAGAGAAGGTCCACAACATTTACATCCAAAATACCCTTTTGTTACAAGACCTGTGAGATTATATTTGTATGCATTAATTAATATGCATGGCACGTTAAAGAATATCATGAAGATCAAAACAAATATTACAACGAATTAAATAAATAATGTGTGAAAGAATATTGTTACATATATAAACAAATCAATAAATTAAACATGTAATTTACCAGAGAAAACGCCTAATCCTGAATAATCATGTGTCGTGTAAGAACATATGCCATACAACGTAAAACTCCTCTTTGCTGCGATGGGTCTTGATACATCATATACATTTATCCCATCCCATAATTCCTTCAATTCATCTACCAGTGGTTGTAAGTAGACATCCATATTCTTCACTTGTCTTATACCAGGGACTATCAGAGCCAACGTAAGATGTTCATTCTTCATAGAAAACCATCGGGGGATATTTTTATTGATCACTACTACGGGAAAAATAGAATATTTGGTGTTCTGGAGGGAATATGGGTTGACGCCATCCATGGGTATGCTGAGTCGTAGACTTCGTACTTCATCCTTGAATTTTTCAAGCCACGTATCCTCTATATGCTTCATGGCTATGGAATCAGTTGGGATTCACATAAATCCC
Organism: Pinus albicaulis; assembly: GCA_034641835.2. Taxonomy (NCBI): domain Eukaryota; kingdom Viridiplantae; phylum Streptophyta; class Pinopsida; order Pinales; family Pinaceae; genus Pinus; species Pinus albicaulis. The sequence continues at coordinate 623,582,884 of CM076584.1, read as the reverse complement.
AACTCACTTCTGTGTGAGGCATGCCATCCCCGCAACATAGCTAATTCTTTGCAACGAAAGAGCTCTTGAATCCGGTATTATAGGCATGTAAAAAGCTCCTTAACATCTTAAAAGGAGGACCAAGATCGATTTACCCTTCTTTTTTGAATTATCATACCTATCATGCCCACATTTTACACATCCCTTTGTCCGCATATTCTCCTCTATATAGAATACAATAATTTGGACATGCATGATATGATATGTACTCAACACCCAACATTTTCAACAATTTATTTGCCTCTTCGTAGCTACCGGGCAAGACATTATCACTCAGAAGAACCTTATCTTTGAATAACCTGTAGTTGGTGATCATGGAAAAATATATTAATAAATGTACATTAATGCCGATATATTTATTAATGTTCATAAAATTTACCATTTGTAATGTTCATTGCAGTGTACTGATTATATTTCAAATATATATAAGGGAGTACTTTATGGTAACTTACCTCAAAAGTTCCTAGAAACATGCATTCGACAAGCCAAAATTTTCTTTCAAGTTGTACAATAACATTTTTGTCCTCAACTGGGTAGACTTGACTGACCTCCAGGTCCAAAGGGAGGGGTGGTGGAAGCAAATTTAAGGATTTCGAAAAATTTGTCAGCAATATGAGCATCATCCACTAGCTAATCATCATTTTGGAATGCATATGACAACATTGTCTCCATGGCAGTCGTATCCCTTAAGTAATCATCCATACCAACCTCTATTTGATTGCCTCCATTTCCAACTTGTGAATAACTACTATTGTTGTATTCATTTCTAATTGGTGAATCTAGATGTAGCGGGAATTGAATCGGTGGTTGATTCAACCATTGTTGGTATCATTCCTCTTCAATTTTTTCTCTTAATTTAGTCTTCTCGATCTGAAATTGTCGTGCGGTGCCACAGAAGATGGTAGGTAGGTTTTTCATCATCACTAGAATCCTAATATATATATATATATATATTTGAACATGATTACTACAAAATATATGATATCACTTAGTAACCACGTTGAGAATATTGCATGATTATAAATTTTTTTGACATTGAAATAATTACATATTAATCAATATATATACCAAACAATTATAATTACAATTACCATCATCGTCCCGAGATTGTGGCTAGAAGATGCAATATTATTACAATTGGCACAGCGAAGCAGCTATCCATTTTCATCTACCAAATGTGCCTTGTGGTATGCAGCTCCTGATAAGAACTTCCGACGTTTTGGAGCAGTTTGAATATTTTATGCATCTGAACTCGATGTTGAATCTGCATGAACCTGCAAATTTGTATACATTATAAATTTAATTAAGTTGTGCATGATTAACTGCATAAATAAAAAACATAAACTCAATTTGATAATGAAAAAATAAAACAAAAATCTAAAGTAAATATTACGTCTTCACTTGGATAGGGAGAACTCGTGATGGACTTTGAGAAATATTATGGAATGAGCTAGATTTTGAAGAATTGTCCATTCCATATAATATATGATATTTTCTCCTTGCATTTGAGCAAAACAACAATAAATTTTGGTGCAAAAACTAAATTTAATTTTGGTGCGTAATGTACAAATAACCGCACCGGTGCGTTTTTGGTATTGCGCACTGGTCCCGTTTTATAACCCGATGCAGTGGTGCGATTCGATTAAAGGATGCACCGGTAAACGAATAAATGCAAATAAAAAAAGCGCAACCCTATTTTCTTTAAATGAAAAAAAAACGGTAAATTGAAAAATGGGCGGCAAAATATTTTTGAAAATCTAATTTCATAAAACATTTCTTTAAATACTAAACACTTTTCATTATTTCACTATTTTTGCAAAAAATTTCAGCTAGATATTTGCAAGATACATACCTGGAGCAAACAGAGCATGAGAGCACTATGGTGCTGGCAAATACGTTTGAACAGAAGTATTTAGACAATCAGAATTCCAAACCTCTCGTGATTCAAACCTTGTACCATAGAATTTCAAACGATGTGAGTAAAGTTTATTGTTTTTTTGTACTTTTTTTTGCAGTTTTTTTATGCAGTAAAAGAAAAAATCAAAGTCTATTGTTCTTTTTACTTTTTATGTATTTTTTTTTATGAAGTAAAATGAAAAAATCAAATTTTATTGTTTTTTTAACATTTTTTTGCAGTTTTTTTTACCTTTTCTGCAATTTTTAGAAACAAAGTAAAAAAAGGAATCCATTTTTAGAAACAAAAACCCTATATTATTTTTGTTTCTGCCCTTTCTTCTCCCTCTTTCTGTAATTTCAGAATTAGGGCTTTTCAATTTAGATTTACAAGGTTTGTATAATCATAAGACATCTAACCCACGAGACGACTTGCATAGTCGGATCCCAATCCATGTTGGCCCTTGCATCAATCTAAAAAAAAAAGAGTTTTTTTTTTGTCGGTGAGCCCTGCATTACATAGTGCATTGGTGCACTCTGTTATACAAGTGCACCGTGAAAGTACATTGATAAAAAATAAAAAAATAAAATATGTTTTTATTAATGCGCCATATGTAACATATGGCATCGGTGCACAATTTCATTATGTTGCACCGGAAACATGTTGTTTTGCAAAAAAAGCATTTTAGAAACAAACCCTACATTCTTTTTTTTTTTCTGCCCTTTCTTCTCCCTCTTTCAGTGATTTCAAAATTACGGCTTTTAAATTTATATTTATAGGGTTTGTATTGCTAAATATAAGCCTAAGAAATCCAAACTATGGGAGGACCTGCATGGTTAGATCCCACTCCATGTCGGCCCTTGCGTACATTAAAAAAAAAAAAAAAAAAATCTTTTTTTCGGTGCGCCCTGTGTACCTGAGCGCACTGGTGTGCTCTATTATCCCTGCAAACCACGCAAATACTGTGATAAAAATATAGAAAAAAAAAAATATTTTTTCTCAGTGTGCCATTTGTAAAATATGCATCCAGTGCGCTATTTCATTATGGCACACCGCGAACATTCTGTTTCAAAAAAAAAAAAAAAACTTTCAAAAAATTCAAACCTTACATTCTTTTTGTTTCTACCCTTTCTTCTCCCTCTTTCTATGATTTCAGAATTAGGGCTTTTCAATTTATATTTATAGGGTTTTTATTGCTAAATATAGACCTAAGACTTCCAATCGACGGGACGATTAGCGTAGTCAAATCCCAATCCATGTGGGCCCTTGCATGAATTTAAAAAAAAAATGAATTTTTTTATCGGTGCAGCTAGTGTAACATAGCACACTAGTGCTCTGTATTGTACAAGTGCACCACATAGGTAATGTAATAAAAAATTAATAAAAAAAATTTGTTATCGATGCTCCATATGTAAAATATGGCACCGGTTTATGCTACAAAAACCAACAGTGGACGATTTTTATTATTTTATCATGGTTAACTGGTGCGGTGATTGACATGTAACGAATTGGTGCTCCTTGTTGACATAGAGCACCATACGGTCTATTATACTGTTTGGGCGATGCGTTTGGAAGATAGCCATGCACCGACGTCGGTGATTACACCATGAATGGCGCACCGGTTTCTTGAGATTTTTTTTTACCTGAAAATTTGACAATTTATTTATAAATATATTAATGAATGATATGGTAAAGGTTCTAGATTGATAAGGACATGACTGAAAAGAGATCAAGTAACAAAAATATTGATAGCACATCAAGAAAATAAAAAAATTCAAGTTCTTTGCAATATTTTAAAAAAAAATATTATTTTTGAACTATATGTAAGTTTAACTAATATGTATTGTTTACTATGTATCATGCAGAGGCACAAAATGACGAAGGTAAATAATATTATTTCTGATCCAGCACTAGAAGAGCATAAAATATTGATGGAAAAATTGCAAAAGGATGAATTAGGTGAATGAAAAAATACTATCGATCCAATATGAGTTTATTTTTTTAGTTTTCATTAATAATATAATTAAAATTATTAGATAGCATGTGTGAAACAGTCTATTAATGTTAGGTCCCTATATTACTAGTATAGTCCCTTATTGTTGTTAGTGTAACCCCCTTATTGTTATTATTGTACCCTTGTAACCCCCATATTGTTATTATTGCGCCCTTAAATTATTATTGTTAGGTCGGCTAGGATTACATTGTGGCCCCACTAGGATTACATTATGGCCCCATGGACTCCTATATATCGAAAGGAGGTTTTGTAAATTGTATCATCCAAGAATTGTTCATTTATGTAATGTATTGGAGGTTTCCCCCTCGAAGTGTTTTATTTCTAAGGCATTGATATCTCTTTTCTTCTATTTTTGGAGCTGGTTACACAACATTTGGTATCAGAGCTTTGGGTTCTAGGGTTTCGCTACTCTAAACAGGTCATCGTGGAATTTTCACTATAACTTTTTTTCTACGAAGGTTCAGAATCTAAAATTTGTAGGGTGCGAAGCTAAAATCATGAGGAAACTCTTCAAAAATTTCAGAGCTTGGTTTGCAATATTTTCGGAGATATGATCTATGGAATGTAGTGCTTTTTCAGGCTCCCGAATTTCATCTCAAAGAGGTGATCGTGGGAAAATATTCATAACTCTCTCTCTGAGCATCGGATTGGAGTACCATAAAAAGTGGTCGCAAGTACACTGACTTTATTTTCTTGGCTATCAATTTCAGAGCCGAAGGATGAAACAGTGACACGTGGAAAGTTGTACAAGTTTTCTCTACTGAACTAGTCCATAATTAGGTCATTGTGGGAGATTGGACACAACTTTGTCTTGGAGAATCCAAATTAGATCAAACCTATGGCATTCGAAATAGAATTTAGAGGGCTATGTTGGTACCAAAATTCAAATATTGAAGTGTTGCAATCACAGAGATAATCCAATTTCAATATCGAGCTCCTTAAAAGCAAGAAAACGGTGTGTATTTTTTTTTCCGAATTGCATAAGTCTTGTTTGAAGAATCAATTTGAATTTATTCCAAGGGAATATTGTATAATAGATATAAGTATTGGGTTCTAAAATATGCCCTGTAAAAATAATTCAACACCCATTAAGCCTTCAGAAGGCTCTATTATGACTCATGAAGATGAAGAATTGCAACATGATCTATCAAAATTACAAGAGCAAGTGCACCAAATTTTGCTCTCGCAAAGAGCAACAAAAAATGAAGGGGAAGTTTTGAAGAAAGGCATGGAAGCTAAGATGGATAGCATGGAATCTGGCATGGAAGCTAAGATGGATGACATGAAAGAGAACATGGAAAAAATGAAGAATGATATAAAAGCAGACATAGAATGTTTGACAAAGTTGATACAATAAATGTTTCATAATGGTGAAAAGATAGTAGAAGAAACTCATGATGAGAACAAAATAAATGTTAATCGTGATTTCATAGATTCTATTGTTGGTGGGAAGAACCACCATATTCCAAAAATGGATATGAGGAATTTTGATGCAAAGGATCCTGTAACATGGATACTACAAATGGAGCAATATTTTGATCTCCATAATGTGCAAAACACACAAAAGGTATGCATTGCAACTTTACATTTAGAACAAAATACATTTGTATGGTATCAATGGCTTTTCTCCTGTAAAAAAAATGTCACTTGGTCAATTTTTATGGAGGAAATGATAGCACATTATGAGGATACAAAGAGCAACACCTTCTTTAGCCAATTGATAAATCTCAAACAAAAGGGCTTAGTGGGGGAGCACATTGAGGAATTCCAAAATTGAATATAAGGGTAACTGATTTTCCAGAGAAACACATGATTGATCTCTTCAAAGGTACTTTAAAGGATAACATCCAACATGAAGTTCACGTTTTGGAACCTGATTCATTGGAGAAGGCATTTAGGTTGGCAAGAAAAATTGAATGTAAAATTATGGCGACAAGGAAGCCTACCACTCACTTCTATAAAGAAGGAAGTGTTGCTATGCCTAGATTTCCACAACCTACAAGGTTGTCACCACAACAATTGGAAGAAAAAAGAGCAAAAGGTATTTGCTACAGTTGTGATAGAAAATACACTAAAGGTCATAAGTGTGCTGAGAAGAAATTATTTTACATATATTGTGAAGAGGAAGAAGAAATGAACAAGAAGAGGATATACACCATGAACCAGCCATAGAAGGGGAAGAAATGAAATCGACCATATCGTGTAATGCACTGGCAGGAATTACCACTCCTCAAACTCTTAAGATAGAAGGACATATCAAGAAGAAAAGGTAATAGTGTTTATTGATTCAGGTAGCACCCATAATTTTATTCATTGTAAGGTAGCCAAGGAATTAAATTGTTTCCTATACCCAGCACCAGAATGTCAAGTGAAGGATGAAAATGGAGGAACTATAAATTTCTCTGGAAAATGCCATAATATCAAGCTAACCATGGGGGAATATGTATTTACTAGTCCAATGCTTTCCATTCCTATGGGAGGTGTTGATGTTGTACTAGGAGTACAATGGTTACAATCTTTGGGGATGGTAGCTTTTAATTTTCAAGAAATTTTCTTGAATTTTTTTTTTCAGAAGGAAAGGAAGTCGAATTAAGGGGTATTGCAGGGAAGCCAGGAAAGATAATAAGCTCTAATTTCATGACAAAGCTTCTAAAGAAAGAACAACGAGGCATAATTGCACAATAATTCTCACTAAAAATTCCAACATCAAAATCATCCATTTCTGCAGATCTCCAACAAGTCTTTGACAATCATTCCAAGGTTTTTGAAACTCCCAAAGGAATCCCACCTATTCATGATCATGATCATGCTATTCATTTGATTCCAGGAAGTGTTCCTCCAAACATCAGGCCTTATAGATATACTTATGTCCAAAAGAGCGAAATTGAACGTATGATTGCAGAAATATTAGAGGCGGGTATAATTCAACCTAGTCAAAGTTCTTTCTCTGCTCCTGTAGTATTGGTACACAAGAAGGATGGATCATGGCAAATGTGTCCGGATTATAGGGAGCTCATTAAGCTCACCATTAAAGATAAATTTCCCATTCCTATGATTGATGAATTATTGGATGAATTACATGGAGCAATTTATTTTACCAAGTTGGATCTTCATTCAGGATATCATCAAATTAGAATCAAGACTGAAGATATTCCAAAAACAGCATTTCGAACTCATGAGGTTCATTATGAATTTTTGGTCATGCCTTTTGGCCTTACCAATGCACCTTCTACATTTCAAGGGTTGATGAATTCCATTTTCAAACCCTTCCTTAGAAAATTTGTGCTAGTATTTTCTGATGATATACTAATCTACAGCAGGTCTTGGAAGGATCATGTTGAACATGTTGACACGGTGCTCAAACTATTGCAGGAGAAACAATTATATGCAAAAAAGTCCAAATGTTTCTTTGGAGTACAAGAGGTGGAATATCTGGGTCATATTGTATCTCACGAGGGTGTTAAAGTGGACCCTAACAAAATTAAAGCCATTAGGGAATGGAAAGTTCCCACAACCATAAAGCAGTTGCGAGGATTTCTCGGGTTAACAGGGTATTATCGCAAGTTTGTTAAGAATTATGGGAGAATAGCAGCACCTCTAACAACATTATTGAAGAAAGATGCATTTTCATGGACTCCTGAAGCAACTAAGGCCTTTGAACATCTTAAAGAGGCAATGTGTCGAGCACCAGTCTTAGCTACGCCAGACTTCACAAAAACCTTTATTGTGGAATGTGATGCCTCGGGAAATGGAATTGGTGTTGTTTTAATGCAAGAAGGAAGACCCATTGCTTTTGAAAGTCATCCAATCAAAGGAAAGTATTTACAGAAACCTATTTATGAGAAGGAAATGTTAGCAATACCACATGCACTAAAGAAATGGCGAACTTACCTAATGGGAAGACACTTCAAGGTAAAAACTGATCATGATAGTCTTAAACACTTTTTGGAACAAAGACTATCGTCAGAAGAGCAACAAAAATGGGTCACAAAGATGTTGGGTTATGACTTTGAAATAGTCTACAAAAAAGGAAAGCTTAATGTTGTTGCAGATGCACTCTCAAGAAAGAATGAAGAGGTGGAAGCATTGCTTTGTGCCATTTCTATTATCCAACCAGATTGGATAACTGAAGCAAGAGATTAATGGAAGAAGGACAAAGATGTATGGACACTCATTCAAAAGTTGCAGCAAGATCCTAGTACATCTGATACATTTAGTTGGAAAAATGATTCCTTATGGTACAAAGATGGCTTATATCTTTGTAAGAATTCCCAACTAAAACAAAATATTCTTCTGGAATTGCACACTTCTCCTTTAGGAGGACACTCAGGATTTTTAAAAACTTACCACAGGGTGAAGAAAGAATTTTTTTGGGATGGCTTTAAATCTGATATTCGAAAGTTTGTGGCGGAATGTTTGGTTTGCCAGCAGAATAAAGTTGAAACAATTAAGACCCCAGGACTTCTACAATCTTTATCCATTCCAAGTGAACGTTGGGAGGAGATTTCAATGGATTTTATCACAGGTTTACCTAAGTCGGAAGGAAAGAGTGTCATCATGGTGGTAGTTGATAGACTTACCAAGTATGCACACTTTTGTGCATTATCTCATCCATTTAAAGCAAGTACGGTTGCTACTACATTTATGGACATAATTAAAAAGCTACATGGAAGCCCAAGGGTTATTGTGAGTGACAGAGATCCCATTTTTACTGGAAATTTTTGGACGGAGTTATTTTCTTGTTTGGGTACTCAATTAGCGCATAGCTCATCTTATCATCCTCAATCTGATGGTCAAACTGAGATAGTAAATAAATGTTTGGAAGGATATCTTCGTTGTTTTGTATCTGATAAACAAACACAATGGGTCAAGTGGTTACCTCTTGCTGAATGGTGGTGTAACACTTCCTTCCATACTGCAGCAAAAATGACCCCATTTATGGCACTTTATGGATATCATCCACCATCCATCACATCATATTTAAGGGAAAATTCGAAGGTTCAAGCAGTGGAAGATCACATCGAGCATCAGCAAGAAGTTCTCCAACTCTTAAAGGATAACCTGAATTTGGCACAAAACCGAATGAAACAACAGGAAAATCAACATTGCAGCGAGAGAAGTTTTGATGTAGGAGATTGGGTATTTTTACGGCTACAACCATACAAACAAATGTCCCTCAAGCAAGCTAAGAAGGATGATAAATTATCACAAAAGTACTATGGTCCTTACAAGATGTTGCAAAATATTGGTACTATAGCATACAAATTGGAGCTTCCTTCTTCTTCGTGAGTGCATCCATTTTTCCATGTTTCATGCTTAAAGAAGGTTATAGGTGAAAATCTTCCAGTTCAAACAATATTGCCAGAACTTTATGAGGAAGGTAAAATGATATTGGAACCTAAAGCGGTCATGGAAACAAGAACTCGACAGCTACGGAATCGATCAATTTCAGAGTATCTCATCAAGTGGAAGAACTTACCCACTGAAGATTATACATGGGAAGACGAGACTTTTATACAGAAGCACCAAGAGCTACTCAAGCGTTGAGGAAAACACTTTTTTGAAGGAGAGGGGCATGTTAGGTCCCTATATTATTAGTATAGTCCCTTATTGTTGTTAGTGTAACCCCCTTATTGTTATTATTGTACCATTGTAACCCCCATATTGTTATTATTGTGCCCTTAAATTATTATTGTTAGGTCGGCTAGGATTACATTGTGGCCCCACTAGGATTAGATTATGGCCCCATGGACTCCTATATATGGAAAGGAGGTTTTGTAAATTGTATCATCCAAGAATTGTTCATTTATGTAATGTATTAGAGGTTTCCCCCTTGAAGTGGCTTATTTCTAAGGCGTTCATATCTCTTTTCTTCTATTTTGGAGCTGGTTACACAACAATTAATTCACATTAGTTTAATTTTCTACAGGGACCAACAACTCAGAAAAGGAATTTTTTTCTAAGAAAAGAAAAAAAATAGAACATGCAAATGAAAATGAATTTCTCCTTAGCTCATCTGGAGTGATGCTGGAGGTTAACAAAAGGGGGAAAAACTTTTACAAAAGTTTGAGGGATCTAGTGGAATGAATGTATAGACGTTCTTTCCACTTACAATACAAAAACCAATCCAATGATTCCAAGAACCAAATTTTATCTAAACTATAGGAAGAGTTTCCAGAGAATTGGTCAATGGGACATGTCAGATTTTTAATAGAAAAAACGTACAACAATAAAAAAGAAGGAATGAAAAAGTTAATATTCCTTTAGATGGTTGTCTAGAATTATTTATAAATGTCACTTTTGTTATACTTACTTTTCATATATCAATATAAAAATTAAATAGTTTATTGTCATGTTACATTTTCAGGAAGATTATGAAAATCTCAAAAGATGAACGAGATGATATCAGAAATATGCCAGTAGGAATGTCCAAAAATGTGTACAAGGAGATGGTCAAAGAAATGGAAAAAATTACATCGCAGGAGGAGCCATCTCAACAACAACATGCTTCAAATATAATATGTAATCATTGAATTTTTCGATCATTAGGTACAAGAAATAAACAATTTAGCATAAAATATTAATTTTCAAGTATTTTCTTATAGAAAAGAAAAGAAAATGGAACCCATTCAGTTCATAAAATAGGACGACAAGGAAGAAAAGGATTGATATCTAAGTTTGTGAGTAATTGTCACTTCCTTATAACAACTTAACTAGATCTCATTTTTGTATTTTTTAAGTTGTTTTACAAAAATCATCATTGAATATCTTCAAAAAGGTGCTAACATACAAAGAAGAACCATGAGAGGAATTGATTGAAATTGGGTTAAATATGGGTTGTGAGTATATGTTGGCATATCAGAACTTAATTGTGGAATTTGTAAGAATCTATCAATCTTGTTTTACTTAGCTCCGTCTATAATTAATAGAAAAAATCAATCTTTTACATTAAACATATGATTTGTTATGGGGTATAAAACTTGCAGAAAACAAAGTATGGCACTGTGCCAACAGACCAAATCTTGAAAGATGGCATGTTACATGGTTTTGAAAGAATGTGTATAGTTTATGAGTCAATTGTTGCATTGGTACGTCATTTCTTTTTTATTTACATTGATGTATATTATTTAATATTGCAATTTTCATTATTCTCACCAATGTATATACACTCATTATAGTTTATTTTTATGTTTGTAGATGGAAGGTGAAGAAGAAGAAAACAATCAACACTGATAACAAAACATTCCTGAAAATAACCCAAGTCATGGAAGTAGCTCTAGCAGTGACAACAGTTCAAGTGAAGAATGATGATCACTATGTTTGGATATCAAATCAAGGCGTTGTATTTTTTGAAAAATGTCTGTGAAATCAGACATTTTATTTAATGTAATGGACATAGTGTCACAATTGAAAGACAAAAGGATACTAATAACTGTCCCATTTTGTATGACAAAGAATGTCTTATTCATATATATATAATAATAAATGTTTTAATTTATTATATTGTGTTCTCTATTGTCATTATTGCGTTCTCCATTGTCGTTCTCAAATGCACTAATAAAAAATTAATTCATATGAATATTGTTATAAAATATATATGTGTCAAATTTTGATGAATAATGAATTTTAAAAAACCAAAATAATTATGATATGATATAAAAAATTAATCCATTCAAATGCATTAATAAAAATTTAATTAATATGAATATTGTTATAATATGTGTCGACTTTTGACGAATAATGAATTTAAAACAATCACAATAATTGCACTGTCACAGGTCGATGTTTCTAAAAAATAAAAAAATGAAAACTGGTGCGTGTATTCTTATACCAGTGTGCTTGTATTCTTAAGTGCACTGGTGCATTTTTATGACCTATGGGCACCGCACAAATACCAAAAATAGTTAAAAATATTGAGGTGTTTGTGCGGTACGATGCTCCAGTGCGTTTATGTCTATATATGCACCAGTGTCATTTTACGACCTATGAGCACTACATGAATATCGATACCAATTATAAATCCCAGTGCATTTGTGTGATACTATGCACCGATGCATTTGGATGACCTATAGGCACTGCACTAATACCAATACCAATTATAAATATTGGTTCATTTGTGTGATACTGCGCACCAAGGCGTTTATGTGTCTATACGCACCGATGTATTTCTATGACATATTTGCATTGCACGAATACCGATACCAATTATAAATCTTGGTGCATTTGTGTGATACTACCCACCGGTGTGTTTCTATAATTCTATGCATCGGCGTGTTGATATGACCTATGGGCACCACTCAAATCCCAAGACCAATTATAACGGCCCCATGCATTATATCACCAACACTATGCCCGGTGTTGTTTTATACCTTAATGGCCGTGCATTCTCCTTCGACCGCACCGGGGCTCTGACTACAAGTATGCACCGGTGCGCATAATCCTGTAAAGCGCACCGATGAAAAAAACATCCATAATAACCTCCGACCGCCCATTTTTTTTTAGTTGTGTTGAATTTCCATTAAAAGCTCCGCCAAAACCTCCGTAACCATAAACAGATGTGGTAGCATATGTTTTTTTGACAATTTTGGCCAATTTTGTAACACTAAAAACCTCCTTTATAACCTCCACTATAGGGTATTTTCCTTGTAGTGATGAGACAATGAAAGATCCATATTATTATGAATATCAGCAGAAAATAAGTACAGATCTTGAGAAACAAATCACTCAAGCAAGGAGAAACAAGCCTCCAAACATCAGTATGCTCAAATATGGCATGTTGTTTCTACACAAAATGCCAGAGATATAAGACAACACAGTCCAAGTGAATAAAAATACAGCTAGAAAATGTAATAACATAGATCTACTGATATATGGCTCAAAGGGTTTCGAGAAATACACATAATACAAAATGATGAAATGCAGCCCTAGGGCTGAATAATCCCTACAACTGGATGGCTGATAGGTGGTGTCTGATCTAATGTAGAATTATTTGAGACTCCTCCAATAGATCTCTTGGATGAAGGGCTACTCCCCTCACTAGAAATTTTACTCACGAACTAGGGCACTAAGCCCTTCACTGCAACTTCTCCATAAAATAACACAATTTATGATGGAAACTGTGCTATAGGTGGTGGTAACAACTTGGCCTACATATAGATGAAAAAATAATGCATAAATACCTTCCTTTCCAGCCTCCTGGATGAAGGTTTGATCCCTTCAATGGAAAACAAGCTCAGAAACCGAATCTATCCCTCCTCCACTGCTATTGCTCTGCAAAACAACATAGTCCTAAAGGAGAATACACTGTGGATAATGGTTGAAGCTTGGCCTAATTTTGGATAGTGGAAATGTAGCTCAATATACCTCTCATGAGTAGGCACTTGAAGTCCCCCAAGGATGAGGGTGGGATACCTGCTCGGGAACACCCTTGTGCTAAACAACACAGCAGACTCCACTAAACAGCTAAAGTGTGTAAGAAGTCATAAAATACCAAGACATAAATAATAATCATAATTCCCTCTATGGCTACCATCCCATTCCTTATATGCTTTGTGAGCTTTCTCACCTTGGGTCCCACACATTAAATCCACTACTCTCATGGAGAATTCCTCCCACTAACAATGTGTTGTCTCTCATTAACTATCCACTTCCTCCATACCAGCACTATTGATTTGGTCAAACTTGACCCTGTCCATGTGCTCAAGCTCCTATTCACACCCACAAGCTCTTTATTAATTAGCTACAATGAGCCAAATTCACATTAGAAGTGGTTTTATTCCTACTAAGGATATTTATGGGTCTCCCTACCCTCTTATTCATCTACCTAAAGGATAAAAAAAAATTAATATTCCAACTTGCTGAAAGCTAATTAGGAATATTACATTCCTTTAACTGTTTGTTCTCTTGCTCAAGAAAGGAGATAAAAAACTTGGACCTTGCCAAATTATCTTGTAGCTCTCTAATTTTGGCATATTTTTCTATGATGACTAGGTTTAGGGTTTCCTGTTCATCTTGGGTCTCCAAATCCACCATCTTAATGTCATGGTGAAGGGCTTCTTTTTCTTGGACAACTGTCTCTCGCTTCTTATAATATCCCTTCTTATTTGATGTAGAAGGCAAGGCCCCTTCCACAATTTGTGGAGAAAACACTTGCATATTTCCTCTCTAATAAGTTCTGGCCTCTTTGTCTTTTTTTCTCTTCTTAACAGCAGTGCTGCTAGATGACCCAAACTTTGTTTGTGTAATAGGTGTTGATGATGGAATAGGACTAGTGGGCTGGTTGGATGGAGATGTTAAGACCTCTACCTCAATGATATTTTCCCATGAATTGTTCAACTATTTGAGATGGTGAAGAAAAATGATTTTGACAAGTGAGTGATGGAAAAGACTATTCATTTTGAGCTCATATTCTATATGTTGTACCTTGTAGGCCATCTTGTCAATGTTCCTATACAAATAATAGAGAACATTGAGAAGCTTTACCCTAGTGAAATGCATGAGTAATATGATGTGGTAGTTGTAGAGTCTAGAGAATCTCCCCTCGAAAGTGAAATACTTAATTCTGATTTTCATCATGGGAGAAAACCTATGAAGTAGCTGACCAAAAGGGAAGATTTTTCTTGATGCTATATTTGTATGATGCTTTGAGGTAGGGTTCATACAGCTGTGCATCCTGAGTTTTGAACCAATTTTCACTTGAATTAGGTATCCCTATTGTTTCTGCAATAATATATGTTGAAAAGGTGAATGTCACCCCTGCAATGGTGAATTTGTCTTTATTGAGGTTTGTGATGAAGATTCTAGTCAAATTTGGATGACTTTGAACTCTTCGGGCCATTTCACAAAACTCATAACAACCAACATGTTGGAAGCATTTGAATGCTAGGAGTGATGACATCAACTCACTGGTTTCTAATGGCTCAAACCTTGAGACTCCCCTTCCTTTGTTATAGGTCTTTCTCTCTTCCTCCATTGTGTTTAATTTTATAGAAACACGAGGGGAGAGGCAGAAGGAAAAGGTAATATGATCATGGGGTTAAGGATTTGGGATAGGTGTGGGAAAACTTAAGGAAGGGTGTAGGGGAGTTATGACCATAAGGAGGTGGAGGGGAGTTAAAATAACAAGGGATATGGGCTAGGGAATTTAATTACAGGGATATAGTTTAGCTTCATCAAAAAACGCACTATAGGGGTAGGGTTTTAGGGAATAGGATTTAGGAGTGAGGAGTGAAGGGATGTGAGGGTTATGGGGGATGATTAAGAGTGTGAGGGAGGTGAAAAAGTCTAGAGGAAAGTGAATTTACCTTCCAAACATGAAAAATAGGGCTAGCCACTAAAACAAAACATGAAGGTCAATGGAGGGTTTTCACACTAAGATTATGAGATTGAGCTACAAGGAGGGGTTTGTTGAATGTAACTTACTTTTCCACATATGCTTGACACATTGACAACCTTCAGAAGCCTTCAGAACTTGTTTTTATGCCTTAAAGAGGGAAAATGCAGCTTCACTAGACAAAACACAACGAGCAAAAGAAAAGTGAAACATTCTTCAGAAAAGTGCACCGCTTTAAGGAAAGGTGCAACGTTGCACCAGAAACTCAGTTTCTAGAAGTAAAAGTTTGATTTTTGAATTTGGAAAGTTGGGAGCTCGATGCTAAAGACTAAGAATGAATGTATTTTGTCCTTTAGGGCCTTTTAAACTTGTCTTGAAATTATTAAATGATCATTGACCCACATTTTCCTTTTCAAAATCAGCCTTTCATTTTTTTTTTGTTGGAACCTTGAAACTTTATTATTTTAACTTTAAAATTTTGGTGGCTTTCGAACATTGATCCTTTTCCTGGAACCTTGAACATTTACTAGTGTAACTTGGGCATTTGCAGCTAGTTGGAACTCTGAAGTACTTATAAAAAATTAACATAAAATTAAATTTTTACTTTGAAATCAAATTTTTGATGAATATACTTTATTGTCACTCCTACAGTTGCTAGACTTTATGCATGGAATGATGATTTGATGACCTTGGAATGCTAAAAACGTAATGGATACTCTAGACTTAATGAAACCATGATAAATATGATTCTAATGATGATGACAACTTTTTAATGATGGTATAGTCAGCTGAGAGGTGAAATGAACCGAAAATTAGTAAAACTTTGGAAGGAGTAAAAAAACACCTAGATCTACATCGAGTGACCAATTGTTTTCATGATGACCTAATGAAATGACAAAAATTTGACTTAAGGACCCTATTAGAACATGATAAGAGTCCATTTGATCATTGGTGATAGAAAAAACTAACACCAATAGCTTCCAAAGGTTGGAGAGCACATACATTCATTAGAGAGAGATACATGGAGCAAATAAGTTTTTTTCTTTTCATTTTTTTTCTCTTTTGTTAGGCCTACTAGTTGCCTCATTGAGGTTTTCAACTCATATGTCTACCTAGGTGCCTCAAAGGAGTTTTCACCTAGGATATTTTACTTTTCTCTTATTTTCTCTTTTTTCCAACCCATTGACCACCTCATGGAGGTTTTCAATCAGTGAGCCAGTATCTGGCGCCTCAAATGAGGTTTTCACCTAAGACTATTTTCCTTTTTTTTTTTCTCTTTATCCATTTTTTTATTTTTTCTATCCTACTCTACTTAAAAAATAAAATCTCTTTCAAGTATAAGAATACTTACAAAATGGAGACATGTACACATCAAGATGACAATTAAACTCATGTGTAGGCTAAAAATGTATGCTTTGACATGTACCTGAATATGAGATACCAAACGCTTTGACTGATATGAGATCAAGAATTGTTGAAGAACATTGTGATGCTGCAACTTAATGATTGTCTGGAACCATATTTCAATATAGTTGTAATACCCCTAGTTCACTTTATGATTTGGATCATCTTGGATGTCCTATTATACCATGAAATTCAAATCTTCCTCTTTTGTTGATTGTTCTCTTGAACACATGGAGGATCTGATGGTAAGCATGAGGGAATATTTTCAATCTTTCATTTTGATGCCTTCTCCCCATAAAGTGAATCGCATGAATCATTGATCTCCTCATTTAAATATTCTTCTTCTGGATTTTTTCCTTCAATGACATCAAGATAATCTGCTTTTTGAAATACCTTTCATGACCTAAGATGAACACCATTTAGATCAAGAGGATATGTTTGGAAGTATTGCACCTCAACATTATAAGTGGGTTGAGATAATTCCTTTCGTGGTTTTGGAAATAGTGGTATAGGTAGTTGAGTGGGAGTGTATCTCTGAGATGGATGTGGTGGTGGTGGAGGTGGATGGTAGGAATAGCATGGAGTTGGGTATGGAGGATATTGAGGAAAATATTAAGGATATTGTGTATTTATACTATCAGGTTATCTCCAACCTTGTTGCCAAGATTTATTTGGGAGTTTGGATGCCCAAGGTTTCCAAGGAAAGACTGTGTTCCAATCACTTTGACATGGATGTGAATAATGTTGAAATTTTGAAGTAGGTCCTTGCATCATATCAATTTGACTAGGCTCCCATGGTCTTCTTGGAGCTACATAAAATATCTTCTTTGGTGATTAACTTGCTCAATTGTCCTCTTCGTAAAATTCCTTCAACCTTGGTAATGATGGAAAATATTTAGTAGCATATCATTTTTCATCTACAACACAAATATCAACATGTTATTTTTTCTCATCTTGAATTATTAACATTTCTAGTTGTTCACTTAGATTGCTAAGAATTTATGTTTTAAAGTCATGAAGAAAATTTCCTAGTTTAGCTTGATTTACCAATCTTGATGTTGATTTACTTACTCTTTCCCTTCCTCTTGATATGCACTTGCATGTTTCAAAATTTTCTTTAAATGAAAACTGGTATACATCTCATCTACTCATGAGATCAAGGAGATTAATCGACTCATCCCTAATTTTTCTAGGTAAGAGGGTTTTTAGAGTTTCAAATCCTAAATCATGCAATTTTTCCCTATTAACATTATACATGAACCTCTGTATTAGATCCTCAAGGCTCTCATATTCTTCTTGATTGATTATAAATATTTCTTCTTTAATATCGTGACTTTTATATTTTTCCAGAAATATCTTTTGCATATCATTCCATGATATTATTGAATTAGTACCTAAACTAATGAGCCATTTAAGAGCTCTATTCTTCAATGTTGCAAGAAAGAATCTCAATTTTTTAGTGTGTGATAAATATCCATAAGATCTAAAAAGTATTTCAACTTCAAAGAGAAAGGTTTTCGAATCCTCTGAGCTTATACCATTGAATTTGGGAAGGAAATATGGTGAGATTCTCTTCATATGTAGACTGACATCAGTATCTTGAATGGGAAATCGAGGAGGATTTTCTTCATTCTCATCATCTCCATCCATTTCTTCTACCTTTTATACCACCTCTCCTTCTTCTACCCGCAAATTTGGATGGTGATGTGGTTCTTACTACACCATGTAATCAAATGGGGGGGTTAGTGTTGGAGAAGTATTTTTAAATATTTTTTTGAATATGAATGCTAATGCAATGCAATTTTCTGTTTTGAAATGAAATATGCCAAAAAAAAAAAAATGTTTTTGTAGAAATAAAATAAATGAATCAACTAGGGAATAAAACAATCCACACTTTGACACCTCCCTGGAAACAACGCCAAAAAGTGATGAGCCTTGGTATTGGAACAAGAATTCTACGACTCCCAAGGCTATCAACTTTAATTATCAACCTAGGGTTCGTACAAAATTAAGAGGCATCGAAAATGTATTTGCATCATACAATGTGTCCTCATTTTGTTCATCTAATGTAATGGAGTGAATGTCATGAAATCAAAGCCACAACTAATTGTATAAATGGAAGTGTTGCATTTAAAATAAATTAATCCTAGGCAAGAACAACAATTTGTAATTGAAACCCTAAGTATATTAATTCTAATAAATAAGCCTAATCTACTTTGTGAAAATGCATGTACTAAGTGGTGTTTATTATTCCTAAATCATGGATTTATATCTTAGGGGTAATTATTTAATACTAAGAGATAAAGGCCAAGTTTTGGGGGAAAATATGGTCGATTTTACATGTGTTATAATAGTGCTACAAGAAGTTATGTTTTTGCTACAAGAAGTTCTGTTTTGGAGATAAATCACCGAATTAATAACTAAATAAAATAAAAATGGGATGGAAACAATTTTTTTACTAGGTAGGATGTCTTAAGTCTCAATTCCAAGTGGAATCACTCCAAAATTCCCCTGTTCACATGTGATAAAAAATAGCAGAAAATTACAACTCTAAAATATAGAAATTTAAGAACTAGTGAGCTAGTTAATCTATCAAATGCCGAACTTAATAAAGATAGAATGAAATGGCAGAATTGTTTTTACTAAATTTAACATTATTATGACCTGATACAATTGGAATAAATTCAAATGAATCTCATTAACCCAGACTAAAAAATAGCAGAAATTTACTACTATTTTGCTATAAGGCATTTCCATAATTCTTATATTCGTGAACTAGTAACCAAATCCAAGTAGCTTAATGATTGAGATGAACTTCCAAAGTTATTATAAGGAAGAATAATTATTTTGAATATGTAAAAAACCTACAAAATTACTCACTTCAATCATTTAACTCAATCCTATAGCAAGAAAGAAACAATACTAAATACATAAATATGCAAAACAGAAATGAGAGATGCATGTGAATAAGAAGTGAAAATAACATAAATAAATTGTGAAAAAGGGTTTTGAGTCTCCTGGAATGGACAAGCCCAAGGGGAATCATATTCATATGGAATAAACCAAGCCTTAGAAGCTAAAAATGGCACCAATCTTCATTGTTGAATTAGACCAAGTACATCCCTGGAAAAGAGAAAATGTAGGTGCTAAACAACAATTTTTCTCCCCAATAAGGCTAAGGAATACCTTCCCCTAGATGACAATTCGAATTTTTACTTATAAAAAATTATGAGGAATAATTCTCCTTGAAATGAGGAATATTTACCCTCCAAGATCCCTCAAATAGTGGATCTCCTTCCCAACACAAGGAGTTTGCATTAAATGGTATGGAACACATTCCTAGATTTTCTCAATCGTTGGAGTTCCAGAATATCCCAATAATTTAATGATATTTTATTCATTTATTATCCAATATTGATCCTCCTGTAGTATGGAGAAATTCTCTAAATTATCTTCTTCTCCAAATATTCATAATGTCTCCAATATTCTCACAATATTCTTCAATAAAAAATGATATTAGGCACACAAATGCAATTATCTCTAGACCTTCCTAAGACATATTAAAGCTTAAAAAAAACTATTAAGTGTAGAAGGAGAGATTTAATATAGCCTTTATGTGCTTAAAAAAGGTTAGACAGGCCATAATTTATGTCTAAGTTAGAGGCCCATCAGTTGGGAAGAGTAGTCCTCACATTTATGCAACTATGGACAACATGCAGGGAAATCATCAGGCTTTTATCATTTAGATGGACGGTAAGCTTTGTCATAAATTTGTTTCTATTTTGATTGGCCTAGATATAATTATAGCTATGTTAGTCCTAACTTGGTGGATAAGTGTGGTTGGAATAAGGAAATGCATGCATAATCTTGGTTAGTGTAGTTGGAAACATGTACAAAGAAAAGTTTGACCATTGCGTAAGAGCTTGTGCATTTTAGTTAAACGGTATGCCTATAGTAGCACACTTTAACATATTTCCATTGGGTTCCTACAATATGCTATTGGGTATGGATTGGTTATATCTTCACATGACCAAAGAACATTTCTATGACAAAGCTATTGAATGCTTGGATGACAACGAGAACCAAGGGTCTTACAGGGAAAGAATAAATAGGAAGTTTATTTGTTTGATTTTATTGTAGTCTTAGTAGATTTTTCCTAGGAAATACAGTGCTTTTCTTTTTCCTCTTTCATCCCTTAGCACGCATCACAAATCGCATAGCTTACGAGCTTAAACGACTAAAAACCATGTTAAGTCTTTCGGGTTGCGATATGCAATAAACCTTTTTGAAGCAGGGAAAATTTTAGGGGCTAATATTTGTAGATGGGCTAATTTTCCATGTTTTTTCCAAAAAAAAGATTCACCAATTCCCATTTTTTCCTAAAACTAATTCGCCCACTTTTTATAATAAAAAAATACTTTACCTTAAAAATCGCCAAAGTTTTATAGAGGCTATATAAAATCATTATAAGTTTTAATATTTTTACTAAAAATATCACCAAGCATTTTATAGTTTGAATATTATAGATTAATAAGATTTGCCAAGGTTTCTCATCTTTAAGATAAATTTCCATCCTTAAAATTTTCCCTGTTTTGAAGTCATATAAACTCCCATTGAAAAAGTTTTAAACACCGTAATAAAATAAAATCGCATCGGGCCTTGTAAAACGATCAAACATTATAACAATTCGATATGAGTTGCAGTTAAACGGACCCGATGAATCAATAAAGAAACAAACATAAAATTTAAAGTGTCTAAAAAAGAGCATCCACGTGATTCTTGAAGCGCACTTCACATTTCACAACAAATAACTAAAAGCAAGTTTAATTACCATATATAAATTGTTATGTGTGATTTGCGTAGATCACATTTCCCGGAATTTATTGGTAACATAACTAATAGAAATAAACTTAAGTTGTGATATGCGATGAATTGATAGTTCTTACTCAAGTGTGCGAAATTATTCATATCTAATCAACTGAATATAAGATATAATGTCTTAAATTGATGATAGACATTCCCCATGAAAGTGTGTAAGAGATTTTATTGAAAGAATTATCGATGATTAACGTCATCTAATAGGAGTAAGGTTTGAAAGATTCATATTTACTTCGAGCTTATTTTGAATGATTAAAAATCATATTGGAGATTATATTTCTTTAATTCTATTTTTATCTCTATTCTCTCCATTTTTTAAGTTTTCTCTGTTTGCTTGAATTCAGGAAGTCACTTAACAGAGAAAATATAATAAAGATGAGAAAGAAAGGAAAGGAAATTGCCTAGGCATCATCTACTGAAGACTCAGATATGTCTCCCCTATTCTCAGATACCACCTATAACAAGGAATGAAACAGTTCTTCATGGGAGGAAATGTATCAATTCTTCGAGAATGAAAATCCAAGGGTAATAATCAAAGTTGCTACAGCATGTGGGTTAGTTCCTTCAGACCCGACCTATTTCGACGTTGCATGTTCATTCATCCACAAGGTAGTAGCCAAGAAAAGGATTCTCCCCTATGTTAAGTGGGTAATTGACCACTTGAACATAGAGTATAGGACATTTAAGGATTCAAAGGGTGAGAATATCAGTTCATTCAAGGTAGAGGATTTGAGGGAAATGTACCATTTACCCACCCCATAGCAGAATTATGACAAAGCTTTTGTTCAAAGCTTTAAAACAAAAAATCCAGACTGCATGAAAGTCATAAAAGAATGGAAGGTTGACCAAGGCAAGCTTAAATGGGAAAAAAATGATACGTACCCAATAGCACAAATTCCTTCCCCTTATTGCTACGCTTCCAGTATATTGTGTAGATTTTTTGCAAAGCCTAATACTACTAGGTTTTATGTAGATTGGGTCCCATTAATTGACGCAATTTTCAATTCCTTAATTCTCAATTGGGAAAATATCCTATCTGATAATTTAGCCAGAAATATCATGGAGTATAGGAGTAAAAGAAGTGTTTCCTCTAGGGAAATACCCTACCTTTTACATGAGTTCCTATGTCATGGACACAATTTTATTTTCTTCAAGTTTTCTTACGATGGGATGGAAATGGACAACTCAAGACCCTACTCCAATCCACATTTACCACAAATTCCTTTGGAAATCATATTTTCATCTACATTTTTACAAAATTATCCATAGAGTCATATTTCCTATGCACCAAATTATATTTAACGAGAAATCCCCTAGGATTTCCAAAGAGGCTAGTATAGACATTTTGCCTATTTCCAGATGGTTTTCCGAAGAAATTTTCACCCATGTAAGGGTTTTCGGGAGTTATGGTTCTCCCCATGTCCTACCATATTATGTTCCTAACAAGTTATTTTCTAGAGAGATTTCCTACCAGCTTGTGGTGAATGGTATTTCAAAACAACTTAAAGATGCTAAGAAGGCCATTTGGCCTAATTACCCTTTACAGTGCGGTACTTTTGCACTTTTTGATATTGGTCATTCCTATAAGGAAGTTTCAAATGTTAATCTGTTGAATTTGGTTGTAATACCAAAATGACCATATGACCCCAATGATGTGATTAAAATTACATCAAAAAGCTCAAAGTGAAGCCTTTTGTGAAAGAGATAGATATATTTGATGATTTCTTCCAGGGTATTGAAAATTTTTCTGATGTACTAAAGTTTGCATCCAATCAACTCAATCAAGATGACTTGGAAGCCTTCCAAGCATATAGAAACATGAGCCTGGAAAGGATTCGTCTGGATTTATTGACTATTGAAGATGTCAATAGAAAAAATCCAAGTATTAGCTTGGATAATGAAGCTGAAGACATGTTTGAAGATGAGTCAGGGAAATCAGGACATCAATCTTAGAATTCAGATCATTCTGATAATGAATCCGAAAACAAAAATGAGAGCCTAGAAAAGGTAATAAATTAGGTAATCAAATATACTGAGATGTAAGAGAAAGGAGGAATTAATGGAACGGAATTGTCTTCCCAAGAAGTTCAGAAAAATCAAGATACACCTCATCAGTCAAAAAAATCTTAGCCAAAGGATTTGAAGAGTGAACGGGATAAGTTTTCTAATGAAATAAAAAATCCTCAAACAAATCCTAATACTGATCAATCCACCAGTTTCAGACGCTACAAAATTCTTAGAAATTAGTGGAAACTGATACTCCACTACAAAATTTTCCTAAAACTCATGATCGAGAGATCATTCCAGCCTAACCTATAGAACATATAGTTTTACAAATTTGGGAAATCCCTACACTAGATGTATTCTATAGTCCTAATCATAAGTTTGTAGTCAAGAGAAGAAAAGGGAGAAGAATTGATGATGCAGTCTGAAGCCTTACAAATGAATCTGTTGACATTTTATGGAAGGATCATCTAGCTGATCCTACTGAAAATTTAACCAAGCTATCAAAGTTTGCAGGGGAATATGCTACTGCCACTGTTGATAAGGCCATTGAAGTTCAAATGTTAATGAAACATAGAAAAGATAAAATATCATATTTAGAGAAATCGTTAGAGCAAGAAAAGTATAACTCCAGTGAGTAAATGGAATTGAAAATGTCCTAGCTTCAAAAATATTTTGAAAGGTTAAATTTGCAACATCATGTGCAACTTACAGAAAAGAAAACACAACTGGAAGTAGTAATGAAAAAATTACAAAGTAAGCCACATCTAGAGAAATTCATAAAGGAAGCATTAGATATGAATTCTAAACTTAAGCAGCAACAAGAAGTATTTTTCCAACAATTTTCTATCACTAGGTCTTATTAGGATTCAAGTGTAATATTGATCCAGCAAGTGGCTATTCAAAAAATTCAGTGTGCAAAGATTGAGAATAAAATCAATGAACACATTCAATGGAAAGAATTAGGAAGCACAGATAAGGCAAGAAGACAACCCACCAGCAAAATCTTCAAGGTTAACGAAGGAAATTACTGAATTTGTATGTTGAACAGCTTTTGAAAAAAGAAGTTATCAAAGAATGCACATCCGAAGTGCTCTCAGAAATCAAGCAGTTGGAAACAAAGTGGACAAAAATGACGGAAATGTAGGAAGAAATGATTAAAAAAATACATAAGTTTGATCAATAAAATTATTGGAATTTTCTTATCAAACCTTATCATCAGTATCAAACCTTGCAGTATTTAACTGATTCAACAAAAAGATCATAGCCAACACTCTCAAATTCAGTACTCAAGGGACAATTAAGATCGAGGATTTCTCAGCCATCTCAACTCAAACCCACGCTATATATTTGTCAACTTTGGGATCAAATTCAAATGAAAGATCAAAATTCATAGTTATATTGTTACTTTATTTCCCTAGATTGTAGTTAAAGTTCGTCTTACAAGGATGGTTATTTGAAACCTCCTCTATTTTTTATGTAATATTATATTTTTAAACATATTTAGTTTAGTATTTAAACCCCTCTCATGCATTTAGGGAAGGGTCGAGAAATTTTCCAAAATCATTTTCAAAGAATGCACTTTTGTAAGTTTTTAAATGCTTCTTTGATGGATTAATGGAACACGATCTATTATCTTTTGAAATTTGAAGTTTTTTAACTGATGTTGCACTATTGTACTCTTTAAATTGCGTGAAAATGAAGAGGAGCAGAAAATCTACTGTCATTTTATATGAGTAGGACTTCGTACATATGGTACTTCTATTCACTTGTATTAAGCTTTTCTTTCTAGTATGACAATTAACTTTTTACTTGTATTATATATTTGAAACGTCATCATAAATGAATGTTAAATGCACTTATGTACTAATATATGTATATGATTTCTTATCTGATATAAAATCACACCTATGAATGCGATATACTTTTCACAATTCTTTTAATCAAACTATTTTGTTAAAAGGATCATTTTTACATAATTTTCATCTCTTTCAATTGTTAAATAATCCTCATTACTAATAGTTGGATGATATCTCTTAAGATAAAATGCATTTGATAGACTAAAATAATTTCCCATTGCATGTTATATAAACAAAACACACCCCAAATAATCCTTATTGGGAAACTGGTCCCTTCATCCCTAGTCGGAGCCACCACACCAAATGGAAAAGGACTTGCTCTAAGGTCCAGACTGGGTGGTTTTCCATCATGTTGTGGCAACGGGATTCCGAGACCTCAAAAGTAGGCTAAGTGCAGTCCTAGGAAAGGATGTGTGATATTGGCAGTTCATATCTCTAGTGACAATTTTAAGGAAGTTGAGGATGTAGATGTGTTAAATAGGTATCCAGTTTTATAGCAGTTTCAGATTTTATTTCTAACAGAGATATTAGAGTTTCCACCTCATAGAGAGGTAGAATTTTCTATTGAGTTGGTGCTACGGGAAGCTCCAGCATCAAAATCACCTTACAGGATGAGTACACCAGAGTTTTTAGAGTTAAAATTGGAGTTTAAGGAAATGTTGGACAAAGGGTAAATTAGACCAAGTGTATCTCCATGGGTTGCATTGGTGTTGTTCGTGAAGAATAAATATGGCACTCTCATATTATGCATTGACTATAGGTACAGGTACCCATAACTAAGGATAGATGATTTGTTCGATTAGTTGAAGGGAGGAGCAGTGTTCTCTAAGAACGACTTGAGATCAGGATATCATCAAGTATGGATCAAAGAGGAAGACATCTACAAGACTACATTCAAGACTAAGTACAAACATTATGAGTGTGTTGTAGTTCCATTCGGTTTCACTAATGCCCTAGCTACATTTATGTGTTTGATGAACAATGTGTTGTGTCCTTACTTGGAAAAGTTTGTGATTATCTTTATTGATGATATATTGTTGTTTTCTAAAAATGAGGAAGAGAATGCAGAGAATTTGGCAACAATATTGAGGTTGTCGAGAGAGCATCAAGTGTATTCTAATCTCAAAAAATGTAGTTTCTTGCAAACTAAGGTACACTACTTGGGACATTTTGTCTCTAAGAAGGGCATTGCAGTAAATCAAGAGAAGATAAGCACCATCATTGAGTGGGTAGCACCCAAGAATGTATATGAGATGAGATCATTCATTGGATTGGCAGGCTACTATAGGAGGTTCCTCAGGGACTCCTCATAGATTTTTTATCCTATTACATCATTGCAAATGAAAGTTAATAAATTTGACTAGATAAAGGAGTTTGACACTAGTCTTGAGTAGCTTAAGCAGTTTTTGACTCATGCTCAAGTGTTAAAAATAATAGATATGGACAAGGAGTTAGTAGTGTGCACATATTCTTATAAGAGAGGACTTGGTAGAGTCCTTATGAAGTATGAAAAAGTGGTATGCTATGAGTGACAAAAGTTAAAATGAAATTGAGGAGAACTACCCAACACATTATCTTGAGCTAGCAACACTCATTCATGCACTAAATATGTGGAGGCATTATCTTCTTGGCAGGTGGTTTGTATTTATGAGTGATAACTTTTTATTGAGGTACTTGTTTGACCAACCGAATCTGAATTTCAGGCAGGCAATATGGTTGGCCCCAATAAGTGAGTTTGAATTTAAGGTCAGGTATATCAAGGGAAAGGAGAATGAGGTTGCAGATGTTCTTAGAAAGAAGGTATATAGAAATCACTTAGCAGTGATTAGCTCCTATTGGACAGACTTACAGGATAGGATCATGTAGGCAGATCAGCAGGATCATAGATATAAGTGAAACCACAGGATAGAAGGTAGTCTTGAGGGAGTTTCATGTGAAACCATATTCGGGTCACCCAGGTTAATAGAAAACTTTAACTGCAGTGAAGATATTTTATTTTTGGCCGAATCTAAAGAGGGATGTCGCAGAGTTTGTAGCCAAATGTGTAGATTTTCAGATAGTAAAGGAAAAGTGTAAACGTCTAGGTGGGTTGATGCAACTGATTGAGATACTAGAGTGGAAATGGGAGGTCATTTCCATGGACTTCATCAAATGTTTTCCTAAGAAAACTAGGAAACATGATTCTATTATGGTTGTTGTGGAAAGTTTGAAAAATGTTGCACGCTTCATACTATTGAATACTACATACTCAACTAGTGATGTAGCATTACTGTTTATCCCAGACATAATCAGATTGCATGGTGTTCCAAAGAAGATTGTGTCCGACAGCGATGCAAAGTTTACTTCCACGTTTTGGAAGGATTTGTTTTTGGATTTGGTCACTGATTTGGACTTCAGCACGGCTTATCATCCGTAGACATATGGACAAACTAAGAGGGTCAACAAGATACTAGAGGATATATTTTGAGGATGTGTGTCATGCCTTAGCAGCGCAAGTGGGAAGAGTATATTTTGTTGCTAGAGTTTTCCTACAACAACGAGTATTAGGAGTCATCGAGGATGATTCCATTTCAGGCTATGTACGGGCGTAGTTGAAACATTCCTATCAGTTGGATTGATCCGATCAATAGGGTACTAATTGGACTAGATATTTTGGCAGAGATGGAACAATAAATGTAGGTAATCAAGAAGACCTTGAAGGAAAATTATGATAGGCAGAAGAGTTATGCAGATAGGAACAAGTTGTTCAAGGATTTTCAGGTTGGGGATAAGGTGTACTTGTGGATCAAGCCCAATAAGATCTCCTTACGAATTGGATCATGTGTCGAGTTGGAATAACAATTTTGTGGATGCTCCAGGATAATTGAGAGTATCACACCAGTGGCCTATAAAATTGCACTCCCTTCAACAGTGAAATTCCATGATGTTTTTCATATGTATTTTCTTAAAAAGTATGTTAAAGATGTTGAGCATGTGATTTAATGGTATGCATTGCAGATGGAACCAAATGGAGAATTCATGTCAAAGCCTCAGTGTATATTTCTGAAAAAAGGTTCTCATGCTCCAAAAATGAGCAATAGAGAAAGTTAAAGTGCAATTAAATTACTTTGGGCCCAGCGAAGCTACATGGGAGATGGAAGATAAGATGCGGGCCTTCTATCCTTCCTTGTTTTCCAGTTGAGGCTAAGCAGTTTTGGTGTGATGTTGGTATATTTTTTGGAATATTTTTTGATGTGATGGTTGGATATATGTACATAATTATATGGGTGTAAATATTGCCATGAGTTATATTATAAAGGTACAATAAGCAGTATGGTGTCATGTCATTTTAGTTTTCATGTTTTTATGATGTCATGTTGGTGTCATTTTCACTAGGGTGATCATTATAGATAATGCATCGAGCTATGCTATAAAGCTCCATTGGAAGTATGGTTTATTTTCAATAGTTTTTCTAAGGTATATGTGTGGTTTAACACCGAGGAAATTGTCCCCCAATGGGGAGGTTTCTGTAAGAGCCCTAGTGAAAATTCCATGTAATAAATGTTAAAAATAATAAACATGATTGATGGGATGTTTATTCCAAGCTAAATGTCAGGAAAAAAATCCTAGGGGGGTGTTGATTTGGTTTATTATGGCTAAGGAAATTGGAAAAGGAAAAGGCTACGGCTTTGGAAAGGAAAAATGGAATTTTTTGCAAATTTATTTATGAAAATAATGGAAATTAGGAGAAAATGGAGATGAAAGGTCACAGGTTTCATGTGAGGAGGAAAATGAAGGAAAATAATGGAAAACAAAGAAAATAGAGGTCTCTTCTATAAAAATTCTTCTAAGGATCAGTTGCCACATTTCTTCAATTCAATTTTCGAGATCTCTCATTATTCTCTCTCTCTCTCTCTCTCTCTCTCTCTCACTCTTGGATACTTAGAGTTTTTGGAGAACTTTGGAATTATAGGAAAAGAAAGGCAAGAAAGTAGGAAAGAGAAGTAAGGGGGCAAGGAGGATCAGGAATCAAGCAACTACAACAAGATTATTGGCAGGTACTGACTTGAATGTGCATTTTCCTTGACAGATTTGGCATGCATGGTATTTCATGTGGTTATTTGCTATCTTGGCATGGGTTTTTTCCAAGTGTGATAGTGTTTTCAGCCTAGCCTTGCCATTTCCGAATAGCCATGATGTTGTGGATTTATCATGTTTTGGTTTATCTGGATCACCAAATGGATTCGAAGCCGAGTGACGTGGATCTCCGAATTATATAGAAGCAATTCTCTTGTTGCCTCAGTTTATGGCCTATGAATCCAAGTTTGGATTGCAGTAAATATTCAGAGGTGGTGGGTTGCTCTCCATTTCAGGCCTAAGAATCCTAGGTTTGGTATTGCGCTAAAGCCTAGAGAGTATGTCTCGGTTTAGGGCCTAGTTATACATGATTCAGACTATGGGTTGTGGAAAATCCTGAGGGACTAGGAGACAAAAAAATTCCTCACAGTTTAGGCAGAGAGTATTCAGTTATATACATGCTTGTGTTGGCCTAGTGATATGGGTAGATCATGGTAAACTCGGTTATCATATGTTTATTGATGAAGGTGATGTTATTTAGCCTTTTCATTCCCTTGTTGGTTCTTTCATTTTATGTCCCAAATTCATGCTTGGAATATGGCATGTGGTTGATTGGCTGAGGTAGATTTGGCTCAGCTAATCTATGGTCGGGTGGAATGTGGAAGTCCCATATTATGTTGGCTTTTTACATTCAATAATGAAGAGCTCATTTCTCTGGTATTCTATATGAAAATGTACTAGTTTATGTATGTATTTTATTTCTATTGCATCCATTGTATTTATGTTATTAATATGTTGGTTACGAGCATGTAATCGATCAATGATGATGTATGTCTCTATTCATGATTTTTCTTGTAAATGAATATCACATGTATATATGGTAAAATTTATTGTATGATATCTTATAGTGTAAGGGATACATACTTCTTAACCATGATCAGATAAGAAAGATACCCCATTGTTTAAATATGTTGTTTATGCATGTATATGATATATTTGTGACATGTTTGATGAAATTCTTGTCATGGCCGAGTGGGGTCGCATGAGTTCCGGTTTATGTGATTGTTTCCATATGTTTTTTTTAATGTCATTTACCCTCTCCTAAAGTTACAAGAAGTTTTGGGCAGTGACCTAGGCTTAGGGGTTAAAAATTTGGCACAAAGCTCGAAGCTACAAGCAGAAAATTCGTTGTTTGGGATTGATATGCTACCTTGCCAAGCCTAGCCTATGGATCTAAGGTCTAGAAGCATTCAATTTCCCTTATATGCCCATGGACCAGCCTCAAAGGGACTAAAAATTAGCCCCGCCTCACGGAACAGGGCCCTGGAAGGTTGAGTTACCTGCTGGGGATGTCAATGATGAAGTGTAAGGTGTGTTTTTGGTGTTTTCGCCGGTTCCACTTAATCTCATCTAGGAGGTTGAATATTATATTATTAGCCTCTTATCACATGTTTACCCCGGTTGAACGGTTAACTGGGTGGATGTGGGAAGAGGGTGTTACAATAGCCTCAATATTAAAAAGTGCAAACCCAAATAAGGAGTTCATTGTTTGCACTCATGAGTTTTAAGAGGGAGTGGAAGGAGTATTGATGCAAGAGGGAAAGTTATTCACCTATTAATCTAGGAAATTAAAATATCATGAGCAGAGATAATTTTCTTATGATTTAGAGTTAACTGTGGTAGTACACACTTTTAAGGTATGCAGACACTATTTATTGGGTAAAATTTTTGTGTTGATGACTAACCATAACAGTATAACTAGTTACTTTAAGCATCCCAACCTGAATGCATGGCAAGATAGATGGACAACCTCTCTAAGTTAATTAAATTTTGATATTAGATATTTAAAAGGAAGAAAAAACTTTGTGGTTGATGCATTATGTAGGAAAACACATTATGTATATTAAATCTGTTAAAATGAGGTGGAATTCAATTTTTCAAATCAAATTAGGGAAGGAATGGTTAAAGATATAGAATATATGTTTCTATGAAAAAAACAAAAAAATAAATTAACTCTAAATGTCAAACTCAATTTGGCATAATAAATGAAATTTATTGAATTTTAGGGGAATAATATATGTTCCTAATCAGATTATTGTTAATAAACTAATATTGGTTGAATTTCATAAAATCCATTATGTTTCTCATCCTAGATATCAGAAATTATTTTATGCTATAAAAAAATATCATTTTTCACTCGAAATGAGGAAGGATGTCACTGAATATTTAGCAAAATACCTGGAGTGTCAGCAAGTGAAGACTGAACACTAGAACGTAGCTAGTTTTCTCCACCTGCTACCCATTCCGAAGTGGAATGAGAAGTTTTTACATTGAATTTTATAACCTATTTTCCTAGAACCAAGAAAAAAATGAATTAATCATGGTGGTGGTATATAAAATTTGTAAGACAACCCATTTCATCCTGGTTCAATCTACATACAAAAATATGCATATTCAAAACTTATTTATGTGGGAAATATTTAGATTACACGAGATGAAAAGGGTGATGGTTTATGATAGACATGTGAAGTTCACATTAGCATTTTGGAGAACTCTTTTCACTGTTTTAGGTATAAAAGTTCAATTCAGCACCACATACAACCCACAGTCAGATGGGAAGATTGAGAGAGTAAAAAAGGTACTAAAATCTATGTTAAGAATGTATGTAACACAACAACTAAGTAAGAGGGAAGAGTAACTTCACTTAATAAGTGTATTTCACATATAAAAATAGTCATCAAGAATCATTAAAAATGAGACATTTTGAAGTCATTGTATGGTAGGAAGTGTACAATACTGTTTAATTAGACATGATGAGCAACACTGTCGAACGTATGATATGATGTTGGAAAAGTTGAAATATATAGAATACAGGTTGAACCTACCTCACTAGCATCCCCCTATGGGCATGGTGGATCAGCTAGTTGAGGAAGGGTGCGGGTTATTTTCTACAACTACAGAGATGTTGGTCACTATCCATGGGACTGTCCAAATCTGGTGCCACAATCATGTAGATGTTTTAGACAGTTTGACCATGTAATATAATATTGCCCTTTTTTTATTGCTAATATGTAGGAGAAAAATACATAGAATCTTCATACGGTCAGAGAAGAAACCCGAGAGGAAGATGCTAGCATGAATGTGGTCACTAGGAATAGTGAAACCACTAATAAAGATAAGGGAAAGTAGCTACATACTGACCTTTGGATTCGTAAGGCACCTGAGAACAAAGAGGGATTTTATTTACAGCATGCAAAGGAGACTTTCGTTGAAGTGCAAAGGGAGTTCGAAGAAGGAAGTACGTAAACATCAAGTATACCCACAAAGAGGTAGGGGTAGAAGAAGAAATCAACACATTTTTTCAAGCTTGCATTAATTTACTGCACAAAAAAAATGTGGTTGAGAACCTTCGGGCTCTGATAGATAACTATGTAGAAAAAGAAGTTATGCTGGTAGAACAAAAAGTTGTCAACAAAATCTATAATAATAAGAAGAGGATGGGGAGAGAGATGCGTATGACCACGTAGATCGGTGCTTATGACATAGATCAGGTTAATTTAGATATGCGGTCTGATGAAAATGTCATACCAATTAAAACCTAGCAGCGCATGAGAGAACCCAAGCTGTAATCGTCCACCATTCAACCACGCATGGCAAACCAATAGAAAATCGTTCGATTAGGAAGGTTGTCATAGGTCGTGCTATGTATTGAACATGTTAAGGTGCTTGCAGACTTTGAAGTTATAAAAATTGTGGATGATACAGATCCTTAGCCTGTGTTTTTATGCTTGCACAATTCCATTGATATGGATGGTGTTATAAATATGAATAAAAGAAGAATGGATTTTGAAATCAATGGAACCAGGCTCATCATTCCCCTAGATCCTGCAAAAGGAAAAAGATACACAGAACCTATGTGCATTGATGATGATATTGATCAAATCTATAAGTTGACTCTGGATAAGGAAGATTGGATCAACCCAATCATTTATGGAAATATTCATTGGGAAAAGGATAGCTCTTGTTTCTCAGATTCTGATGAAGAATTGGAAAACTAGTAGAACCGATTGCATGAAGTATTTGTGATGTGTTATAATCGAGCCACTAGATCTCTTAGATGCATAACATCTGAGGAACGTGAATTACCTCATTATGATGGTTTAACTGATGTAAACATGTTTCTAGGAGAACTTGAAATAACTATACCAGAAGGATAGAGATACCATGCCTTGGATCTCACGTTGCGCGCTACTCTATCATGATGGTGGGAATCTCATAAATAAAATATGGGCAATTGGGATGAATGCACGCGCATGATGAGGTTACGCTTCGAATGTAAAACTATCAGAATGGAAGAAGTCTACTCTGGAAAGGATGATCTGCAGAAACAATTGGCTAAATGGAATTAGGTATGGGGCATAGAACCGATACTGGAATGGGTCTACATGTTCATTCATACATTGAGCAAGGTTCCTACTGATTGGTATCTACAGACAGAGCTGCACCGAGGTACTAGTGAATGGTCTATGCTAATGAATAGTTTTATTCGAATGAAATTCAAATTTTAGAGTGCATTTGATAAGATTGATATAGCATTGCATCACATTCAAGAAGTTATCTTTGATACAACCAAGCCAGCGATCGAGTGCGCTCCACCAGCATGGGATGCAGAGATGAAGGATACTGTGAATTGTAGAAATATGATGATTGAAGAAAATGAAGAAGATCTTCTTGGGTGAGGAGCCTGATTATCTTCTTTATTTTGTATCACAACATTGGACCCATGTTCTTAAAGGGGCAGCAATGCCACCTATAATTGAACGCTTTGTGGGGGGTCTAGGGGGGCGGCTACGACTTTATGGAGCCCCGCCGTGGTAGGGGGTTTTCGAGGCAACGCTCCTGAAGCTAAAAATAGATGTAAAATTTCCTTCTAAAAGTATTTTAATCTATATTCAATCTGGTTCATTGATTAAGCGGATGATCTAACGGTATAAGTTATGTTTAATTTAGGGTTTCTTTCCCTTGAAGGAAACCCCTCATTTTTTATGAGGGCATTGTATTGCGGTTGTGTATTGCATGTGTATTCTCAGAGCGAGAAATAGATAGAGATACTATGAGAGAGAACAGAGGATATTACAGTGGATATTTTGTAGGTTGTGTCTCCTCATTTTGCTAGATAATAGAAAGGAAGGACTTGTTGTTCAGGGTGGATGTAGCCCAAATTGGGTGAACCACGTATATATATGTCTCTCTGGTTTTATATGTTTTTTTTGTTTGTGTTTCCACATATTTTATGTCTTTCATTGCTATGTAATATATAATTTTATACTAGATCCAAGGAATATCGTGATTCCAGAATCTGAGGGACAATGCGCAGTTGTTGGGACCTCGACCACTGCGCTAAATTTGACCAAACCTCTAAATATTTGGCAGGTGAATATTTGTCCTGAAGAGAAACCCAATTTGGCTTATATTGGAGACTATTGGGATGATGACATAGTAGGAAAGGTTGTTGAGATATTGACAGAATATTAGAACTTGTTCCCTACAAAGTTCTCAGAATTGAAAGGAATAATTGGAGAACTTGGAGTTATGAAAATCACTTTGAAACCTAATGCACACCCAGTGAAGTCGTGCTCATACAGGTTGAATCCAAAATATAAGCAGAAGGTCAAAGAAGAGTTGGATAATATGGTGGCTATAGGCATCGTAGAGCCAGTAGAAGAGTCTGATTGGGTGAGTTCCATGGTAGTACAAGACAAGAATACAAAAGGAGAAATCAGGATCTGTGCAGACCTCTGGAAATGGAATGATGCTTGTCTGCATGATCCATTCCCAAATCTATTCTCTGATGATGTCCTAGATAATGTTGGATTACAAAAAGCTTATTCATTCATAGATGGTTTTTCAGGATATCATCAGATCAGGATTGCACCAGAAGATCACAGTAAGACTGCCTTTGCAACTGAATGGGGATCTTTCCAATATATAGTCATGCCCTTTGGCTTGAAGAATGTGCCTTCCATGTTATCTCACATAGTCATAGCCGCCTTCAAAGATTTTATCCATAAGTTCCTGGAAGTATACTTTGATGATTGGACTATTTTTGGGCTATTGAAAAAGCATGTCTCCAATCTGCGCTTAATGATGAATACCTGTAGAAAGTATCAGATTTCGGTGAATTTGAATAAATGTATATTTTTTGTGCCATTGGGATATTGATGGGACACATTGTCTTCCATCAAGGGTTGATGGTAGATCCTGTGAAGATTGTAGTGATTTTTAATTTGGATATACCTAATAATGTCAAACAATTGTGCTCAATATTGGGGCACAGTGGGTATTACCGAAAGTTCATTCAGGGTTATGTGCTGACAACTGCACCCACGTAGAAGATGGTCGAGAAGGATGCAACATTATTTTTGGATGAGGAATTTCAGGAGATTTTGGAATTGTTGAAGGAAAATATCGTCACTGTGCCCATACTGGTCTTTCCAAATTGGTCAAAGGTGTTTCATGTGCATGTTGATGCCTCTTGTATCACGATCAAAGATATTTTAGCACAGCCAGGAGTTGGAGAGATTGATCACTGTATTGCCTATGCCAGTAAAAAAATATCAAGCGTAGAATGGAATTATTCAACCACATAAATGGAAGGAATAGCGATGGTGTGTGCACTGTAGAAATTCTGCCACTACCTATTAGGGGGCCATTTCAAGATGTTTACGGATCACAATGCTTTAAAGTACCTAGCCGCTAAGCCTGTGTTTTGGGGGGGAATATATGTAGGTGTTTTTTGCTATTCCAGGAGTATGATTTTGATATCATTTTGAAGCCAGGAATGTTGAATGCTCGACCCGACCATATCACACATTGAGACTGGTGAAGAACCTGCAAACTTAGATGATTGATTACCAGATGTGTAGTTGTTTGTGATTAAGCTAGCTCATGAGCATTTCCATGATATTATTCAGTTCTTGACTACTGGATTCACACCTGAAGAATATACAATTCAGAAAAATAAAGAGCTCGTGGCACACACAACAAACTTCACTATTATTGTTGGCTAGTTGTACAATATGGGTGCAGACGAAGTTCTGTGAAGATATGTTTTGGAGTATGAAAGGCATGCAATATTAGATGAAGTTCATAGAGGGGTTTTTTGTGGTCATTATGTAGCAAAAGAAACCACAAAGAAGATTTTTGGAGTTGGTTTATGGTTCCCCACATTGCACAATGATTCCTATGATCATTGTTGTGCATGCAATGTATGCCAGAGGAATGGAAAGACCTCATGAAAAGATGAGTTCCCCAACATCCGTAGATGGCACTGCAAGCATTTGAGAAATGGCCCATAGAATTTGTTGGACCTATTAATACTCTACGAAAGAAAGGTGGTGTGCGTTACATAATTACTACGACGGACTATGTAACCAGATGGGATGAAGCTAAGCCTGCGAAGGAATTTACTATAGATACAGCTGCGTAATTCATCTTTGAGAATATTATGACCCACTTTGGATGTCCTAATATTCTAATAAGTGATCAGGGTATGCATTTTTTGAATGAAACCATTGAAGGATTGATAGATTAATTATGGATGCATCATCATAAGAGAACTCCCTATCACCCATGGGTGAATGGTGAAGTGGAATATTTCAACAAAATATTGGAGACTTCATGCACCAAGGTTTGCAATGCTAATCAGAATGATCAGTATGACCACACACCTACAATCCTCTTGGCATATCAAACCACAATTAATAATTTGACTAGTAAGACACCATTCAGGATGGTATATGGACAAGAAGTTGTGTTGCCGAAGGAATACATTGTTCCCAGTCTGTGGATTGAAGCATCCACAAATATGGAAGAAGTAGATGCTATGGGCGAACAGTTGTCGTAGTTGGTCACACTTGAAAAAGATCACTTTATTTCCAATTATCACCAGCAATTTCAGAAGGCACATGAAAAGACATGGCATGATAGGCACATGAGGAAAAAGGTGTTTAAGGAAGATGACTTGGTCAAGTTTGCACGCCACCCAGGGAAGTTGAAGATGCATTGGCTATGCTATATATTTTTAAGGAGACCACTGATGGAGGTTGAGTGTGCCTAGCCACATTGAGCGGGGAATATCTTCCTGGGTATATCAATGGAAGCTGACTGAAGCCATATAGGGATCACCCTGTGTGTAGCAAATGACTATATGGCCGAAGTATTGGATCTACATAGAAGGGATGGTGGATGCGCAGAATCGTGCGACTCATGTGTCGTACCTATGCAAGGAGGTTTATTGGGTCACAGGGATGCCAAAATCTAGCCGTTGGAATAGTAAATATGGAAAAGACAGCTTTATTATCATTTAAGGGAGCATCTAGGTTTCATTTAATGAAGATATTTTTCCAGATTTTGGACCATTTTGTTATTTACGGAGACACATTAATGCATAAGGGACCATTGAGGATGCGCCAAGACTATAAATATGACCTATGCGGTCGCAATAGTTCCCTTTTCTTTTTGTGTGAACTTTTGACCTTGAGTTCTTTGATTTTTGTAGCTTACTCAGTGTCTATGTCTAGTTTGGATCCAATATTTGAGGAGGAGTTGCACCGTACAAGTTTGCATTACGTAATTCCACCCAACATGAAAACTACGTGCCCTAGAGAGGATCCTACTGCACCAGTGGATCCTATTGTGCTGTTTGCTGAGACACCTGTATCCACAAAGTTTAAGAAGGGTCAGACATTGGGAACTCATAAATCCCCCAGGGAAAAGACTCCAAATCCGCGCTCCATTGTAGCTAAGTGCTAGAAGAGACCCATGGTAGAGCTCCCTTAGACCATTATGGAAGAGGAAGAGGATGTGGTCGAAGTGGCCCATTCTCATGGTTTCCGACCTATGTCACACAGTGGAAAGCGTCAGCCAAAGTTCCAAAATATCTAGACAAACTACGGTCAAGTATAAACATGTTGCTAATTCCTAGAAACATCCCGATTGAAGGCGATATTTTCACCAAACTGCCACAGTTGAAAATGAAGGATTGGGACATCATAGATGTGTAGAAGTTTCTATAGATTGCGCTTGAGTGCTAAATAGACCATGTGCTATATAAGGGTGTCCTTGTGCGCCTTGAACCACATCGATGCGTGTTGGGCCTACAGAAGGCAGGGCTTCCGAATCTGCCTCAATTCCCTCTTTTTGGGCGTAACTTGATAAATGAAATTTGTGTGCACCAATTTCCTACACTCGTGCATGATGAAGCACTCTGTTTGGTAGAGTGCATACCAATTGATGCTACATTGATCCATCAGATAACAAGCCTAGCTAATCAAGGCGTAGATCCCATGGAATACTTTGGAGGAAAATAACAAGAAAAGCATGTGGTCGAGAAGATTAAGATGAAGTACCAAATTTCACACCATAGTAGAGCCTTTGTAGTAAGCGATATCAATGACCCAATTGTGTAGTTTGGGATGCTCATCTTGGTTTGCAAGATGATGCACAAATGTATACATAAGGAGGTTCCTTCGCAAGTAATTTCACTTGGGGGACAGTGTCAAAAAGGAGTTATCTATAATTGGTCTCAATATTTATGCAAGGAGTTTTTGGAGAATGTGCAAGAAGAAAAAGAGGAGGGAAAGAATTTATAGTATGCTTGGCTCCTACTACTGATATCCCTCATTGGTTGGAAGATGCCAAAGGAAATTCAGTTTATTGAGATTGAGTCGCAGATGTACGAAGCCGCACAGTATGCTACATTGTCAAATTATTCTATCCCCACGTGCATTATGGAGAATAAAATATTATGGTTTTTGTTCGACACCTCGCTCTTTGAACCTGTACAATCAAAACTGAGGTTGTATCTGAGTTTGTATGACTAGTAGAAAATGGTAGCATATTTTAAGGCAACCTTCCACAACATGCACATCTGCGCGAAGGGAATCGTCGAAGGAGTGTTGTATGAATTTCCTTCTCTCATCATTGAGGATGATTTTTTGAGCGTCACTGTAGAGTGGCTGCTAGTTTGGTTGGAGCCTGATGCATCAAATTTTATTTCGAAGACTCCTACAAATCCTCGCACTAGTATGCAACCCACTGATAAGACAACAGAAAAAGAAGCCATGTCGACTACAACCGGTGAGACAATTGATTTAGAAACATACACCACACTTGAGAAGAATGGTGTCATGGTTAAAGAAATAGATAAGGAGGTGGAAGTGTATACTTCCAACGGCACAAATCACTGTTCTCGGGCCAAAGGAGGATAGAGGAAGAAGAAAAAGGGCTCTAAGTCCACCGGAAAATAAGAGCTAAAATTCACTGAAAATGGCTTCAATCAAATCACTACCATGGTCACAACAGTCACAGAGGATAGGTGGACAGATATGGAAACACAATACAGGACTGCACTCGAGGGGGTGCAGGTTGGCATCCTGGAGCTGAAAGTTCAAGTGAGCCTGATTCAGGTGAGCATTGTACAAGAAATCATGCATTCCACCAGCGTGCAGCCGCTCAATACAGTCCTACCTGCCACTATAGATAGTCGTCTGATTCAAATTCCTGAGCGGGCCATTTATTTTGAATTAGCCAGCCGGCGTGTGCAGCTAAGAGGTTGCAGAGATATTAATATTAACTTATCTATTATGCCTTGAGGAAAATTACACCTACTTCATAGTCTGATTGCAGTTGAGCTCTAGTTCCACGAAGCCCATGTTGACACCATTATAGTAGAATTTTAGCAAAAGGATGCTGACGCATCTTATAACAACAGTCTGCTAAAGAAGCATGTTGTGCAACATAGGCTCAGTGCATTGTGCTTGAAGAGAAAATCAATCAAGACTGTAGTGACATACCAATGATGCTTGCCACAAGTGACCAAGAAGAGAAGTTAGAAGGATTTTTTGGCTCATTGAAGGCCTTCCGCACATAATTCCAAATGGTCCAAGCTAAATTCAAGCATCCGATTGATGACTTACATATGAAATTACAGCCAAAAACGCCATCAAGAGTCAAAGAAAAGAGGGTTGCCAAAGTAAAGTAGGTCACTGATAGCGTCGCTGTCACAGTCACACAGTGTGATATTCTTTTGGATGAAGCCATGGGTGTATGGAATTTAGTTCAAGATGGCCCTATGGTACAGTAGTTGTGCAATGATTTGTGCGTCAAGGAGAAACAGTTTGTTGATATTAGGATGGCAGCGCCTACTCTCGTTTTTACACAGTGTCTCGTCCGTCTACAGGAGGGCTGCACTAGCACATTTGGCCCAATTTCCAATGGCCACAATGTCACTCTTCCAACAAACAGGCATCCCAAGAGCGACACTTTGAGGTGGGGAAAAACATTATTTCCTGTCCCGTCGCAATTCCGACACTTCTAATAACTATCGGTAGAGTGACACTAATTCAGATGTTTTTTATTTGTGTTGTGCTTCCAACGTTACCAAAATTTCACCACTCTTCTGATGTTACCAAAATTTCGATGCTCTTCGGACGTTAGCAAAATTTTGTCGCTCTTCCGACGTTACGAAAATTTTGTTGCAAGTCCGACATTACCAAAAGTTCGTAGCAAGTCCGACATTACCCAAATTTCATCGCAAGTCTGACTTTATCAAGATTTCATCGCAAGTCTGATGTTAAAAAAATTTCGTCGCAAGTCTGACTTTATCAAAAGTTTTTCATAAGTATGAAGTTGTTGAAACCCTGGAATACCAATTTCAGCAAATGTATATGGAGAAAAAACGTTGTATCTCTGTGTGCCATGCATCAGTTGGCTTGTTTTAACAATTTCTTATTAATATGAATTTGGCTTGGTTCATGATTTTGTTGTGATATCTCTTCTATGATTGTAAGCTAATTAGTGTGCTACCATGGGAAGGTCCCCTCACTTGACTACATAGCTATTATTTATATTTTATTGGTATAGTTTGTGTTTGTGATTTGAATATTTCTTTATAGTACTTGTGTTATTTCTTGTAGCTTTAGATTTTTTTGAAATGCATCATGATATAAATTACATTTATGACTGTGTGCATGAATGTGTAAAAAAATAGTAGTCGTCTGATTTGATTCGTAAGAAATATTGATATATAATAAAAATCTAAAATTGATTTGATATTATTGAATTTTGTGTTGTATAATTCTCTATCTCTCTTTTTGGTTTGGGTTAAGCCATTCATATAACACGAGACTTAACTGAAGTTTTAACCTTTGAAATCGATTATGAATCACATTGAATGTGTGCGTTGAGTAACATATTGTTTCAATTTGATTTTTTGCCTTTGGTTTCACTTAAAGCTCATAAAATTACATTAACCTTTAAAACTCGAATTATTACTCTATCATAGGTGTAGCAACCAATACACTTTGAATTGTATGAAGGAAAAACAACATTGATTTAGATATTTCATATCAAGGTTTTGATACGATGTTTGCATAATAAATTAGTATTAAAAACTAGGATTTACCTACTTCCTAAAAAATTTACGGTTTACAATTAATATTGAATATGTTCAATCATCATCTCAAAGCAACATGAGATCATAGAAGGATGAACACAAATTCATGCTAAACTATTGTTGAAAAAAAATTGAATTAATATTTAACACCAATAATGTACAAATTAATTGAAAGATAACACTTTAGCTTACAAGTGATATCGATACCATGTCAACAATGAAATAAACTAAAGAAATCAATAGTTAAAAAATATAATCAAATTAGAAAGAAGTTGTCAATTTCTTTGTATCTTCATGGGGTTTTCTTGGTAACACCTAAATAATTTTCCTATATAAAAACTAATTTTGATAGAACATAACAATGAAATATG
The DNA here is from genome assembly GCA_034641835.2 of Pinus albicaulis. Lineage (NCBI taxonomy): Eukaryota > Viridiplantae > Streptophyta > Pinopsida > Pinales > Pinaceae > Pinus > Pinus albicaulis. The sequence goes on along the minus strand of CM076584.1, from coordinate 623,540,576 downwards.
GAAGGTTTACACTGTACAACCTTTCTCAACAGAAGATATGAGACATTGAACAAAATACCTTCAGTTCATGATTTGAATCACTTCGTGGACATTGCACCTTCACACACCAACGAAATTACATTGTTTCGATATTTGTGACTTCAAAACACATGTGTTGGAGTCCCATTTAAGTTTCCATGCATAAGTTGAACAATGAACTCATAAACCTTTGTATCAGAATCCTTTTATAGGTACTAGGAGTAAACTAGTCACATTTTTTAAGGCATATTTAGGCTCAAAATCACAGGGTTTGGGGGGCGGGATAGGAACAAAAGGTAACAAAATGGTGAAGGAAAGGGATATATTGTGATTCCAATTTTTAATACCATCTCCCTCGTGTTTATTTTTTTGAAGGTTCTCATGAAAGGCATGCAAAACTAAAAAACTGAGTTCTGTCAAAATTGTTATCATCCTTCAACCCATTTACGAAAGCCTTGCAACATTGAGGATAATGTTGAGGTCTCATTTATTTCTAGTCACCTTTTCCTAACACCTTTGAGATGATGATGGAAAATATTCTAAAAATATATCTTGTAACCTCCTATTTTCCAAATGTAATGCCTTGTTTTCCTCCTAGAACCTATAGCTCTAAGCCCTTAACTAGTCATTTTCCTTCTGTATGTACTTGTTTAATACCATAAGATCCATATTTTCTTCTTTCAAGCTTTTAATCTTCTTATTTATCCTCTTCATCTTGTCAATCAATGGATAAGTTGGGAAATGCAGAAATATTGACTCATCAAGCTCAAATTGGTGAGTATGCTCACTAACATTCGACTAAGATGGGTTAACTTCAAGCCAGGGGTTACTAGAGTCTTATGCTTCTTTGTTCATTATCCTATGCTCATCTATTTTAGAAAAATGTTTTTGGAAGTTAACATCGTTATCTACCTATCTTCTGTGCTCAATTTTATCAATTAGCATGTATTGCATCTCACACTTTTGAATGGGATTATTCCCTCATTTTAAATGGATGCATTCTTCAAATACCATTACACTTAACAAAGTGCATATCATTTTGTGGCACCTCATATGTGCATATAATAGGTAGACTTGTTAACTTGAACTCAAATATGATATTTATTCAACATGTTTGCACAAAATATCACCTATGGAATCAAGTGAAATTGTTTACCTAATTAGCATGGCTATACCTGAACGAGGTCTTAACATCAAGAATTGTGTCCCACAATCATATATTGTGCTGGAGGTGGGGCATCCTACAAAGATGGAATAAATAATCAACATCTTTGTAACAAGTTTGTTTGGACCTACCAAGGTAAGTGACTAATGAGGACTTCCCAAATCACGGTAAGGTTGTGGGTGCTTAATAAGCATGATGCTATGTTTCAAATTTGAGCCTCAATAGCTCAATAAAAAGTTGTGGAAATGGTGTTCAAAAATCTGAAAATTTTGGAGCAGTGTCAAGTTGAGGTGTTTTCCTTATAGTGATAATCATTTGTAGCATTTTGATGATTGAAGGAAGGTGCAGTAATGGAGAATGGCTTCAATATCATTAAGTGGTTCTTTTCTTGTGAATTTGGTGAGAGAACCTACATGACATTGATTGGCGAACTTATCCATGCACATGCAAGAAACTCCATTGGCTTGAAAGGAGTTTCAAGAATTAGATTCAATAGCATAGCATTGGAACTGGAAAAGAACATTACAAGAATACCCTCTTCTAAGTTGCTTAGTGTCTATAAAAATTTTCCCTTCTGATATAATTTGACTCTTCCATGATAACAACCTACAAGAAAAATGAGATCATAGACATGTTATCAGAACGTAGATGTTGTTTCGTTTGATGAGAAGCAAAAAGTATTGAAACAAACATATAGTTAGGAGTTCTTTGCATTATGTAATAGTAATAATATTGAATAACATACATCATGGGAAAAGAGTAATTCAAATATTCTATAAATATGCAATTGCAGACTATCTCCTTGTAACTATTAGATGGATTCCTACAACTACATAAATTACAGGCTAAAGACAACCTCTGATGATTCTTTCTTAGCTTCCTAGAACTGAGAACATCAACAAACTAGGAAAACTAGCATTGAGATCCTCAATAATCCAATGAATAGTTGGGAAAGTTATATAGGCTTTGTTGGCCTAAGTAGGTTAAAAGGAAAAGGAAAATAGAAGCCATGAAAATATGAAAATAGTTGTAAACATCATATCAATATTTTGAGAAGTAATGTCCATCCACTACAGTTGAAGTTCTTGGTTCTTGGCAATGATCCATATACTGAAATCAATATTACCTTCTTCTCCATTGTAGTATACATTTCAGCTTTTTGACAAATAAAATAATATGCAATGAACATAGCCATAAAGCTCTGGTGCATTTCAACATTATTGTAGGGCTAGATGGACACTATTCTTTGCATTTAAATATATTTTCCTAGTTTAATCATAAGAACTGAGATGAGTGCATCATGTGCAACAAATTTGTAAAAATATTTATAAATTCTTCCCTGCAACATGAAATGAAATTATGAAAGCACTACAAGGGCACCCAATACTAGACTTTCACTTAAAACCACCAGCAGACAAAATGTTGCAACAATCCAAGTGGCAATATGACGAAATATTCAAAAAACATCTGAATAGTTTACACCATATTCATAAATCTTGTGTTCACATACATGCACTTGGATAAGAGTCCAAACATTCCAGCTGTAAGACTAATGAAGTGATCTGTTGCTTCTTAAATTTTATAGGAAGATTCTAGTACTTGAGACCTTGAATATAAGTTGGCAAACATGGTGGGATTAAGAATATTAATTATGGTATAAAATTTTTCCAAACATTCCAATTCTAAGACTAATGAAGTGGTGGATTATTACTTAAAATATACAAGAAGATTCCAGTACTTGAGACTTTAAATATAAGTTCGCAAACACAATGGGATTAAGAATGTTGGGTATGGTATAAAATATTTGCAGTACTTGAGACCTTGGCATATATAATGGGACTAAGAATGAAGAGTATGGTATAAACTGATAAAGCATAAAACTGTTTTGTGTCAAACTAAAGCATTCCCCTCTACAAGAAAAATAGGATAGTAAGAGACATTTGTAGAGGACAGTTTTAACACTTGCAAACTATTCAAAAGTTAAAAGAAATTACCTACAAAAAACAAAAGAAACAATTATAGGAAAATTATTTTCACAATATAGCGTTTTCTATAACTACTGAATAAAAATAATATTGTTGACCTTTGGAATATGCTTGAAGTTATACTTTTCAGGGGGGCCTGCAAGATTTCAGAAATATAAAACAATTCTGTTAGAAGGAAATAATAAGAATGAATAGAAAAAAACCTAAACAAATGAAATTAAAATATACCTATAACACTATCTATGACTTCTCTACAAAACAAAGTTACACACGTGAACAAAGAAACAAACAGTATTACTTCAGCACCCTCAGTTATTCACCGCTACATTACCTTGTACAACATAATAGGAGTGAAAGGAAACGTGATAAATGATACTGATCCTAATAAATATAATGATAATACTTGACATAAATGAATATGGTTATCCAGGAATATAAGAATTTGCTACAAAACTTAGGAATCTATGTTATAGTTTATAGGGAAAAGTGTCAAAAAAAATTCAGAAAGGTGCATGTGCTCCTTAAAGCCTCAAAATAAAGAACAATGATTTTTGTTTTACATACCATCGGTATAAGGATCAGCAAATGCACAGTCCAATTGAGCATTTTCCTGCCCTATATTTTTCAAAATAGATTGTACAATATGTTCCTTATATGTTAGAGGAAGCCCTTCTTTCAAAATCCATTGTTTTGTAACAAAGTAGCGATTATCTACACATGAGCCCAAGCAAAAATACCAGTCAGAAATACAATTTGTCATAGTTATGTAAGAAAATATTTATAACGAAAAAAAGATCATACATAATTCTCTTATTTAATTTTAAAAGTTTCCTCGTTATTGTTTTGGTGCATAAATTTAGCCCTTTTTACTAGATTAAGTAAGATAAAAATGCCATTTGTTGCCTTCCTAATTCCATTTCATAAAATATATTTCCTCAGAATAGTCAAGTATATGAGTTCATAAATTTTTTTTTGAATTTGACATATGACTTCGAACAACATTCATCAAATTAAATACGCCAAAAATTCCTTTTGTTGTATTTTTGATTCAATGTTGCACTTACCGTGATATTATCGAAATTATCACAATAATATCACCAAAACAAGCCTCAGCGATAATATCGTTAGCAATTAGCCCATGGGAGGCAGCTGATCAATTACCGATCACCATGTTATGAAGTATAATATAAACCGTGAAATGAAGGTTAAAATCCTGTGGGTCAAACTATGTTGTGTCGAAATAAAATCCCTCGCATGACTCGACCCAACATGACCCAAACACATTTCCTTAAGTGCCTTCACACAGCACTACCTGACCTGACCTGACCTGAACAAATTTCCTTAGGCACCCTCACACGACCCGACCCAAATCGACCCACCAAAAAGATGGCACAAGGGAGAAAATAGCAAATGGGTCACACGAACATGCACAAGGCACACAGGTGGTCACAACTTGCCATTTTTTATACGACCTCCCTCACACGAACTAACCAGAATTCGTTTCCTTAGGCACCCTCACACGACACAACCCAACTCGACCGGACCCGAACGCATTTCCTTAGGTGCGCTCACACAATCTGAACTAGCCCGACTGGCCCTGAAAGCGTTGCCTTAGGCGCCCTCACATGACCCGATCTAACCTAAACGCGTTTCCTTTGGCGCCCTCACACGAACCTACATCCCAACCCGCCTAAACAAAGGCACAATGGAGAAAAAGCAAAACAGGTCACACGAACATGTTCCACAAGGTACACGGGCAGTCACAACTTAGAATTTTTGATACAGCCTCCCTCACACGACCCGACCCGACCAAACTTGACCTGAACACATTTCCTTGGGCGCCCTCACACGGCATGAGCAAACCCACCGGAATGAAGGCACAAGGGAGAAAACGACAAATAGGTTGAAAAAATGTGCACATGGGTCATAATAAAGGAATGACAAAGTCTCCCTTCTAGATATTTTTTAAGCCTTTCCTGAGGAAGAAAATATCAGGTTGTACTTGTTTCTCATCTCTCCCATAATTGATGGGATTGGAACTAGAGTTATTGGGAACCTAGCTAAAAATACCAGACATTAGACTTGTATGAAAATATGATCTCTAGACCTTCTACTCAAATTAAGGTTAATAGAAAGTGGAATCTCAACAATTAAAAATATAAAGGGAAAAATAGAATGCAAGCTCTTTGAAGTGAAAAGGTTTTCTTTAATATGAAGTTCCTTGACTAGTCCATTGGAGTCTTCCTCTGCCAAAAATGACACCACAACTATAGCTAACGAAAATAACAACAAAAAATATGATAGGAGTGAACTGAAAATTTAGAGAATCAGAGACAAGAGAAAAGGTAATGGAGTACTTGCACACCCAAGGGTGGATTGCACTTGCAAAGCCACCTTAATGGAGGAAAAATTTTCTAAGAAACCTTGTTGACTATATTTCTGAAACTGATTTACAAATCAGAAATTGTAAAGCACTATTTGTCCCAAACCATGATAGAACAGATCATTTTCCAGTAGCCATATATGAAATTTTCATGTTCTTTTGGACCTGTGAAAATAGATTTAACTGCGAACACATTATGTATGATTTAAGAGTGTTGTTAGTTTTTCTACAACCATTTTTAATCATAAAATTTACCTAGTTTTTGTCAATGAAATAATATATAATTGCAATGCTCGCTTAAAGACTTGGTATATTTTCTTTGCAAGGCTCAGTTCAAGACTCCGCAACTCTGACAAGTTTGAGAAGGGTTTGATGGGTTTTGGAAATTTTCATTTTTAATCAAGTTTCAGGCCAACTTTATATTGATTACCTATTTCAGGTTCGAGCTAGAGACACATATAAAGTCTCAGGGGTCTTGACCAGGCCTCACAACACTGCTTGAAACTTTTTTTGCAGTGGTATTTGAAGCCATGCCAACTATTATTAGGATATATTGTCAGCTTACAGTTACTTTGAATACTATTTTTTCCAAAGGAACGATAAATTAAACATCCCACTAAAAGAAGGGAAAAAAACTGAATGGAATCAATCCCACTTTGAAGAGGATTATGTTGATCTACGCTGCAAAGGATGATGTCAACTAAGTTCAACTCATATTTTGAGGTTTCGTATAGTATTTTAGAGACCTAACGTAAGAATTTTATTTGATTTTGAACTATTTCATGGAAGGTACCTTTTTTAATTTACACAAATGCATCATCTGCTCACAAGGGACCTGTATTTCACTTAAAAATATACATGTCCCTAAGAGTTCCTTATGTACCTCTGAAGTTACTTATAAGATTGAAAACATATACTATTTAATTTCTGTGCGAAGAGACCATAATTGAGGCATTGTTGTCGATAACCTTGGATTTTTACAGTCGTTTTACTCTGCTAGCAATTATATAAAAATTAAAGAAAACAATAGATAGCGATTAGAAAATGATTATATAAAAAAATATGAAGTCTGTTAACTTACAGTTAGTCATGGTTTCATAGTGTTTTCTTCATTATCCAGATTGCAGCGATAGGTATACATTTCTACACCTGAAATCTTCATTGACCGAAGATCAATTTTCTTGCCTTAAGGTAACTATGAATTTCTCTCGATTCCGGCACCCCCAGCATAAATTAACCTACAATTTACATAAGGTTCTTCTATCCCTGAGTGACAACTATTAAAAATTACAAAAACCTCTACAGTCTACATGCTCACTAAATTTAAACTAAAATCTTGCGGGAAAACTAATACCCTCACCCAAGTCTTCCAACGGATCTAATTATCATTCACGGGGGAGCCTTGCCTTAGTTTCTTGAATCTTGGAAGTGGCTCTTCATTAAAGGACTTTGGATCTTCATTGTATTGATCTAGGAAAACTTCAGTTCCTGGACTTGATCCCTGCCATTGGAAGCCCCACGATTTGGGGATCGATTCTCACATGATATTCTTTAGAAATGGCAGGGTTTTCATATTCTCCTTCACCATCCTAAAAGTGAAGGGTGGGCATTGCTATTAGAAACCGAGATTGAGGGAAAAACCTCCTTCATCATCCGAAAAGCCAAGGGCGGGCACTTCTATTTTAAATCGAGGCCGAGGGAGAATTTAGAAGAGTCCAAAACATCCGCTGCAATTCGATGAATTGGAAAAAATTTCAATGCAAAAATTCAACCCTTCAAAATTAGTTTGAATTTAACTAGATTGGCGCCAAATACTCGATCATTCTTACTATAAATTAAATTTGAGGTTCTACATTGGCTAGGATGAATATTTGGGAAAGTCACATATCCTGTTTTTTTTCAACATTGGGAAACCTATGATTTTTAAAAAATTTATAATTTCACATTTTAATATTTTTATTTTTTGTACATGTGATTTATTAATTTGTAATCTTGAATTGTAACTAAGGTGGTTTGTGCGTATTTTAGTTCTCACCAAGTTTTTTAATTCAAATATTCTAGAATGGTTGTGTGGGAGTTAATTATAGGAGTCACACTATCTATCTCAAGGGGTAATGAGGCTTGATTTAATCTTACACATTTTTAGCGACAACATTTCACATTTGGGTAGATTTTTTTTCCATCCAATATGTGGTCTAGGCCTACCTAAGCATAACCTAATAGTAGGGAAGAAAAGTTTCATTTGATTGTTTTTATCATGAAAATACTTGGTTGTGAATCTTATGGAGTCGTGTTGAGGGTTAGATGAGGTTTATGGTTATGGAAAACTCATATTGTCATTGCATTGAGGTTTTAAATGATGAGATTATATTTCCAAGTATGGAAAATTTGGTGTTCAGGAGGCACAATTGAAGAAATGTCGACTTGTCAAAGGTGCCACAAATGGATACTTGGGGGCTTAAGGACTAGGGGTTAGGATTATGATTTATTTATGTGCTTAAGGATTATGGTTTATCATGTTTAGGTTTTAGGGGGGTCAAGGTATTAGGGATTATAGGGGTTTAGGGGTTTATGAGTCAAGAGTTAAATTTGAGTGCTTACGAGGTTTAGGGGTTATGGGGTTGAGGTCTAGGGGGTTTAGGGGTTAGTTCTTATTGGATTAGTGGTTAAGGGCTTCAAGAGTTAAGGGTTAAGCACTAAGGGCTTAGAGGTTAAGAGCTTAAGGGTCATGGATTTAGGTGTCAACGGGTTAAGCAGTTAGGGGTTAGGGGTTAATGTGTTTAGGGGTTACAAGTTAAGGGTTAAGGGTCAGGTTACTTACTCCTGTGAAATTAGAGGCATGTGTGTACATTAGACAGACATATTTTTTCTCTTTGAAATAGAATACGTATATGATATTTTGGGGAAATGTGATTGTCCATAAAATGTAGATCAAATCTAGGGAGCTTGTGGCTCTTTTCCTTGAACCTTATTAGTGCTTGAAGGTTGTATTTGTAAGGGCTAGTGGAAAAAAATCCAATATGATAAAGAAGATTAGTGTTGGAGCACCTATGCTTCCAGAGAAATTCTTAGGGGTTCTATGAACTAAGGTTTTTAAGGGTTTAGGAGTAATGAATTAAGGGTAAAGGATTGGGGCTTAGGGGGTTTACGGGTTAGTGGGTTGAAGTTTAGGGGTTTGAGGTCTAGGGGGTTTAATGGTTAGGGGGTTGAGGTCTGGGGGTTTAAGGGTTAGAGGTTAATGGCTCAGTGGTTAAGAGCTTCATGGGTTAAGGGTTAAGAGCCAAGTGCTTAGGTGTTAAGTTCTTAAGGTTATGGGATTTAAGCTAAATGAGTTGAGGTCGGGTCATGCGTTTAGGTGGATCGGGCCATGTGTTTGGGCGAGTCAGGTAGCATTGTGTCGTGTCATGGGACCATGTTAAAAATTCTAAGTTATGACTGCTCATGTGCCTAGTGCACGTTCATGTGGCCAATTTGCCAATTTCTCCCTCGTTCCTTCATTCGGGTCGTGCGTTCGGGTGGGTCGGGTTAAATCATCTGAGGGTGGTTGTGTTAAAAATGCTAATTTTTGACTTCTCGTGTGCTTGGTGCACGCTTGTGCGACCCATTTTCCTTTTTCTCCCTCGTGCCTTCATTCGCGTGGGCCAGGTCAAGTGAGGGCGAACATGTCAAAAATTCTAAGTTGTGACCACTCGTGTGCCTTGTGCACGTTCGTGCGGCATTTTTTCCATTGACTCCCTCCTACCTTCATTCAGGCGGTTTGGGTCAGGTCGTGTGAGGGCATCTAAGGAAACATGTTTTGGAGGGCTGGTTCGGGTCATATTGCATGAGGGAGCACATTAAGGAAACATGTTCAGGCGGGTCGAGTCATGTGAGGGCGTCGAGGGAAAGGCATTCGGGCGAGTTCGGTCAGGTCAGGTCATGTGAGGGCACCTAGGTGAATGTGTGTGGGTGGGTCAGGTCAGGTTGGGTCATGTGAGGATGCCCAAGGAAACATATTCGAGCGAGTTAGGTTGGGTCATGTGATGGTGGTCATATAAAAAATGCTAAGGTGTGACCGCTCGTGTCCCTTATGCACAATTGTGCGACCCATTCACCATTTTCTCCCTCGTACCTTCCTTTGGGCGGGTTAGGTCGTGCCGTGGGAGGGCGCCCAAGGAAATGCATTTAGATTGGATTGGGTCAGGTCGTGTGAGGGAGATCATATAAAAAATACTAAGTTGTGACTGCCCCTGTTCCTTGTGCATGTTCGTGGGACGCGTTTCCCATTTTATCCCTCGTGCCTTCGTTTAGGCAGGTCGGGTCGGGTTGGGTTGGGTCGTGCCTTGTGAGGGCGCCCAAGGAAATGTGTTTGGGCAGGTCGAGTCATGTGAGGGTTCCCAAGGAAACACATTAGGGTCAGGGGATTATAGATTCTTACATTGATAAAAAAAAATTCTTGGCTTACAATGTAGTCTAAGTAATGGTTCATTTTATTCATACTTCGTTCTGAAATGTTGGAGGTGTTTTATTTTATAGATTATATTCAGTTACCTATTGCCCCAAGATGACTTGATAATAATAGAGACTTGCTTGCTTCTGTTTTGAGTTATTTTTGGAAGGCATTGATGTTGTTTGTTTCATAAATGAAAGCAACATTGATGCAGGTTTTTTACCATTGATTGTAATCAAGAAAAATCCAACCAAACCCAACCTGCCACTACCCACCCAAATGAGTTTCCTTGGGTGCCCTCACATGACTAGACCTAACCCGACCTGACCCGCCCGAACGTGTTTCCTTGAGAGCACTCACATGGCACGACCCAACCTGACATGCTCGAATGCATTTCCTTAGGTTCCCTCACACAACCAAACCCGACCTGCACTAGTTTGTTTCCTTGGGCACCCTCACATGACCTGACCTGAACCAACCTAGACCGCTTGAACGCTTTTCCTTGGGCATCCTTACACAACATGAGCTGACCTAACCTGCCCAAATGTGTTTCCTCGGGCACCCTCACACGACACAACTTGACCTGACCCGCCCGAACACATTTTCCTAGGTGCCCTCACATGACACGACCCGACCCAACCTGAACCATCCGAATGAATTTCCTTGGGCTCCCTCACATGACACTACCCAACTCAACCCACATGAATGCATTTCCTTGGGTGACCTCACACGGCACTATTCGACCCGACACAACCCGACCTGCCCAAACACATTTCCTTTTGGCACCCTCACAAGACCCGACATGATGTGACTCGGATGGATTCATTGGGCACCCTCACACAATCCGACCTAACCTAACTCGCCTGAATGTGTTTCCTTGGGCACCCTCACAGTATGGCATGACTCGACCCGACCCGACCCGCCCGAATTTCGATTAAGGTAGGAGGGAGAAAATAGGAATTGGGTCGCGCAAATGTGCACAAGCCACACATGCAATTGGTGAGCCCTCATATTGCACCAAGTGTTCTGCCACTCCAGGGGCTGCCATAATTTACTTTATCAACTGGAGGTTCTTACAAACTTTGAGGTGACAGTGCTATATACACAGCAGATGCATTTTTTTCATGTCATCATCTTCCACTCTATGAAAGGGTGCGATTTCTAAGGGTTCTCAATGAATTATGTCACACTGCAATGAAACTAGACTAGATTGTAGAAAGGAAATGACAGAAGGAAACTAAATTAAATCTCTAAAAAAAAATGAGAGAAAGTGAATTAATCTAAATTTATGAATAGAAATGAACAAAAGGAAACTAATTAATCTTGTTAAAAGGAAATGGAAGAAAAGAAACTAATTTATTTACAGAAAGAAAATGAATTTAAACCATCCTTAACTTTGAAAATCAGCTAAACACGCCCTAATCTATCTATCGTGCTCCTATTTATGCAGTTATACATGACCTAATTCTAATTTGAAGTAGTGTGCTTGCAGTTTGGAGGAAAAAGGCTAAAGAGGCTAATGAAGGGCTTACACACATGAAACAAGCCTTAGAAGTGAAAATATTGGTTTAAACATTACAAAACCTTATTATAGTGCAAGTAAGGTCTTTGGAGCGTAATGAATTGAAAGGTGCGATGGTGGAGATGTGATGGAGGAAAAAGTTGTGATATGCGATATCGCGATCGCAATATCGCAAAATTAAAGGGATAGCAGAAAGGTTGTTCGGGAGCGGGAGCGAAATTTGAAGTGCGATTTGCGAAAAGGTAAAATATACAATATGCGATTACGATAGAGATGACGTGGTAGTGGGATGGGTGGTGGCGCACTATTGCAATATCGCAATCAGCAGGCGGGAGCAGTAAGTGTTAAAGGAAGGAGGGAAATGTTTCAATTTGTGATTGCGATGTGGCAGGGTACGAAGCGATTATCACAATCAGCAAAAGCGAGTAGTAAGAGTTCAAAGAAAAAGTAAAATGTTGCAATTTACGATTGCGATGTGGTAGGATATGAAGTGATTATTGCAATCAGTGAAAACGAGCGGTAAGTGATAACAAGAATGAAATAAGAAATGAGATTTTCAATTTGCGAAGTATGGTAGTGAGAGAATTGAGGAGCAAAGGCGGGGGTTGAATCTTAATGATTTTCAAGTTTTTTTGCATTGAAAAGGTAAAGGTGAGGTGAAAAGGGAAAATCACTAAGATGTTGAAGAGAGGCAAAGGAAAAGGAAGGGGCTATGCGAGATGCGAAGTGCGATAGCGGGAATTTTGAGGAGAAGAGGCGGAGGTCAAACTTTTAATAAATTTCTGTAAAAAAAAGGTGTAGCAGCTGATAAGAAGAGAGAAAGGAGGGAAATGAAGGCATAACAAAAAGGTTCATATGCGTAACATAGAGATGGGGAGAAATTGGAAGATGAAGCGAAATGGGGTAATGAACTTCTCTCGAACTTTTGATGCTTATTCCTACAAACAATGTTGCAAATTTATGCATAGAAAAATAGACAAAAAGCATGATAAAAACAATGAACATGAGGCATTTTTTTCCTATGGGAAGGTCAACCCCGCTCGAATTCTATTCATAGAGATGATAGGGGAAGACTAACTCACAATTTTATAGATTTTATCGGCTATTCTATAGCACAGAAAAGTAGATTAAATCTACAACAACAACTATAATAGAAATTAAGATATCAAAAATAAAACTATATAAATAACAAAAAGGAAAGGATGAAAATGACAGAGAAGCTGAGGCACATGGGTTGGGCCATAACCCACGAGCCTAGCTCTCTGGAACTAAATCAATAAAATGGAGTCTCTTTGCTCATTTCAGGAAGAAAATAGCCTTGTTACATTTATGAAATTATAATCACTTAGTACAATAAAAAGCTTAATAGGTTGCAGCAAAATTCCTAAAACTAAATTGAAGAATCGACTAATTGACTAGCTCTTCTTAGCTCTAGCTCTCCACTATTTATTCTACAGGGTAGCTACCAAAAACTCCTTAGAAAATAATGATTAAGTCCACTTGAATCCCAATTAACAAAGATTTAGTGCTCTCCTCTTTGAGTTTCTTGGCTTCCTCTGGAACTCGAATTGCTGGAAAGAATATTTGGGGTGATTGAGTCCACTTGACTCCAAGTCAACAAAGATTGAGTGCACTCCTCTTGGAGTTGCTTGGCTTACTTTGTTAGTTAAGGAGGGTGGAAAACCCCCTTGAATCTCTCCAAGATTTCTCCCTAATTTCCTGACATTGTGCTCATTTATTCTCTAACTTGATCTTCCAGTGGTAGGGAGCGAGTCCCTAAATTATATCCTTCTCCAAATCTACATAATCTGCCAAATATTCTACAAAAATAACCAATACTAGGCACAAATATGCAATTGCCTTTAAACCTTCATAAGAAAATATTGAAGCATAAGAAAACATTATTAAGTGTACAAGGAGAGATTATATATATATATATATATATATATATATATATATATATATATATATATATATATATACGTATGTGTGCATAAGGAAGGTAGATGAGCTTAAGAAGGTTAGATGGGCCTTATTTTATGTCTAATTTAAGGCCCTCATCATCTGAAATTGTTTCCCATCCCTCTCTGAGCAACCTATTCACCCCACCTTGCCTTATGGTTTTTCTGCATCTTTGGAGTTACTTCATTTGTAGTATCCTAGGGGGAGATAATATAGGGAGTATCGAGGAAATAATGAGGAGGTAATAATATAGATGGATAAATATTTAGACATAGTTAATAAAATGAGTAGTTAACCCACATTATGTAAGGGACCACATGTAATTTAGGAATAAAGTAGGCCCATTGTATTGTTGGATCTGCTGGTAGTAGAAATTTAGTAACTTCTACCCGAAGTATTGCATGTATGAAACCTATATAGAGGCTAGGAGACTCTCCATTGAGGGATGTCAAGGATTATTGTATTGGCAAGCATATGGCTTGTGGAGTGATCTCCTTCCTTAAGGAGTGAATGTATGGTGTTGCCCTACCTTAAGGGTTTTGATATTAATGAAGATCTGAAGTTTTGTCTTCTATGGTGTTATTTCTTGGGCATATTTTCCATTTCTATACATTTTCTTATCAGATCTATTACAAATGGTATCGGAGCACTTTCTTGGGCAAAGTTTGGAGATTTGTTTTTTCATTTTTTGCAGGAAATTTTTGGGCAGCGAGTTTGTAGAGCAGATCTGGAAATTTTGGTGAAAAATTTTCAGAAATAAATATCAGATCTGGATTCCTTATCGAAAATTACCCAATTTCAAAAAAAAAATCAGTCGAATCGGAGTCCGGATGAGGGTGATATCGCTGATTTAAATTCAGCTATGTGACAGAAATGTTTCTGACGACAATTTCTGTACGGCGGCTCTCCTGACGTTTTAATAGATTCTGGTGAAAAATTTCAGACAAGAAATTATAGATCTGAGCTTTCCTTGAAAAATAACCCGATTTCAAAAAAAAAATCGGTCAAATCGGAGTCCGGATGAGGGAGTTATCACTGATTTAAAATCAGCCATTTTTTCAGAAATTTTGTGACGCCGAAGCAGTTGCAGCGCAAATCTGTGTTTCCAGAGTGCCTAGATCGGGATTTCAGCAATATGGTTAGATGCAGAATGGCTATTCCATTTTCGAAAACAGGTTATATTAAGGATTTTGAGTTATATTGACCGAGTAATGTCCATTTTAAATTTTTGCCAAAGTAAGTGACTTTCTTCAAAACCCTTACTTTATTTTATGGATTCTCGCAAGATGAAGTTTACAGGAAAAGATGATGGTCCTACTATTGAAGATTTTTTACAATATCACAAGGATCACTACCAAAATTTTTGGATAGGCTCCATAGGGCTTGATATGGAAGATGAGGCAAATGAATGGTGGATTTCACTTGACAGCTCAGTGAGGGAACTTCCCGAGAAACAACTTGAAAAATTCCTTTTGGACAAGTGGTCACAAGCCGGAAACAAGGATAGTAAGAGCCATAAAGACTTATTTTCTACTAATATTTCCATATTACAGGTTCATGGACGTATTCAGAAAGAGAACATCATTGTGTCTATCATTCCTAGTTGCAAGCATAATTGTATCAATGTGAATTTGGCAAAAAAATTGCAAGTTCTAGCAAAGCATATTGAAAACACACAGGTTGATAATGAAGATTTTCAAATTTATAAAGATTTGAAGATTTCTATGGATAAGTATGTGTTGCATTCTGATTTTTATGCTTCAGATATGGATGATGTGGACGTTGTTTTGGGACACCCTTGGATGGAATCCGTTGGTACTGTCAATTTTAATGTGCAAAAGAAATTCATGAAACTCTGGTATAAAAAGAAGAAAATTACATTGCACGATATTTGCATTAAGAACCATGCAGAGACCGGGGAGGTAGAAGAAAAAATATCTAATGAGACAGACACATCAGATGATGAGCCTTTGATGGTAGACAACCAAACACAGACATCAAATCTAGTACCAACAAAAGAACCTGACACCACTCCATCACCAATAATGGAGGAATTAATGAAAGATGTTCCATCAGTTAAAGCTTCAACATATCACCACCCGCATCACCCAGCAAGACAACAACCAGCAAGGTGGCAACGAATTAGCAACAAGGACAACAACCCCTGGATGACACATAGAGAGGTGCGACGATCCACTCACAACACATCAACACAGAAGAACCACCAGAACCCACTTCTATCTCAAGCGAGCGAGACATCGACCAGATCGAGTATTCAACTTTCTCTGGGATGGCTGGATGCACGTGAATGGTACCAGTGGAATACTCTTTTGAGTAGATCTTATTATTTGTGTTCTTCTTATGTTTCGGGGATGAAACATGTTTAAGGGGGGTGTAATGTAGTATACCTAGGGGGGATAATATAGGGTATAGAGGGAGGTACCCAAGGGAATAATATGATGTAATAATATAAGAATGATAAATAATTGGGCCATAGTTAATAAATAAAGTGGTTAACCCACATTATGTAAAGGACCACATGTAGCTAGGGAATAAAGTGATAAGCCCATTGTATTGGATGTATGGTATTGAGATACCCATGGTAACTACCCATGGAATTGCATGTATGAAACCTATAGAGGCTAGGGAGACTCTCCCGTGAGGATGTCAAGGATTGTGCTTGTGTGGCTTATATGGCTTGTCGGTGATCTCCTTCCTTAAAGGAGTGAATGTATGGTGTTGCCCTACATGGGGTTTGATGTGAAGAGATCGGGAAGTTTTGTCTTCTATGGTGTTATTTCTTGGGCATATTTTCCATTTCTATCAGATCTATTACACATTTTCTATTTATTGGCCAATGCACTGCTCCTCCTGTTAATATTCTTGCTATTCATCTTGCATTTCTTCTTGTAGGTGCTTCATTTTAGTCCTCAGATGACTTAAGAAAATATGTTTTGCATGCCAAAAGGTGGTGGATCCACCTTTTATTTGATTTTTGATTTTTTTGTTCTCTCTCTCTTTTTTATTAGTTTGTTTTTTATTGCATGCAAAGTAAACTTACATTTATGTTTTCTGTGAACAGAGTTTACCCTTGGTTATCCCTTGGCACTCCCTGTCTTCTATTACAATGAACTTCTTACTGCCCACTTTCTCAAGTCCTTTTTTACTTTTGTCTTGTTCCTTTTCTTGGTGGAAAAAGTGAGGCTATTTGGTAGATAAGGCTGAGGTTGCTCTACTACAGATTTTTTCTATATAAAAAAACTTTCCTTCTCACACTTTTTAATGTTTTATTAAGCTAAAATAGATTCGAAGAAATGGTTAGATGATTGCACACCTGAACCTTACCATTCATTTCTTTTTGCAGGTGATATTGAAGTCTTTGATATGGTTGTTGAAGTTATCTTCAATGGTTCTGAAGTTGCATGTGATAATATGCTTCAGGTCCTTTTGGAGCTTCTGAGCACACGAGGAGGAAGTCCAAGTTTGACTACCTTTACCTAGGGTGTTGACTGAACTTTATTTTTGTGACAACTTGTTGTTTTCCAGCTTGCAAAGGTTGGAGAGAACTTGCATTCATTAGAGAGAGATACATGGATAAATGCAATTTATTATTATTATTATTATTAAAAAATTTTTATAGGGCGTACTAGCTACCTCTATGAGTTTTTCCACTAGTAGGGCTGCCTAGGCACCTTAAAGGAGGTTTTCACCTAGGAACATTTTTTTTATCTCTCTCTTTTTTTTCCCAACCTAATCACTGCCTCATGGAGGTTTTCAATCAATGGGCCAATCTCAGGCGCGTCAAAATAGGTTTTCACCTGAGATTTTATTCTTTCCTTTTTTTTTCTTTTTCACTTTCCTATTCTACTTGAAAAAAACAAAACCTTTTTCGAGTATAGGAATGCTTCCAATGGAGCCATCTACACATCAAGATGACAGATAAAATCATGTGCATGCTTGGAAAACATGCTTTGACATGTACTTGAATATGAGAGATGAATTTCTTTGACTGTGATTGTATTAAGTACTGTTGGAGAAGAGTGTGTTGCTACAACTTAATGACTGTTTGGAACCATATTCCCATATAGTCATGATGCCCCTAGTTCACTTGCTAAGTTGGATCACTTTGGATTTCCTCCTCTATTATGGCAGTCAAATCTTCCTCTTTTTGTTGATTGTTCTCTTGAACACATGGAATAAATGTTGGTAAACATGAGGGAACTTTCTCAACATCTGATTCTGATTTCTGCTCTTCATCAAGTGTAGCCCTCGATATTTTTATCTCCTCATTTGGATCTTCTTCTTCTTGATGTCATTCTTCAATGACTTTAAGAGAATCTCCTCTTTGTAATACCTTTCTTGAACTAAGATGCATACCATTTAGATCAAGAGGATATGTTTGGTAGTGTTGTACCTCAGCATTGTAAGTGGGCTGAGATACTTCATGGTGTAGGTTTGGAAATGGTGGTACAGGTAGTTGAGTGGGGGTGGATATATGAGATGGATGTGGTTGAGGTTGTGGTTGTGGTGGAGGTGGATAGTAGGGATAACATGGAGTCGAGTATGGAGGATACTGAGGGAAATATTGAGGATGTTCAGGATTTTCCCCATAAGGACCTGTTAGTTATGACTTGTTAGGGTCCTATAAATATAGGATTCATAATTTTGAATTAAATTTTGATAGTCTTGTGAAATATGTACATACCTTGCTTTCTGCAAGTTGTTTTCCCATATTTTGAAAAAATAAAAAAAATCAAAAAAATCAAAAAGAGGGTAAAAACCCCTAAAATAAAGATCAAAGGACTTAAAAAAATATAAACCCCAAAAGAAAAAGATGAGAATAAGACATGAAAGTGAGCAAGTCCAAATGCCACTACTTTTTACTTTTCTGCAAAATAAATGATTATGGCAGAGTGTCAATAAATGCCATAATCCATGATAGGTTAAACTGTTTAATCTTAACTTGTCATGTTTTCAATTTCAAGATTTAGATAGTGAATAAAGATTTGTCAGACAGTTTAATCCTCACAAATCAATAGATAGGTAGAGAATAATGAGGAGCTCAATAGTTTAATCTGAGCCCTCATTTGAAAAAAGGTAGATTTAGATAGTTTATGCTTTAAATAATAAATGTTTCAAGGTTGCAAACCTAAATGCACCTACCAAAAGGAAGAAAAAATGTTAGAGTAATGTTGGGTGGGTAGAAAGTAGTGGAAGAAAGCATGTAATATTCATCACCGGACAAAAATTACTAATTTCCCCTCCCCTGTAAGTGTTCATTATTCTATACTATCAGTCAAACAGGCTCAGAGCATTTCTCTGACTTTTGTTGAGACCGGACCCAAGGCTCGATGACTGATTAGTTGAAAATGTTGAATTCTTATGTTAAATCTCCATTTACCATTATATATCCGACATTCACACATTATAACTCCTTTTCATAAGTAAAGACTCATTCTTACTTAATGAAACATAAAACCCCACCTAATTAACTTCATTCCTTCATAAGCATACAAAAACACTAAAAAATACTTTATCCTAAGTAATTGGTAAAATGATGAAAAGATGAGCTATGCTTTACTTTTACACTTTACTTAGTGAGTTTAATGTATTTTTGTTATATTCCATCCCCCTTCATATTAACTTTTAACCTATGTTATTAAATCCTTAAATAAAACCTTATCCTATTTATCTAATTCACTATATCTAAATACCCCCAAAAACCCACTATTAAAAAGTTTTTAGACCAATTCTATTATCCATGTGTTAAATAAAACCCAAAACTAAATCCCTTTGGTCTAAAACTAACACTAAATAAATATCCCACCCCCTATTGTTATTAAATCATTCACAAGGTTTAAAACTATATAATAAAAATAAAAATTGTGCCAAATGTGTGTTATTAAGACATATTTCAAATGTTTTAATAAAAACATATCACCCCCACTCATCAACTTATATCATAAGTTTTTTAATCGAATTAATATTTTTTATAAGGTTCAAAATACCTAATCCATGCATACGCAAAAGTCTGCCCCTTGCGATACATACATTAATCCCTCCCCTCATAATTTTATAACCCAAAGTTTAATTCAAATAAACTTAGGCTTGTTTTCAACAACTAAATATTTCCTGTATCCACATTTTTCCGCCATGTTATATAAAGCCTCACGCTTTATATAATTAACCCATGATATATCCATACCCTACTTTAAAACCTTTACCCATTGACAAAAAACAAAGGTTTAAAGCGTATTTTTTAAACCACCTGTATACATAAAAATCCCGGTCCCACCATTCTTTAAGCCACACCTTCCAATTTGATCTTGACCCTTCATTTCCGATCACAATATCTAAATGGCCCAAATGCAATATCACATGCATAAACCAATCGTCCACTCAAACTCAAAATCGGACGCGAAATGGGCAGTATTTCCCACTTCTCCCTCTGCAACGTGTCCAAAAAATATTGGATCACGTTCATTTGAGTTAAAACCACTTACTGCCCAATTTACACGTGATAACCTCTGTCTTGTTTCATTTCAAATCCTGAAACCGCATCCTGCCATCAACATAACCTGCATTCAATGCAAAGTAAACGCGAAAAAACATATGGTTTAAAAACCTTTAATAAACCTTTTTTCATTTAATCTTCGCATTTAAACCAATTCTTTTGCCTCCCGACTGTCAAGAGCCCTCGGTTAAGCCTTTTTAAGCCCTGATTGTTGATTTAAACTTAGAAACTATAAATTTGACCATAATTCTACCATTGAAGATCGACTAAAAAGTTATTCGCCACTCTAGTAAGCCGTTAAAGACCTCAAAATCAAACAAGATCATCTGAAAACATTTCAAGAGCCAAATACCTGCATTATTAAGGTATTTCCTGACAATTCAAGCCTGCGAATTCAGTTTTAAACATCTTTAAAAGAACCAAACCTTTAAATTGAGAAATTCACTGAAGCAAATTGCCTAAACACACCAAAGAAGAGGCCAAACCCTAGCAAATTTTTCCCAGGAAAACCTGTTTTCTACTGCCAACCTTTTAAAGCCAATTTCCTCAATTTTCACAGTTTAGAATCAATTTCAAAGATCTGAAAGGCTAAAACCTTTGAATATGACTTGAAACACTATTTCTCAATCAAACAAACTCAGAAAACTCTTGTTTTCTGTTTTATTCCAATTTTCACATCCTCAAAATTTCTTTGATAAACCTAATTGAGCAGAAAACCCAAAAGATATTATCCTTAAGAAAATTAGCTCAATTATCCCTCTGTTAAAGTAAATTACTCCTGCAAACAATCTAATCTTGTAGAAGTAGCCCAAAAATTCCTAAAAAACAGAGTTAAACCTCCACAGACAGATCTCATTCCACAGGTCTTTCAAAAAGCCTTCAATCACCTCCTTGCAAACCTCTATTTCATTAACAAATTGTTTTATTTTTGTAGGTTATTATCAGAATAAGAAATTGGGCCAACAATTTCAATACTAGTTGACAAAATTGTTTGTTCCAAATTCTCAAATTTTAATTTAAAAGCTTCATTCAACAAAAAATCAAAGAGAGATCAGAATGAAATCAAAGAAAGAATGAAATCAAAGAAAGAATGAAATCAAGTCAAAGAGATATCAGAATGATGAAATGTGGACAGTGAATGGTAAAAGTGAAATCAGCATTCACAATGATAGTGAAATAGAAAAGTCAAAGAGCATCAGAGTTAAAGTGTATCAGGTAAAATTCGGAGTGAAAGTTAAAATAAAGTTACAGAGCAGTCAAGGTAAAACAGTAAAAGTAAAAACAGAGGAAGTAATGGTAAAAAGAGATGAAAATACTTTCACCAATAATGAATTTTATCCAAAGTGAAAGTAAAATAGTTAAAAGAACAAAAAGGTGAAAAGATGAAAACATAACAAGAAGGAACATTTTTGCAGAAATTTCTTGTTTAAGTCATTGTTTTGTAGAAACTATTGTGACCAATCCAAGATGAATTTTGCAAAACTAAAGGAATTTTATGTTCTTAAGGTGCCCAACTACAAAAACCTCTCTCACTTCTCTAACAGGCATTATGGGTTGCGAAATATTAAACAATATGGGAAAGAAATTTTTGCAGAAAATTCCTTCTAAGTCATCATTTTGCAGAGAATATTGTGGCCAATAAGAAATACATCTTGCAAAAATGAAGGAGGTTTTTGTTCTTAAGAGATTCATATAAAAAAACCTATCTCACTTTGTGCACATCTCTTACCGAATGAAGATACATGCGCATCATTACAGCCTATTTTTCAGACTCTATAAAAATATGTTTTACACATCTTTTTGTAGAGCCTATTGTGAACAACGGGAGCAGAAATTTATGAAATGGAGAGAGGTTTATCTCACCAATATATTGATATAAAAAAACCTCTTTCACATTACATGTCTATTTCCTATTGAGAAATACAAAGGTATCATTGGACCCCAAGTTTGCAGAATTTCTGGAGCAGAATGCACAAAGAAAGGAAACAGTTAGTGACTTGGATGCCTCATCATCAACTAAGACTTGAGATCAAATTCGAATTATCCTCTTTTTCATCACCTATCCATAAACAATAGTGTGAAATAGATGCATTAGTGTTGAGTGACCTTTACTTAAGTTCTATTTATGTAAAACAATTGGAGATATTTGTAAACCAATCTTGATATTTGTTCAAGATATTCTAGTTTAGAATTTGTATAAATACTTCACCCTTCGAAGTATTTTGTCTGGAATACAATTTTTAAGATTACTATAGACTTTTTATGATACATTGGAGGCTCTCATGTGTTGAATTCAAAGTAGCAGACTAGACAAAGCTAAAGTGGCATCATAATTCAGGATTCTTGCAATAAGTTGAAGAGTGAAGTACATCTCTTCTTGTCATTGTTTCTTTTCTGAGTTCATGCAATTCATTATGTGTTTGATTTATCTTAATGTGTAACTAGGAATATTACTACAAGAGTAGCCTTTTTCTCCCTATTTTTAACTAAGTTACCATTTAAATGTTTGCTGCTGATTTCCAGTGTTAGGAATTCTTCATTGCTCCTACTCCCGTTTGACCCCTACCTCCTTTTTCCATTGTCCAGATCAAAGGATAATTCATTTCCCTTTGTCCTGACTACACTATTTTCATCAAAAACCTTTTACCCAAATCTTTGAGGGTTATCTACCTTGCCCTGAATATGTTTGTACCCTTTTGGCCTTGATTTCTAGTGCTGCTAGCTAGATTTAGACTCCATAGCCCAATGGACAAGTAGATCTCTCTCTAGTTTACCTCTAAGTGATTTTTTCCCACCAAACCTTTTAAAAACCAAAACCAATTGTTATATCATAAGTAGCCTAAAATATAAATAAAAAATAAAGTTAAATCTTAAAGAGAGAGCCCTCTCTGAATTTTAGGAAGGCTAGATCCTAGAGTTCCAAGTAGGTTTGTGGTTACCTTGGTGAGTTCTCTCTTGAACCTGGAGAAATTATTGAGTGATAAAATACCACCAACCATACTAGGGAAACTAACATTTTCTTCAGAAATATTTTATAGGTTCAGATCTAATCTATGATGGTGGACAACGATCAGACACACAAAGGTTAAAATCATCCACCTGGCGACTCCAAATAAATTTCACAATCAAGACTCCACTGGAGGAATGAACCTGAAAGAACAATATGGAAAGATCAGGCTTTTAACTTGGATCTTAATCCAATACATTATGTTCTTTCTCATTAAGAAAATTTTTCAATGTATATTGTATTTTATAGAAGATCTTAGATTAGTTTTTAATTATTTTCCTTTAAAGATTGTAAATAATAATTATCCTACTCTCTTTGAGAAGATTTCTTCTGAATCTAATGATGATAATTTTCCAATTAAGAAGCCTCAAATAATCAAGACTGATCTTACAATCCCTGTACATATTCCTCTACCATATAAAGTTCCAGATAGATATAAGCCCCTTATCTTACCTCCTATACTCCATGATTTTCCTAAAAAATACTACAAACATCTTCCTAGATTTGATGGAGAGAATGGTATCACTGCTGAAACACATATTCAAGGTTTTGAGAATTATTTGGATTTATTTGAGATTGATGAAGATAATGTTAAAATCAGAATTTTTTCTCTTTCTTTGCAAAATAAAATAAAGAGTTGGTTCAAAAATCTGCCTAATGCTAGCATCTCAAATTTCCAACAATTTATCAATCTTTTCCTTGATAGATGGATAATCAAAGTTAATCCTTTTGTGATCATGGAAGAATATAATCAGTTAAAAAGACATCCAAATCAAACAATGCAACAATTTTCTAACAGATTTAATCAATTTTATTATTCAATGCCATAAAATATTATACCTCCTCATGATTCAGCTCTCTTGCATTACCCAAGTGACCTTGATCCAGAAATAGAATTTCAGTTAAGAGAAAGAGATCCAGAAACACTTGTATAGATGTAGAACATTGCAGTTGATGTAGAATTTAATCTGCAAATCAGACAGGAAAAGTTGAAAGCAGAAGAAGAGGAAAAGAAAAACATTGCAGAGGTAAAACTCAGCCTTTTGGTAAGAAAACTAGATGAAAGAATACAAAAGATCAATATGAAAGATGATTTTTTTGTTCAAAATCACCTTGATACATTTACTGAAGAAATATAAGAGGTTGATAGCGATGCAAAAATTCCTGCTAATTCCAATTATCATAGATCAAAAAATGGATTTACAGATCAATATGTGGAAGAGGAATCTATTAATTTAATATGTATGTTTGATGACATTCCTTCTTTTGATGATTTTCCTAAGTATGATCATTATGATGATAGTTATGTTCTCCAAACTCAAGCTAACTTTACAAAGAAATCAGAAGCTAGTTTGTGGGATGAGGAAACTTAGTTTCAGTAGCTAGAATACAGTAATAAACCAATACAGGTCAGCCATGAAAGTGAGGAAGAAAAAAAACAAAATTTGGAAATAAGTGAAGATTATTTACCTCTTTGTTTTGCTTCATTTCAATTCATTAGAGACAACTTTCATGCTATCAATAATCATCAGTCTTTAGATATTGTTATGGACAACAAAGAAGATAATGAAACTCTTGATCAGGATATTTCAGTTTCACAATTACAATTATCAAATTCCATTGAAATAAATGATCAAATGACACAAGAAAGTTACCTACCACTATGTTTTGAACCATTTCAGCTTTTAAAGGAAATGCGATATAACATATTTAAAGAAAATGATGAGAAACTTGTTGAAGTTTATGAAGCCCCATGGAATCCTATATGCCATAGGTTGCAGCAATTTTCCTAAGTTTTTCAGGATCTAATAGCAGATATGTTGAATATTGAATGCATTCAAAGCCTTCCTCCATTAACTAACTATGAGTTTCAGAATCAAGATGATAAAGGTTTCAACAATCAATCATTACAATCAGTAGGAATATCATCACAAATCTTATCTGAAAGTTTGCAGGGAGATAAAGATGAAAGTAACTTTTAAGTTTCATGGCATGGAGGACATCCAGAACAGATGTATAGTTGTTTATATCAGTTAAACATCAGTGTATATATTTTACAAGATCCTTTTTAAAAGTTTCTAGAGTCAGCAAAGGAAATCAAGTATTTCCTTATCCTCTCATTTGTTGATAAGTTTCTAATAGGTTGCAGAATTACAGTTTTGACAATAAACAAGTACATGAAACAAAATACCTCAATGTATATAATGTTTAAATGGTTGCATTGGCTGTTTCATTTTACCTAACCAGCAGTTGAACAACTAATCAGAGTAAGTAGGTAGGATTTCATCTTATTACAGTTTTTTAGTATTTAGCTAGTTTTGAAATAATTCATCAAGATTTGAAGCCAAGGAAAAGGCCCTAAGGTCTTGTTGATTTAGTAGTTTCATTTAAAGGTTGCAGCACCTTTTAACCTCAGATCATATTTCAGTTTGCAGAAAAAGGTGTAAATTCAGTTCAAGAGTTTTCAGTCACAGCATATGCATGTTTGGGATTGGCCAATGGATCAAGCTACTAGTCGACGGTGTTCTTGACATCTCACAAGGAGATGCCATCCCCATGTGAAGCCGCTGTTACGGTCTTATAAATATAGAATTCATAATTTTGAATTGAATTTTGATTTGAATTTTGATAGTCCTGTAAAATATGTAGATACCTTGCTTTCTGCAAGTTGTTTTCCCATATTTTGAAAAAATAATATAAAAAAAAAATCAAAAAGAGGGTAATAAGTCCTAAAAGAAACATCAAAAGACTTAAAAAATATAGACCCCAAAAGAAAAAGATGAGAATAAGACATGAAAGTGAGCAATTTCAAATGTCGCTACTTTTTACTTTTCTGCAAAATAAATGATTATTCCAGAGTGTCAATAAATGCCATAATCCATGATAGGTTAAACTATTTAATCTTAACTTGTCATGTTTTCAATTTCATGTTTTAGATAGTAAATAAAGATTTGTTAGACAGTTTAATTCTGACAAATTAGTAGATAGGAAGAGAATAATGAGGAACTCAATAGTTTAATCTGAGCCCTCGGATGAAATAAGGTAGATTTAGATATTTTATGCTTTAAAGAATAAATGTTTCAAGGTTGCAAGCCTAAATGCACCTGCCAAAAGGAAGAAAAAAAGTTAGAGTAATGTTAGGTAGGTAGAAAGCAGTGGAAGAAAGCATGTAATATTCATCACCGGGAAAAAATCACTAATTTCCCCTCCCCTATAAGTGTTCAGTATTCTAGACTATCAGTCAAATAGGCTCAGAGCATTTCTCCAACTTTTGTTGGGACCGAACCCAAGGCTCGATGACTAATTAGTTGAAAATGTTGAATTCTTATGTTAAATCCCAATTTACCATTATATATGCCTCATTCACACATTATAACTCATTTTCATAAGTAAAGACTCATTCTTACTTAATGAAACATAAAACCCCACCTAATTAACTTCATTTCTTACAAAAACCCTCAAAAACACTTTATCCTATGTAATTGGTGAAATGATGAAAATATGAGCTATGCTTTACTTTTACACTTTACTTAGTGAGTTTAATGTATTTTTGTTATATTCCATCACCCCTTCATATTAAATTTTAACCTATGTTATTAAATCCTTAAATAAAACCTTATCCTATTTATCTAATTCCTATATCTAAATACCCCCAAAAACCCACTATTACAAAGTTTTTAGACCAAAGCTATTACCCATGTGTTAAATAAAACCCAAAACAAAAGCCCTTTGGTCTAAAACTAACACTAAATAAATATCATGCCCACTATGGTTATTAAATCATTCACAAGGTTTAAAAGTATATTATAAAAATAAAAACTACGCCAAATGTGTTTTATTAAGACATATTGCAAATGTTTTAATAAAAAAATATCGCCCACACTCATCAACTTATATCCTAAGTTTTTGAATCAAATTAATATTTTTTATAAGGTTCAAAAGACTTAACCCATGCATACGCAAAAGTCTTCCCCTTTTGATACATTCATTAATCCCTCCCCTCATAATTTTGTAACCCAAAGTTTAGTTGAAATAAACTTAGGTTTGTTTTTAACAACTAAACCTTTCCCATATCCACATCTTTCCGCCATGTTATATAAAGCCTCACGCTTTATATAATTAACCCATGATATATCCATACCCCGCTTTAAAACCTTTACCCATTGACAAA
The DNA here is from genome assembly GCA_034641835.2 of Pinus albicaulis. Taxonomy (NCBI): domain Eukaryota; kingdom Viridiplantae; phylum Streptophyta; class Pinopsida; order Pinales; family Pinaceae; genus Pinus; species Pinus albicaulis. The sequence goes on along the minus strand of CM076584.1, from coordinate 623,513,420 downwards.
AAACAAAGGTTTAAATCGTATTTTTTAAACCACCCGTATACATAAAAAGCCTAGTCCCACCATTCTTTAAGCCGCACCTTCCAATTTTATCTTGACTCTTCATTGCTGATCACAATATCTAAATTTCCCAAACGTAATATCGCGTGCATAAACCAATATTCCACTCAAACTCAAAATGGGACGCGAAATGGGCAGTATTGCCCACTTCTCCCTCTACAATGTATCAAAAAAAGATTGGATCGCGTTCATTTGAGGTAAAACCACTTACTGCCCAATTTGCATGCAATAACCTCTATCTGGTTTCGTTTCAAATCCCAAAACCTCCTCCCACCATCAACATAACCTGCATTCAATGCAAAGTAAATGCGAAAAAACATATGGTTTAAAAACCTTTAATAAACATTTTTTTCATTTAATCTTCGCGTTTAAACCAATTCTTTTGCCTCTCGACAGTCAAGAGCCCTCAATTAAGCCTTTTTAAGCCCTGATTGTCGATTAAGCTCAAAAACTCTGAATTTGACCACAATTCTACCATTGAAGATCGACTAAAAAGCTATTTTCCGCTCCAGTAAGCCGTTAAAGACCTCAAAATCAAACAAGGTCATCCGAAAAACTTTCAAGAGTCGAATACATAAATTATTAAGGTATTTCTCGAAAATTCAAGCCTGCGAATTCAGTTTTAAACATCTTTAAAAGAACCAAACCTTCAAATTGATAAATTCACTAAAGCAAATTGCCTAAAAACACTAAAGAAGGGGCCAAACCCTAGAAAATTTTTCCCAAGAGACCCTGTTTTCTACTGCCAACCTTTTGAAGCCAATTTCCTCAATTTTCATAGTTTAGAATTAATTTCAAAGATATGAAAGGCTAAAACCTCTGAATATGCCTTGAAACACTATTTCTCAGTAAAAAAAACTCAGAAAACCCTTTTTTTCTGTTTTATTCCAGTTTTCACATCCTCAAAATTTCTTTAATAAACCTAATTGAGCAGAAAACCCAAAAGAGTTTATCCTTAACAAAATTTGCTCAATTATCCCTCTGTTAAAGTAAATTACTCCTGTAAACAATCTAATCTTGTAGAAGTAGCCCAAAAATGCCTAAAAAATAGACTTAAACCTCCACAGACAGACCTCATTTCATAGGTCTTTCAAAAATCCTTCAATCACATCCTTGCAGATCTTTGTTTCATTAACAGATTGTTTTATTTTTGCAGGTTATTATCAGAATAATAAATTGGGCCAACAGTTTCAATACTAGTTGACAAAATTGTTTGTTCCAAATTCTCAGATTTTAATTCAAAAGCTTCATTCAACAAACAGTTTGTATACAAAGAAAGAATGAAATCAAGTCAGAGAGAGATTAGAATGACGAAATGTGCACAGTGAATGGTAAAAGTGAAATCAAAATTCACAATGACACTGAAACAGAAAAGTCAAAGAGCATCAGAGTTAAAGTGTATCAGATAAAAGTTAGAGTGAAAGTTAAAACAAAGTTACAGATTAGTCAAGGTAAAATAGTAAAAGTGAAAACAGAGGAAGTAATGGTAAAAAGAGATGAAAATACTTTCACCAACAATGAATTTTATCCAAAGTGAAAGTAAAATAGTTAAAAGAACTAAAAAGTGAAAAGATGAAAACATAACAAGAAGGAACATTTTTTGTAGAAATTGATTGTTTAAGTCATTGTTTTGCAGAAGCTATTGTGACCAATCCAAGATGAATTTTACAAAATTAAAGTAGGTTTAGGTTCTTAATGTGTCCAACTACAAAAACCTCTCTCACTGTTCTAACAGCCATTATGGGTTGGGAAATATTAAACAATATTGGAAAGAACTTTTTGCAGAAACTTCTTGTTAAGTCATCAATTTGCAGAGAATATTGTGGCCAATCAGAAATACATCTTGCAAAAGTAAAGGCTTTTTTTGTTCCTAAGATATGTGTATACAAAAACCTATCTCACTTTGTGGACTGCTATTACCGAATAAAGATACATGCGCATCTTTACAGCCTATTTTTCAGACTCTATAAAACTCTATTTTACACATTGTTTTTCAGAGCCTATTGCGAACAGCGGGAGTAGAAATTTAAGAACCTAAGAGAGGTTTATCTCACCAACATATTCATCTACAAAAACCTCTTTCACTTTTTACATATATATTTTGGATTGAAAAATAAAAAGGTATCATTGGACCCCATGTTTGCCGAATTGCTAGAGCAGAATGCACAAAGAAAAGAAACCGTTAGTGACTTGGATGCCTCATCATCAACTAAGAGTTGAGATAAAATTCGAATTCTCCTCTTTTTCATCACCTATCCATAAAAAATAGTTCCAAATAGATGCATTAGTTTATAGTGTCCTTTACTTAGGTTCTATTTATGTAAAATAGTTGGAGATATTTGTAAACTAATCTTGATATTTTTTCCAGATATTCTAGTTTAGAATTTGTATAAATACTTCACTCTTTGAAGTATTTTGTGTGGAATAAAATTGTTAAGATTACTATAGACTTTTTTTGATACATTGGAGGCTCTCATGTGTTGAATTCAAAGTAGCAGACTGGACAAAGCTAAAATGGCATCATAATTCAGGGTTCTTGCGATAAGTTGAAGAGTGAAGTACATCTCTTCTTGTCATTGTTTCTTTTCTGAGTTTCATGCAATTCATTATGTGTTTGATCTATATTAATGTGTAACTAGGAACATTACTACAGGAGTAGCCTTTTGGTCCCTGTTTTTAACTAAGTTACCATTTAAATGTTTTCTGCTAATTTTCGGTGTGAGGAATTCTTGATTGCTCCTACTCCCGTTTGACCCCTACCTCCTTCTTCCATTATCTGGATCAAAGGATCCTTCATTTCCCTTTGTCTCGAATACACTATTTTCATCAAAAACCTTTTACCCAAATCTTTGAGGGTTATCTACCTTGCCCTAAATATATTTGTACCATTTTGGCCTTGATTTCTAGTGCTACTAGCTAGATTTAGACTCCATAGCCCAATGGACAAGTAGATCTCTCTATAGTTTACCTCTAAGTGATTTTTCCCCACCAAACCTTTAAAAAAAAAAACCAATTGTTCTATCATAACTAGCCTAAAAAATAAATAAAAAACAAAGTTAAATCTTAAAGAGAGAGCCCTCTCTGAATTTTAGGAAGGATAGATCCTAGAGTTCCAAGTAGGTTTTTGGTTACCTCGGTGAGTTCTCTCTTGAACCTAGAGAAATTACTGAATGATAACAGGACCTTTCCAACCATGTTGCCAAGATTGGTTTTTGGGTTGAGATGGCCTAGGTTTCCAAGGAGGGAGTATGTCCCAAGTAGTTTTAGATAGATGTGAATAAGCCTGAAATTGTGAAGTGGGTCCTTGCATCATATCAAGTTGACTAGGTTGTTAGGGTATCCTTGGAGCTACATAACATAGCTTCTTTGGTGATTTCCTTGCTCCATTGTATTTTTGGTAAACTTCTTTAAACCTGGGAATGATGAACAACATTTAGTAGCATATGATTCTGCATGGATAACAAAAATATCAGCATCTTCTTTTTCCTCATTTTGCATTCTCAACATTTCTACTTGTTCACTTAGATTGCTAAGAATTTTTGTTTTAAAGTTGTCAAGAAAATTTCCAAGTTCATCATGCCTTACCAATGTTGATGCTGGCTTACTTACTCTTTCCCTTCCTCTTGTATGCGCATGCATTTTTCAAAAATTTCTTCAAATGAAAATTGATATATATCTCCTTTACTCATGAGATTAAGGAGATCAATCCACTCATCCCTAATTGTTCTATGTAAGAGGGTTTTTAGTGTGTCAAATCCTAAATGGTGTAATTTTTCCCTCTTAACATTATACATGAACCTCTCTATTAGGTCCTCGAGGATCTCATCTTCTTCATGGTTCATTTTAAAAATTTCTTCTCTAAGATCATCATATTTTTATTTTTCTAGAAATATCTTTTGCATATCATTCCATGATCTTATTTAATTACTACCTAGACTCGTGAACCATTTAAGAGCTCTATCATTCAATGTTGCAGGAAAAAATATCAATTTTTGAGTGTGTGATAAGTAGCCATAAGACCTACAAAGTATCTCAAATTCCAAGAGAAATGTTTATGGATCCTCTATCCTCATACCATGGAAGCTGAGAAGGAAAGATGTAGGGATGTTCTTCATATGTACACTGATGTCCATATCTTGAATGGGAAACCCAATAAGATATTATTCAATGTCATCATATCCATCCATCTCTTCTACCTTCAAAAGCATATGGTTATGTGGTTCTTACAGCACCACGTGGTCAAGTGGGGGGGTTGGCATTAGAGAAGTTTTTTTTTTTTTTCCTTAATTTCTAAGTATCCCTACTCCTATGAGGCATGAAAATAAGATCTTTTGTATTTTTCAATATTTTAGAAACAACATGAAAAAGGAAAGTAGAAAAGAATGCTAAAACATAATCAAAGCATCTATCGAACGGCTCTCGAGAAACGACAACAAAAAATGGTGAGCCTTAGTATTGCACCAAGAGTGTTGCAACTCCAAGGGTTATCCTACTTTACTTTATCAACCCAGGGTTTGTAAAAACTTGGAGGTGACAGTGCTATATACATAGCAAATGCATTTTTTCGTGTCATCCTCTTCCGCTCTACGAAACTAGACTAAATTGTAGAAAGGAAATGACACAAGGAAACAAAATTAAATCGCTAAAAAGAAATGATAGAAAGTGAACTAATCCAAATTGCTAAAAAGAAATGATAGAAAGGAAAATAATTAATCTTGCTGAAAAGAAATAGCGGAAAGGAAATTAATTTAATTTGTAGAAAGGAAACCATTTTAAACCATATTTAATTTCGCCAATTATCTAAACACACCCTACTCTATCTATAATGCTTCTATCTATGCAACGATACATGACCTAATTCTAATTTGAAGAAGTGTGCTTGCAGTTTGGAGGGAAAAGGGCTAAAGAGGCTAATGGAGGGCTTACACACATGAAACAAGGCTTAGAAGTGAAAGGATGGGTCTGAACCTTACAAAACCTTATTATAGTGCATAGAAGGGCTTTGGAGTGAAATCAATTGAAAGATGTGATGGCAGAGATGCGATGGAGGAAAAACTTGCGATATGCGATATCATGATCGCAATATTGCAAAATTAAAGGGACATCGTAAAGGATGTTTAGGAGAGGGAGCAAAATGCGAAGTGTGATTTACGAAAAGGTAAGATCTGCTATATGGGATTGCGATAAGGATGATGTGGTGGTGGGACCAGTGGCAAAGCATGATTGCAATATCGCAATCGGCAGGTGGGAGTGATAAGTGTTAAAGGAAAGAGGGAAACGTTGTGATTTGCGATTTTGATGTGGTGAGGTACGAAGTCATTATCACAATCGGTGAAAGCGAGCGGTAAGTGTTAATAGAAAATATAAATCATTGTGAGTTGCGATTGCAATGTGGCGGGGTACGAAGTGATTATCGCAATCAGCAAATAAGAGAGGCAATTTTTAACCATAATGAAATAAGAAATGTGATTTTCAATTTGCGAAGTATGGTAGCAGGAGAACAGAGGAGAAAAGGCGAGGGTCAAATATTAATTATTTTCAAGCATTTTTGCGTTAAAAAGGTAAAGGTGAGGTGAAAAAGGAAAATCGCTGAGATGTTGAAGAAAGGCAAAGGAAAAGGAAGATTTCATGCGAGATGCGAGGTAGGATAGCGGGAATTTCGAGGAGAATAGATGGATGTCAAAATTTTAACAGATTTCTGTAAAAAAAAGGTGTGGTGGCTAATAAGAAGAGAGAACAGAGGGAAGTGAAGGTCTAACAACAAGATTCAGAAGTGTAACACAGAGATGGGGATAAATTGGAAGATGAAGTGGAACGGCGTAATGAACTTCTCCGGAACTTTTGATGCTTATTCCTGTAAACAAAGATGCAGATTTATGCACAGAAAAATAGACAAAAGGCATCATAAAAACATTGAAAAAAATCATTTATTGCTTGTCGGAAAGTCAAACGTTCTCGAATTCTATTGATAGAGATGAGAGGGGAATACTGCCTCATAGTTTTATATATTTTATCAGCTATTATACAAGGTAGATAAGTAGATTAAATCTACAACAGAAAGAAACCATAATAACAATGAAGATATCATAAATAAAACTAGTTAAATAATAGAAAGGAAAGGATGACACCAGCAGAGAATTTGAGGCACATGGGTTGGGCCCTAACCCGTGAGCCTAGCTCTCTAGAAATAAATCCGTAAAATGGATTATGACTTCTCATTACAAGAAGAAAATAACCTTGTTACATTTCTAAAATTCTAATCACTCTATACAATAAAAAGATTAAGAGCTTATAACAAAATTCCCAAAATGGAATCGAAGAATCGACTAACTGACTAACTCTTCCTGGCTCTAGCTCTGCTCTATTTATTCTACAGGGAAGCTACCAAAATCTTCCTAGAAAATATTGATTGAGTCCACTTAACTCTCAGTAAACAAATATTGAGTGCTCTCCTCTTTGAGTTCCTTGGCTGCCTCTAGAACTCGAATTGCTGGAGAGAAGATTTTGGGTGATTGAGTCCACTTGACTACAAGTCACAAAGATTGAGTCTACTCCTCTTGGAGTTTGTTGAGATTGAAACAAGATGATGAGCTTAGTTGAAAGGAGTCACCTTCACTAAGTGGGCCCGCAGGCTATTTTTGGCGCAAAGTCTATTTTTAGACATATGGATCATGTTCTATGAGTTGTAGGATGCTATTTGTGGATGGTTGGTCAAGTCAGAAAAAATAGATGGACTAATATTTTTAGACATACTGGGCGGAATCTATTTTTAGATTGCCAGTCTAAAAATAGATATGTTGAATATTATTAGCTCTTAATAATATTTAGACTCAAAACATTATCTTATTCTCTTGGAGCACTTCAGTTAAGTGCACAGATCTGGCACAAGAGCTAACAGAAGGAATTACACTATTCCTGAGGGTTAAGTGGAGCTATTGCATGGATGCTTCAGTTAGAACTCATGTGACAAAGTTTGGTGGAGTTGATTGAGGAAGTTAGTGGAGTTGTATTCAATTTAACTAATCTAAACATAGTTGAGCTATTTGTATTCATTTTAACTGATTGATACAATTAGTGAGAGTGGTGTGAATTAATTATTAATTAATTCACTAATTATAAAATCTTTAATCAACTAAAGAATACATCAGTTAACTTGAGTGCATGGACAGTTTCAGTGGAGACCAGTGCAGAAATAGGTGAAAGAGCAGGTTAACTATCAGTTGTGACTATACAGTTGCTATTTGCAACACACAAATAGGTGGATTAGCCCATGAGGATTGCGCAATTCAAGCTAGGTGGTTTATCTATTTAATGAAGCCATCCCATAGCATTGAAAATGCAATAGAGACTGGCTATCAAGTGGAAAAAGATTGGAGCATGTGTTTTGCTAGATCTAGCTTGATAGTGTGTAGCAATTGAGGGTGTGCATGAGAGCTTGTGAGGAGCTTTTGTACTATGATTTTTACATGATCTCCGTGACATATAATATACAGATAGTTAGGGTTTTCAGCTTTAAGCTTTCCCATTAAATACTGTGTTCATATGTGTGATTGTTTGTGGTTTTAATGTATGCATGCAATTGATTTTATTTCCGCATGTGATGATCAATGGTAGAAGAGATTATGTATTTTGCATGAAGCTAAAATAGTGTGTTATCAGGAGAATATCGATGAATAATATCTCAGTTATTCAAATTTCTACATGGTATTAGAGGAATATTGATCATTGGAGCAATTGCAAAACATTGAAGCGGTTGAGTTTTGTGCTGGTGGAATTCGAATTTGCAGCAGTGTTTTCTTGGTGTCAAAGTTGAGATGTCTTTCAACGGATTGCGATTGGAGTATGCCCTTGAGGGCAGCTAAAATTATATTGCATGGAAGGACAGGATGGAGGCAGTGCTAGATGACAATGGGTTGAAGGAGTTCATAGATGCTAAAGTCCCAAAGCCTACTTCTATTGATGCTGCCATACATGGCGCATGGCAAAAGAAGACAACAAAGTGTCGAAGGATTCTATTGGAAGGTGTGAAGGATCACATAGTGTCCAGCCTTCATGGTAAGGCTTCTCCATTCTTGATGTGGAAATCTTTGACAGATTTATTTCAAAGCAAGAGCGATCAGAGGAAGTTGGCGCTCAAGGATAAACTCAGAAACATAAAGATGGAGAAAGGCGACAGTATGCCCAAGTACCTCACGAAGTTCATCCAATGCAGGGATGATTTGGGAAGTGTGGGGGCTACTATTGATGATGAGGACTTGGTGATGTTGGCTCTCCTTGGGCTTCTGAAGAGTTAGCATTCCTATCAAGACTCTGTCAATGGTCGGGAGAAATTTCCAGGATGGGAGCGACTTTGGTCGAATCTTGTGCAAGAGGAGATAAGGCGGAGTACCAGGGATGGATCTTCATCAAAGAATTCTGATTAAGAGAATTGCACTTTGGCTGCCAAAGAAAAGAATGGGAAGAGCAAGAAAGCTTCTCATTCCGGTGTGAAAGGAAAGAAGCAGGACATGTCCAAGGTGAAGTGCTTTCACTGTCACCAACACGGACATTATGCCACAAATTGTCCGCAGAAGAAGAAAAATAAGCAGGTTGTTGGGACTATAGCTGGAGAGGCCTTAGACTCGCATTTTGAGCTGGATTTTTCACTGATTGCATGCTTGGTCTCAAGTATGATAGGATTAGTGTGGTTTCTTGACATTGGTGCATCTTTTCACATGACAGGAGATCGAGATTTGTTTATTGATCTGGATGAGAAAGATCTTGGAGTGCACATCAAGATGGGCGATGATGGTAGAGACAGTGCGACCGATATCAGTACCATTTCCTTTGAGAGGGAGTCTGGTAAACCCTTCATATTGAAGGAAGTGATGCATGTTCCAGGATTGAAGAAGAATCTTATCTCTGTGGCGATGTTAGAAGATAAGGGATATGATGTTGTCTTTAGCGAGGGAAAGGCTTTCCTGCGCAGTAAGGTAACTGGTGAGAACCAGAGGATAGGGGTTCGAGTTAAGAACCTTTATCAATTGTAGGTAGATGGCTTCACAGCAATGGTAGGCAAGGCAAAAGGAGTGGTGAGCCGGGATGATGGCAACTTGTGGCACCGGAGATTGGGCCACCTTCACCATGGAGCTTTGAAGATACTGCAGCAGATTTCTACTGGGCTTCCTAAGGGTACTCTTGCACAATCAGATCGGTGAAAGGGATGTACCTTGGGAAAATTTGTGAAAGCCACCTTTCACGAGAAGGATAGTCGCGCCACGACGATCCTTCTGAGAATTCACACAGACGTGTGTGGACATTTCTCAGTAGCTTCGACAGCAAAGCACAGGTACTATGTGATCTTTGTTGATGATTTTTCTCGGAAGTGTTGGATCTTCTTCATACAGAAGAAGAGCGAGACATACTCAAAGTTCTATGAGTTCAAGGCACTGGTTGAGAAAGAATCGAGGAAGCAGGTGAAGGCTCTTAGGAGTGACAATGGTGGTGAATTCATCTCTGGCGAATTCAAGGACTTTTGTAGCATAGAAGGAATTCGAAGAGAGCTCATAGCACCTCATAACCCACAATAGAACGGGGTTGCTGAACGGAAGAACAGAACGATCGTGGGTGCTGCACGGGCGATGTTGCATGATCAGGGCCTACCCATTCACTTGTGGGTGGAGCCATGCAATACTGCAGTATATGTGCAAAATCGTTGTCCTCACATGATACTTGGCATGAGTACACCCGGGGAGGCATTTTCTGGTAAGAGGCCTGATATTTCCCATTTGAGGATTTTTGGTTCACCTGTTTACATTCATGTGACGAAGGATGCCAGGAAGAAGCTGGAGCCGACTGCGGAGGTTCGGATATTTTTGGGTTACACTGATATGCCCCACAACTATCGTGTGTATTTTCCAGACAGTCGCAATACTGTTGTGCGACGGGATATCAAATTTCAAGAGGAGAAAGCCATGAAGTGTTCGCTTGAGAGGGAGCCACACTTGTATTCAAATGAGGAGCTATTAGTTCCTAAGGATGAGCCTCAGGATGTGGATCAGCCACAAGAGGAGGTTCATGGAGTGGAAGAGACCACTCAAGTAGCGCCAACCATCAGAGGGCGGAAGTGCACTACAAAAGCTGAGCGACTGGCTCAAGATGCAGAGAAGGTTGTAGGAGCACCTACATCTCAGCATAGACAGAGATAGTCACCTGACCGGTATACTGGATACATCGCTCTTATGAGAAAGTGTATCATGACGGAGCCATCCTCTTTCGAGGAAGTTGTGGAGGACCCCGCATGGGTAGATGCCATGGTGGAAGTGTATGATTCTATTATCAGAAATAGTGCATGGGAGATTGTCTCGAGGCTAGAGGGGAAATTAGTGGTGGGTTCGAGATGGATCTACAAAGTGAAGCAGGCAGCTGACGGGAGTGTGGAGAAGTACAAGGCAAGATTTGTTTCCCGAGGCTTTTCACAGATAGAGGGGATCGATTATGAGGAGACCTTTGCACTTGTCGCGAGGTATTCTTCCATACGGACGATTATTTCTCTCTCAACGCAGATGGGGTGGCACATTCGTCAGATGGATGTGAAGACTGCGTTCCTCAACAGAGTCATTGAGGAGGAGGTGTACATAGAGCAGCCCGAAGGTTTCGAGATCTTCAGAAGCGAGTCGCATGTGTGCAGGCTCAAGAGAGCGCTATATGGGTTGAAACAAGCACCTCATGCTTGGTAGACACAGATAGACAGCTCTTTCACCGAACTTGGATTCTCCAAGAGTGAGGCAGATCCTAACCTATACCAGATTTTGGTTGAGGGTAAGTTGTTGATAATTGTAATTTATGTAGATGATTTGATTTTGACAGGTGATGAGCTATTGATACTCTCATGCAAGGCTAATCTTGCAAAGGAGTTTCAGATGAAGGACTTGGGCCTCCTTCATTATTTCCTGGGATTGGAAATTTGGCAGCGCAATGATGGAATGTTTGTTTCTCAGGGTAAGTATGCCCGAGAAATACTGGAGAAGTTCAACATGCATGGCTGCAAGCCTGTTGATACTCCCTCTCGGTGGCAGGAGGAAGGGAGGATGCTACTCGGCGTAGGTAGTGGATGCCACCGTTTATCGACAACAGGGTCGCTTATGTATCTGTTCAATACACGACCCGATATATGCTATGCAGTTAACCAGCTTTCACAAGCTATGGTTAAGCCTACCAAGCTCTTTTGGAAGGCGGGGAAGCATGTATTGAGATATCTCAGAGGCACATCGGGATATGGATTGTGATACAGAGAGTCAGATGAGGTGAAGCTATGTGGCTTCACAGATGCAGATTGGGCAGGAAGCCCAATGGACAGAAAGAGCACATCTAGAGGGATTTTCAGTATCGGGTCGACAACAGTTTCTTGGTACAAAAGGAAGCAGAGATCCGTGGCACTCAGTTCCACAAAGGCCGAGTATATGGCAACAAGTTTGGCTGCATGCGAGGCTATATCGATGAGGAAGATCCTGGTCGGATTGTTCGGTTCACACTTAGAGCCTACTGTGATTTATTGTGATAATCAGAGTTGCATCAAACTCTTGGTTAATCCAGTATTTCATGATAGATCTAAACACATTGACATCCGGTATCATCATATCAGAGATTGTGTGCAGCGGAAGATCATGTTACTTTCATACATTCCAATGGAGGATCAGGATGCTGATATCTTGACGAAGGCACTCACCAGGAGGAAATTCGAATACCACAGGGGAAGGATAGGGGTTGCAGATAATCCATATCTTATTGAGAGGGAGTGTTGAGATTGCAACAAGATGATGAGCTTATTGGAAAGGAGTCGCCTTCACTAAGTGGGCCCGCAGGCTATTTTTGGCGCAAAGTCTATTTTTAGACTATGTCTATTTTTAGACATATGGATCATGTTCTATGAGTTGTAGGATGCTATTTGTGGATGGTTGGTCAAGTCAGGAAAAATAGATGGACTTCTACTTTTAGTTATACTGGGCGGAATCTATTTTTAGATTTCCAGTCTAAAAATAGATATGTCGAATATTATTAGATCTTAATAATATTTAGACTCTAAACATTATCTTATTCTCTTGGAGCACTTCAGTTAAGTGCAAAAATGTGGCACAGGAGCTGACAGAAGGAATTACGCTATTCCTGAGGGTTAAGTGGAGCTATTGCATGGATACTTCAGTTAGAACTCATGTGACAGAGTTTGGTGGAGTTGATTGAGGAAGTTAGTGGAGTTGCATTCAGCTTAACTAATCTAAAGATAGTTGAGCTATTTGTATTCAGTTTAACTGATTGATACAATTAGTGAGAGTGGTGTCAATTAATTATTAATTTATTCAATAATTATAAACTCATTAATAAACTAAAGAATACATTAGTTAACTTCAGTGCATGGACAGTTTCAGTGGAGACCAGTGCAGAAATAGGTGAAAGAGCAGGTTAACTATCAGTTGTGAATATACAGTTGCTATTTGCAACACACAGATAGGTGGAGTAGCCCATGAGGATTGCGCAGTTCAAGCCAGGTGGTTTATCTATTTAATTAAGCCATCCCATAGCATTGAAAACACAATAGAGGCTGGCTATCAAGTGGCAAAATATTGGAGCATGTGTTTTGCTAGATCTAGCTTGATAGTGTGTAGAAATTGAGGGTGTGCATGAGAGCTTGTGAGGAGCTTTTGTACTATGATTGTTACATGATCTCCATGAAATATAATATACAAATAGTTGGGGTTTTCAACTTTAAGCTTTCCCATTAAATACGGTGTTCATATGTGTGATTGTTTGTGGTTTTAATGTATGCATGCAATTGATTTTACTTTCGCATGTGATGATAAATGGTAGAAGAGATTTTGTATTATGCATGAAGCTAAAATAGTGTGTGATCAGGAGAATCTCAGTGAATAATATCTCAGTTATTCAAATTTCTACAGAGTTGCTTGGCTTCCTTTGATAGTTAAGGAGGGTGGAAAACCCCCTTGAATATCTCCAATATTTCTCCATAATTTCCTGACATTGTTCTCATTTATTTTCCAATATTGATCTTCCAGTGGCAGTGAGCGAGTCCCTAAACTAACTCCTTCTCCAAATTTGCATAGTCTGCCAAATATTCTCAAAATATTCTACAAAATAACCAATATTAGGCGCAAATATGAAATTACCTTTAAACCTTCCTAAGAAAATATTCAAGCATAAGAAAACATTATCAATTGTAGAAGGAGATATTTAATATATATATTCATGTGCATAAGGAAGGTAGATTGGCTTAAGAAAGGTTAGATAGGCCTTATTTTATGTCTAATTCAGAGGCCCATCAATGATCACAACTTAACAATTTTGATACGGCCTCCCTCACATGATCTGACATGAACGTGTTTCTTGTGGCGCCCTCACACATCACGGCTCGACCCGCCCGAGCGAAGGCATAAGGGAGCAAACAAAAAATGGATCACACAAATGTCCATAAGGCACATGAGTAGTCATGACTTGGCATTTTTTATATGGCCATCCTCACACGACCTTACCTGACCCAGCCTAAGCTGCCTGAACATGTTTCCCTAGGTGCCCTCACAGCACCCAACGCAACCCGACCCAACCCGCTCAAGCGTGTTTCCATGGACGCCCTCACATGACTTGACCCAACCCTCATTGACCCACCCGAACACATTTCCTTGGGTGTCATCACACGACACCACCCGACCTGACCCACTATAACACATTTCCTAATTAGTTGCCCTCACATGACTCGACCCAACTCACACAAATGTGTTTCCTTGGGTGCTCTCAGATGAGATGACCTGAACCGACCTAGCCCGCCCGAACACATTTCTTTGGGCGCCCTCACATGACTTGACATGACCCGACCCACCCGAACACATTTCCTTGGACACTCTCACATGACACAAGCTGACCCTACCTGACCTTCCCGAATGTGTTTTCTTGAGCCTCCTCACATGAACTAACCTCACATGACCCGACCTGACATGACCCCACCTGACACGACCCCACCTAACCCGACCCGACCTGACTTCACATGACTTGACCTCACACGACGTGACCTCACATGACCCGACCCAACCTGACCCTAACATGGTTTGGAGAATTTTATCACAAGTTTGACGGTTTGGAGAGTTGTGTCACAAGTTTGATGGTTTGGAGACTTTTACTATAAGTCCGACGGTGGATATTTCCATCGCAAGTCTGATGGTTTGGATACTTTTGTCGCAAGTCTGACAGGTTGGAGACTTTCGTTGCAAGTCTAACGGTGGATACTTTCGTCACAAGTCCAACGGTTGGAGACTTTCGTCACAAGTCCAACAGTTTGGAGACTTTCGTCGCAAGTCCGACGATGTGGAGACTTTCATCGCAAGTTTGAAGGTCAAGGCTTTCATCGCAAGTTCGACATTTGGAGAGTTTCATCACTCTTTTGAAGGATTTTAGCAGGATTAAAAAAATTGAGAAAAATTTGGGAACTTTCCGACAATATGTCAACATTGTGGGAACTAAAGTGTTAGAAAATTGACCATATGTGCTAGTTCGAGGTAATTCAAAATGAAATCTAGGACCTGCATCGGTAAGAACAATTTCTTGAGGCAAGAATGCAACCGTGGCCCGAGGAGGCTCTACATCTGTCTTAGACATTGGATAGCATGATGAAGGCCATTCAGCAAATGCATAGACGCATTGAATTGACCACTGAAAGTCCCACTACAGATAAATTGGTCATTAAAGTGCAGGGACCTGCTATGCAGAGTCTGGAGATGGTACTACCACTCAACTATTTTGTCACAACACTTCAAGCCAAGATGAAGGGGTAGACCTGATAGTGACTCAGTATAAGTCACGGGTTTGTGTTGGGGGCCTGTTGGGGCAGGGTCCCCTGGGGTACATTTTTTAGAATTTTTTTGTATAATTTTTCATGTATGCGCTACGCGGAAATGTCAAGGGGCTTTGGGGTGGGTCAAAGTCCCTCTTTTATGTAAATGGGTTTTAAGGGTAAACTATGGGCCTCAAACCATGGTTTGAGACCATAGTATCTACGTGCTAAGATGGCTATAAATAAATAGATCAAGTATAAAGAAGTATTCATTATTGGTTATGCTTATGTTGATGAAAATTGTGTAAGATTTTTTTTTTAGGTCTGGGTTTGTGGGTAGAAAGGCTCCTGTTGCTTGTGTGTGTAGAAACCTAATCCTAGATGCATGCAGACTTCATTGGTTGTGTGCGTAGAAGGGTAATTGTAAGGGAAAATTATGTTGTACTGAACTGTTGGAATCTAATACAAAGACTATTTCTAGCGAATAAATTATGTTATAAATTGTATTATTTGTTTATTTGTTCTTTTCTGAGATCACTTACTTATGTTATGCTTAATTGTATCTGCGCGAGTAGATCTGTTATTTATTCATGCATTTGTATTGATGGTTGAATACATGGATAAATTTTCTTAAGTGATTGTGTGTTACATAGATCTGGTTCTATTCTTATATATCTATGACAAAGGGATCTACAATCTTTCTGATAATTGCACTATCTATATTGATTTCATAAGTATTTTTCTGTAATTGCGCGCATTTGTTTCTGATCTATTTAAGTTCTGCAGTCAACCTGTTTAGGGACACCACATTACTTTCTTCCTTAGGGTGTGAAAACCTGGCTCCAACACCCCCCCATACTGCTTTGGCTATGAATTTTATTTGCACAAGTAGATCATTGCCGAAAGGGAAAGTAGTTGGAGGGTTTTTTGGTTGCGCAATAAACTGTGAACCTAGGCCACGACCCCTCAAGCCAACGTGGGAGAATACCTTGAAAGAAAATATTTAATTTCCAAGAAATTGAGATAGTTAATTCCTCCTCCCTTAGAGATAGAAACATCTCAGTTTGGAAAATATCCAAGGAGTGAAGGAGAGGAGAGAAATGCTTGAGGAAACAAAGAGGAGAGAGGGAAACCTTGAGCGGGACACTGTCAAGGTGAAGTAGGATGCTGCTAATAGTGTTACTGAGTTGTAAAAAGAGCCAGTGGAAGCTCTGAATTAATTTCTTAACTAGAATAGTAGTCTTGAGGTCTAAGAAAAAAATATTATCTTCTAACAACTCTCGAAATAAAAGAGGCTCAAGGGCAGAATTGGACATAATTTAGAATCTCACTAATTGGGTGGAGAAGTCTTCCTTCAAAATAATTCCTTGACAAGATAAATTTATGAAAATAAGAATAATGAAATTCTATATTAGATATAGTTCTTTATTAAGAGAGATGTTTTCTGTGTGTGTGTGTGTGTGTGTGTGTGTGTATACACTTTCTTTATAAAGAAAATGGAGTGTTAAATTATAGATTAGAAGTTTGGTATATCTATATTCTTTTTGTGTAAGTAAAATGGATAGGTAAACTACAAATTAGACATTTTGTTTATTATTTTTTTGTCAAAGAAAGAGGAATGATAACTTTTAAAGGAATGATTGTTTTTATTAATTCCTTAGATACCAAAGAGAGAGCATGAACCTCTATTATCACTATTGGAATTAAATTTCTTTCACATAGTTATAGGGTGAACACTCTAAATAGAATCAGGAAAATAATTATTTGTGTTAGAAAGGGACTACCAGTCTAATCTGGATTCACGAGGGAATATAATAGACTACACATATAATCATCAATACAAAGATGCAACGGAATAACACTTCATTTCATTAATATCAAAGAAATGAAATTTGTTTATAGACATAATGGAAATAAACTAGTTATGGTGTTGGTAGCTTATCTCTGAGAAGAGATTGGGTTTATACATGCCTATGAACTATGTTACAATGAGGCTCGAAGGCCTATTTATTGTTAAGAAATAGTGGAAAAAAATAAACATCCAAAAACCCAACCCGAGGAGATGAAGCACCAAAACTATGGGCCCTGCCTGGGTAAATTGGTACATCAACTTCCCAAGGATGTAACTTTGGCATATGATATCTATTTGACATGCTCAATTCCTCATTAGAGAGATCTATCCAAGGACTACAATTTTTTAGTGAGAATGCCTCAAAATTACTGCGGAAGTTCAGGACCCAAAAAACTTCTAAAAATAGTAAATTGTACTACAATTAAGGAAACTAAAAAACTGAAAGAAACAATGGTGGGTCCCCAAATGGAATAGGTGGGTGGCTACCAATATCCACCTGAATAATTCCTTCCTCCATAGGAAGCAATGGTCCCAATGCGTTGAGCTCCTCCATGAGATCAAGAAACTTCCACTGAACTTGCTCCCTGGTGCGCCACTTGTAGTGGTGCAGGAGTTGGCCAGATTTGAGAACCTAATACAATTGGATATTTTGTTGGCAAGTGTTCTTGATTTCCATGTCCATGATACAATGTATGGTGGCATGTTAAATGTAGTCTAGGTTTAACTATGTTGGTGTGAGTTGTTTTCCAATGTTGGAGGTGTCCAGTAGAGGTGAGAAGTAGGATCGAATGTGGTCCACATTGAATACTATGTGCAAACCATGGAATGGAGGAATATTGAGCTCAAAGGAATTGGTCCCTATAGCCTTGGTGATGGTGTATGGCCAAAATTGGAGTGGGCGAAGCTTGCAGTCAGGTCCAATAAGGCACTCCTTCTGCAAATGTAGCCACAATTTTTTACCTATCTGGAAGTTGTATGGCACCTGATGTTTATCATGTCATTGCTTGTACTTAGAATTGGCTCTATCCAATATGTCATAAGCCTATTGGAGGATATGTTGAATGCACTCGATGAATATTTTCACTTTTTCACCTTCATACTAGACTTGAGAAGAATCGGCTTGAGTAGCCGCAAATGGCATGGCTATGTCAATGAGACATAGTGGCTGGAATCCCAAGCCTACTTAAAAGGGGTTGTTTTTGGTTGAGCTGTGGATATCATGGTTATAACTGTGTTGTACATAGGGGAGGCTCTCATCCCATGTGTGTGGATGCTTTGAATTGTACATGTGTAAAATGTGTACAATCATCTTGTTTATGACCTTTGTCTAGCCACCAGTTTGGGGATGGAAAGATGTGGACTTGGTGAGCTTGGTGTCCATAATTAACTAGAGACTGGACCAAAATATGTTGAGGAATCTGTTGTCCCAATGTGAGAGGATATATTGTGGGATCCCAAAGTGCACCCACACTCATTCAAAGAAGAGTCTAGCAGTGGCTTCTGCTATGATTTTCTTCTTGCAAGATGCCATAATGGCCATCTTCGAGAATTTGTCGAAAACCATGAAAACATAGTCGTTTCCATGCTTAGTAGAAGGAAAGCCCAACATGTAATCCATGGAGATGGATTACCAAGGTCGACTAGGGGTAGGTAGCGGAGTATACATGCCTTTCTTCTTGATGGTCGTTTTGGTAATGGTGCAAGCAATACAGGATCTGATGTGCTTCCCAAATTCATGTCGAAGGTTCGGCCAATAGAAATACTTATGCAATACTGTGACTATTTTCTAAACCCCGAAATTCCAAGAAACTTGACTGTAGTGTGCTTCCAAAATCATCTTGGCATGCTTGCTTGAAGGAACAAAAAGGTGTCCCAAGTGACATAGTAGTGCATCTTGGAGGTGAAAATTTGGAACTTGCATACCCTCTATGAGTGTCTTGTATGTGTGGCCTAGTTCTGGATCACTCTTGTAGAGAAGCGGCCAATCAAAAGTCTCATGCCCATAAGAGTTGAGAATGGTAGTTAGTGCCACTATCGGTGGTCAATTGAGGTAGTCTGAAACATTACTGGTGTTTCCATTTCTGTACTTTATGTTAAAATGAAATTGTTGGATATATATGGACCACTTCTACTGGTGATCATTCTACAGCTTCCCTTTTTACTATATCAACTGCAGGGGTTAGTGTTCTCTGTGGATGATCGTTTCCTTCCCCAAAATGTAATGCTGCCATTGTCGACAAGCCTGCACAATGGAATACATTTATTTTTCATAAGTGGGATACTTGCGGACTCTGTCGGAAAATGTGTCACTGTGGCATGCCACCGAATGCCCCTATTGTGTAAGAACTTCCCCAATAGCATAGTTATAGGCATATTTCTCGATCTCAAATGGTTTTTGAAAGTCTGGTAATGTGAGAACTGAGGCAGAGTAGAGGTGATGTTTCAATTCTATGAACGTCTTCTATTGAGATTCTAAACAAAATAATTTTTCTTTTACTCCTCCCTTCGTGACTTGACTCAAGGGATAAGTGATATGAGAGAATCCCAACACGAACTTGTGGTAGAAATTAGCAAGACCCAGAAACATGCAAAGCTCTGTTAAAGTGGTTGGGGATGTACAATCCCGAATTACTTCATTCTTTCTTGGATCCGCATGCACCCCCCATTCATCAATAATGTATCCCATATATTGAACCTTGGTCATGCCAAAAGTGCACTTCTCCAAATTGGCACACAACTTGTGTTGACACAGTGTTTTTAGGACCTTTCGAATGTGCTGGAGATGCTCTTCCAAAGTCTACATCAATATCAAAATTTCATCCAAGTACAATACTACAAACGATTTGGTAAATGGCCGAAATATGTCGTCCATCTACCTCATGAAGGTTGTGGGAGCATTCGTCAAACCGAAAAGCATGACCAACTATTCGAAAAGGCTGTCCTTGATTTGAAGGTAGTCTTCCACACATCGAAGGGTTGGATTGGTACCTGGTGATACCTAGACTTGAAGTCGATCTTGCTGAAATATTTCGCCCCTTTGAGTTGGTCCAAAAGGTCATCAATCTATGGGATCGGGTACCTATTCCAAAAAGTGATCTTTCTCAGTGACTGATATTCAATACAAAGTCTCCAAGTCCCATCCTTCTTCTATACCAACATGATCGGGATCCCACAGGGTAATGAATTCCGTCAGATGTGACCTTTCTGCAACAGCTCCTAAATCTTCCTCTTGATTTCATCTTTCTCTATAATAGAGCGTCGATAGATGAGTCCATTAGGAAATGGCACACATGGGGTCAAATCAATGGGGTGCTTGAACTGATAGTGCAGAGGCACCCTTGTGGGTGACGTGAATATTTCTGAGTACTTCTCCATGACCTTGTCCATTTGATTTATTGTTATTGTACTGAGGAGCCCTGTCTGGAGGTCATGGCCACAGTCTTCTTTTTTCCCTGGGGGTGGATCATCAGGAAAATAAATTTCCCAGTTTTGGAAATGAGCTTACTTCATATTTTTGCAGTAACCAAGGAGATAATGACAATTGGTGGTACCTCTGGTGTCTTGTACAACTTATTTCCCAAAGTAAAAATAACAGCACGCGATCGGGACCCATACAAAACATGTCGCTTCCACAAGTATGGTTGGCCTTTAATACGTCACAAACATTAATAGGAGAAATGTCACATAATACCTCATCTGTGAAAGGCTTGGTGTTGTAGGGAATGTGACACTGCTAGGTGACTCAGAGATCTCGTCCTTGGTGAAGCCACCCGATGGTGTACGACTGTGGGTGTGATGTGGTCAGCAAGCTGAACCACTTCATGAAATCTGCTGAAATTAGGCTCTTTTGGCTCCCACCGTCGACAATGAACTATAGCGGGGAACCCTTTACCCACATCTGAGAGTGGAAGAGATGCTCCTCCTCATCTGGATCTTTTGGTTCCTCCTTCTAGATCTTCGTAGTGTCAACGGTGGCATTGGTATTTGAATCAATAATCTACTTCCCTTTTTCAATCCCCTTGTCGGGTTCTGATTCAGAGTCGAAGCATGCATCTGATTCATAAGCCCTCATCTCGGCCACCAACAACTGCTTGGCTCGACACTCACCTTTTTTATGAGTGGAGCTCTTATGGAACTCACACCACTTTCCCCTGTCCTTCTTTGGCTTCGCGGTTTTTTTATTTGCTTGCGGCTCTAGCAGGTTATCTTGGGTTGTCATGCCTTGCCTATGTCCTTTTCTCTGTGAATTGGGGGCACATTTCCCTTACTTTTTATTCGTAGATCCAATGTCTCGCTTCTTCTGTTTGAATTTTTTCTCAATATTGGCAACATACCGGTATGTTGTACCAAGCGAGGAGATGTCGAGGAACTCCATTTCCTCCTGAATTTATATATGCAGACAACTGCAATACTTCAACACCAAATATTTCTCTGAATCTTTGATACCCAAATTTGTGCACAGGGTATGGAACAGATTCATCAAATCATGCACATATTGATCCCTTTACTGCTGTAGCGTAGTCCATTGTATGTACTTTTCCTCATAGCTCCCCACAGGATAATATTTTTCCTTGATGGCATCTCAGAAATAATTCCAAGTGGGTATGACCAAAATTAGAGAGGGTTTTTTCTCATCCTTTTTCTCACAGTAGGTTTCCCACTAGTCCTTGACATGGAGGGTAGCTTTGAGGAGTGAAAAAATAATCAGCTCTCGGTTGGAAAAGTCATGAACCGAGAAATATCCTTGTAATAGATTCAACCATCTATCTATGATTTCTGCATCTATTTTTCCCTAAAATATGAGAATGTCAAAGTTTACTTGTAGCTTAAAAGGAGTCGTGCCTGCAAAGCGGTTGTTGGATGCAGATGCGTCGTCGGTGGACAGTCGTTGAAGGATCTGGGCAAAGTTATCCATCATTGTATTCCTTTTTTTTCGAGGCCCTCCTCGAGTAGTATTTTGATAGGATCTCCTGCTCCCTCATCTTTATTTTTGTCCCACATGGGTAGCCGTCGAGGTTTGTGAGGTTGATCTTGAAAAATTTCAACCAGATCGAGCCCTAATCCCTATACCCCGACCTCGTTGGGGACATGCAAAGAAGGTTCGAGAAACGGTAGACTAATCTAATACCACTAATCTAGATTTATATAGGAACACAATAGAATACACATATAACCATAAATACAAAGATGCAGCGGAATAACACTTCATTTCATTAATATCAAAGAACTCGAATTTGTTTATAGACCTAATGGAAATAAACTAGCTAGGGTGCTGGTAGCTTATCTCTAAGAAGAGATGTGGTGGCTACAGGCCTCTGAAATATGTTACAATGAGGATCAAAGGCCTATTTATTGTTTATAAATAATCGAAAACCATAAACATCCAAAAACCTAATCCTAGGAGATGAAGCGCTTAAACTATGGATCCCATTTGGGCAAATTGTTACATCAAGTTCCCGACGACGTAAATTTGGCATATGATATTTGTTTGACATGTTCAATACCTCATTAGAAATATATATCCAAGGAATACAAATTTTGAGTGAGAAACATCCTAACAATTGAGTAAGCAACATCCCGGTTTTCCTAAAAAACGTTGTTTAGGGCCTCAAAATGGCTCCAGAAGTTTAGGACCTGAAAAAATTCTAAAAATAGTAAACTGTGCTACAATTAAGGGAACTAAAAAATTGAAAGAAAAAATGGTGGGGACCCAAGTGGAATAGGTGGGTGGAGACCAATATCCACCTCGATCACAATCACTATTATTTCCAGGAAAAAGAAAATAAAGAACCTGAATATGAATCATTTTCTAACGAATACAAAATTTAATGATATCTGGGTATAATTATTTATGTATCGATTATATATTACATTTAGAGTCTTGTGGAAGTAGGTTAGTTATCATCTTGGAACAAGAAGTCCATTCATGGAACAATCCCTCTTCCTTATTACTCATACCTAAGAACCAAGTGGGGTTATGAATAGATCCCGATGGGGTTCAAATTCTATCCTTGCTAAATCTACCGGTAGTAGTTATATTAAAGAAATTAACAGAAAAAAATGTGCTATCCACATTTCGAAGTGATAAACACTGAGAACGAGATAACCCAAAATAATTATATATACAAAGAGCTATGGAAACATATATAATGTCAATTAACTAGCACAAACATAGCTATAGAGTTAACATAGGAATAAGTAAAATAAAAGCACAAAATAACAAAGTAGAACCAACATATACACCAAGTTTCTAAACAAGTTGATATCATCGGTGCTCGTCAGTATGGATTGCGTAACCAAACCAATATGTGTAAAATATGTGAACTTTAGAGCTTGATAGTAAAGATAAATAATTTTTTAATTACAAGAATACCCATGAATACAACCTCTAGCCATTATATTGAACCCAACGACTCGGGTATCATAGACCTTGATTTACATGTAAAGTCGAGGAAAAATTAAGAAGACCTTATGTGAGTCCAATGCTCATTAAAACCTCTTAAGAAAAAATATATAAGCAATGAAATTTCCTCGAACTTTTACGGGTCAATGAACCTAGTTCCATCATCTAGTGATAGAATTTAACTATAACTAGAATTTAAAATCGCGAGCGAGGGGAAGAAGTAAAGGAGACTAAGAGCTCACGACATTCCAAAAAAATTACTTGAAACCTCTGAGTAATAAGGATAGAAATCTCAAAGATCCTAGAACACAAGACGAGGAATCCATAGGAGGGTCAACACACACCATATCCAAATAAGGATGACTTTGGTACCAGATGGTGACATAAAGGACCGAGTCCTCTTACTTGTAGGGTAAACCAAGAAATAAATGCCAGTGATACAACCCTACCCAAACGAGAAACCATTTTTACAAAAGTAAGAAAGGAAGACGATATAGAAAAAAAACAAAATTACTGTAAGAAAAGTATTAACCGTTACTTGAATGGGCGAGGGGGGGTTGATACCAAATAAGGGGAAACTCTGCCACAAAAATTATCGAGTTTAAAAAATCCGATGGCATAATTGTTAGAAGTTAAGGGAGAAGAAGAAGAGTATACGACGTTACCTGTGGGCATATGGTCGTGCCACATCTCCAAGGGAGAATGTTCGATTGTCCAGCAAGCAAAACCTCCTTGTAAGCTAGGCACCTTTGAGAACTAAATGTAAAACCTCAATAAGGACCAAGGGATGCCATAATCACATAAGGAAATAAGAGGAACATAAGCCAAGTTTAACTTACCTGTAAGTAATGGTGGACTTTCTCAGTAGAGACCCTTAGAGCATAAGGGTTTGTTCCAGATCCGTTTCAACAAAGGAGAAAAATGACAATGTTGTTGGCGAGACCACAGATGGGGTGGTTACCCTCAATCGTCCCGACAAAACCTAGGTCATCCGAGAATCGCTCGAGGTGATCAAAGGAAAGTGTGAGGATAAGTGTCGCATACGAACCGAGCCATAATTAACTTTGTGGGTGCCAACTGGAAGTTCTGAAGACTTCTCTAATGGTACAAGCTTAACCACTACTCTTATCCCTTAAACAACCATAGACATATCATTAATAATTATTGTGGTGCTAGAAAGGGTTATTATAATGTTCATAACTTGATCTAAGCTAAGATATGAAATATTCGCGTGATAATCTACCTTAATCCATATATGAACCCCAAAATAATATTGTATAATATTGTTTTAATTGTTTACACGGTATTGAAAATAATTTCTTGGTAGTAAAAATGTTTAAGCAGTAAAATTTAAAGATAATAATAAAGGAAAAAAATATAATAATAAATATTACTATATAATAATATCAAATTTAAAACAATAAAAAATATTAAATTATTAGACTGCAATTTGAAAACGAAAACTACTCACCCTACCTTTCACTAATATCAAAAACCTTCTTATATTCAAATTATTTAAAAGGAGTAGTTCAATTATTACATCAATTTAAAAACATTGATAATAAAATATTTTAGTTTTATTTGGAAGATGTCAACGGTTTCTTTAAGAGAACGATATGATAGGTTAAGTGTTCGCAATAAATTTGAAGAAAGCGACATAATAATTGTATGGAAAATTTCCACATTCATTAAAAGAAATATTCATTGTAAAAATAATTAATTATATAGTATATAAATTTATAAATTATTATAATTTAATGATTAATTTATTATAATTTTCCATTTATATTATTACTTACTATCAAAATATTTTTTATATTATATATAAATTTAAAAATAATAATATAATAAACATTTATAATAATAAATTTAAAAATAATTAAAAAAATAATAATAAGCAACCAATATCTTATTCTAATTTGTTATTTTTTCTAATGAGTAAGTAATTTCAACCTTCAATTTCCTTACCCATAAAACTATTTTACCATCATCAATATTTATACAATCTTGAGAATTGGTATATACCTTAAGCATAAATTCACATTGCATAAATGTAATAATGTAATTACGTTGTAAGGCATTTGTATTTGAAAACAACTCCCCTAGTTGTCATTGTGTCTATGTCTAAGCCATTGGATCAAATGTTAGAGGATTGAAATGTTTTAGGCAATTAGATCCACAAGTAAATATATGTTAGTTTTTTTTTTCTTTTTATTAAGTTAGATTGAATTTAGGTTTTGGTTACTTTGTCAAATTACACGAAAAAAAAAAGTAAATTAAATAAAAAGATTGACATAATGTAATGAACATTTTAACTAAGTACAATAAAAATAAAAGTAAAAAAAATAATACTAAACTATAAAAAGAACCCATGGTTTCATGTGGAATGTAGTTTATCTAAAGGGAGAAATTAAGATGGCCTAACTTTGGATCTACCAATAGCCAAGAGGGATCAAATGTCTTGATATGCAAACCTCATTGATCCCTTTGATCAATAATATAGATCTAAACTAACTATCTAATAAAATTATTTTTAAATGTTTATAACCGTTATTCTTTTGTAATTTTACTTAATAAAATGTATCTAAATTTTCATACATCCAAACATACATATTTTTTCTTGTTCTATATTATGTTTGTTACAACTATTTTATTATTCCAAAAATACATGTTTTTGTTTGTTATATATTATTTATGTTACAACTTTTTTATTATTCATGAGTAACATTTCTTAATATTTATAAAATTAAATTAATAATGAATTTTTTTTAAATATGTGATCTCTTTTAAATTTCCAAATCATTTCACATAACATGATTTATCTTGAGCAATAATGATGGATGGTCATAATTCTCATTTTGTAAATAACACTAAATTTACCTTTAATTACTTAATTGTAATAGTTTGTAAGTACATAACAGTTTTTGACTACATACATACTCTTCTGGATTTTTTTTTGTTAATGAATATCAAGTTTCTTCCATTAAAAAAAACTATATACATATCTTTAATTACCTAATTATAGATACAAAACCTTACATGCTTTTTACTTTATAACCAACCTAGATCCATCTTAACTCGGGATCTTTTTTTTTGTTAATGAATATCAAATTTCTTCCATTAAAAAAAAACTATATAAATATCTTTAATTACCTAATTATAGATACAAAATCTTACATGCTTTTTAGTTTATAAGCAACCTAGATCCAATGTCTTAACTCCGGATCTATCAAGTGCTGAGAGGGATCCAATCTCTTGATGTGCAGACCTCTCTTTTGAGTGCAAAACATGAGGAAAGGTTTGCACCTCGAGAGATTTGATCCCTCTCGGCGCTTGATAGATCCGAAGTTAAGATGGATCTAGGATGGTTTCATTCGTGTGTGGGTAAGGAAAATCTATTGAATATATGATTAATTCTATCAGTAATATGTACATACATCTAATATAAATATAATAACTTATATATGCTAAATATGTCTCATATTTATCTGGTCATTTTAATTTTAAAATTTTCTTAGTTACCTCAATTTGTTGAGATGATAAATATTGTTAATAACTTTAATGATGAAAAATGATGAAATATTTTTTTTGAATGAAAAGTGACAATGTAATAGTGCTGAATGATAGAAAATGTGAATAATAAGAATGCAGCCAATTACAAATATTATTCATTGTGAGCAATCTCAAATTATTTCATTCTACTATTCTTATTGTCACCCTTGTTAGTTTTGTCATCTTTTCATATCGATTATATGAAAAGGATGGTTTAAATCATAAACCATTTAAATATTTAGCTCGAACTATTGCACTAAAAATCATACATTGTCTCTCTTTCTCTTCAATATTAATATTTTGAGTTACTATAACACAAAAATCAATGTAAATTGTCAAAATTTTCGTGTGCTTACACTGAAATCAATGCACACTGTTAATCCAATCGCTTTAAAATGTACCATCATACATCCAGTTACATCAAATAAAAAACCAATGTCTACACTAAAATAAATAAATATAATGCAAACAATCAAATAAGATTAGAAAACAACATCTACACTAAAATCAATGCATCGAATGCATGTAATAAAATAGGATTAGAAATCAACATCTACAATGAAATCAATGCATCTAGTGCAAGTAAGAAAATAAGATTAGAAACCAAAATCTACATTGAAATCAATGCCTCTAGTGCAAGCAATCAAATAGGATTAGAAATCAAAATCAACTCTAAAATCAATGCATTTAGTGCAAGAAATCAAATAGGATTAGAAATCCTTTACATTGAAATCAATGCATCTAGTGCAAGCAATCAAATATAATTAGAAATCAACATATACACTGAAATTAATGCATCTAATGAAAGAAATAAAATAGGATAAGAAATCACCATCTACACTGAAATCAATGCAGTTAGTGTGAGAAATCATATAGGATTAGAAATCATCTACATTGAAATCAATGCATCTAGTGTAAGAAATTAAATATAATTAGAAATCAATATCTACACTAAAATCAATGCATCTAGTGTAAGAAATGAAATACTATTAGAAATCCCCATCTACACTGAAATCAATGCATCTAGTGCAAGAAAACTTCTTCCCTCTCTCCCCCTCAAACTACATCTCTCTTTCCCTCCATCTCTCCACTCTCTCACATCCTCCCTCTTGCTTCCTCTCTCTCCATTTCTCTCCCACCTTTCTATCTCTCTCTCTCTCTTCACCCTCCAACTCTATTACTATATCCCTCCCTCTCTCCTTCTCTCCTCCATTCTCTCCATATCTCCTTCTTTATCTCTTTATCTCACCCCAAAACATACACACTTTGTCTCCATCTCTCCCTTGTCACTGCATATCTCTCTCCACTTCTCACTCTATATGTATTTCCTCTTCCCTCTCCCTCTCTCTACCCTCTAATCCTCTCTCTTCCCCTATTACTCTTTCTCTCTCTCTCTCAAACTATGTTACTATATCCCTCCCTTTATCCTTCTCCCTCCTTCTTTTCCCCATTCTCTCTATCTATGCTTCTTTGTCTCTTTATCTCACCCCAAAATATACAAACTCTCTCTCCATATATCCCTTTTCACTCCCTCCATATCTCCTTACTATTCTCTTTATATCACCCCCAAACATACACACACTCTCTATATTTCTCCCTTCTCCTTCCCTCTCTCTCTCTCTCTCCACTTCTCACTCTCTATGTATTTATTCTTCCATCCCTCATCTCCCCCTCCAACTCCATCGCTATATCCCTCCATATTTCCTCCTCTCTCTCCCTTACTCTCCTACCTCCCTCTCTCTTCACCCATCTCTCTCTCTCTCCCTCTCTCTTTTCCCTACAATCCTCTCTCTTCCCCCATCACTATCTTCCTCCCTCTCGTCCTTCCTCTCTCTCTCTCTCTCTCTCTACCCTCTAATCCTCTCTATTCCCCTATCACTCTTTCTGTCTCTCTCAAACTATGTTACTATATCCCTCCCTTTCTCCTTCTCTCTCCTTCTTTTCCCCATTCTCTCCATCTATGTTTCTTTCTCTCTTTATCTCACCCCAAAATATAAAAACTCTCTCTCTATATCTCCCTTTTCACTCTCTCTCCCTCTCCACTTCTCACTCTCTATGTTTTTCTTATTCCCTCCCTCTATCCCCCTCCAAATCCATCTATCTATCCCTCCCTCTCTCATCTCTCTCTCTCTCTCTCTCTCTCTCTCTCTCTCTCAACCCTCTAATCCTCTCACTATCTCCCTCCATCTCTACTCCTCTCTCGCCCCTCCATATTTATGTCTCCCTCTCCCTCTCTTACCCTTCTCTACCTCTCTCACTCCTCTCCCTCTCTCTCTCTCTTCATTCCTCCTCTCCCCTGTCCCTGAGTTTATCCTTATCTCTCCCTTGTCACACCCCCTATCACTTCACCTCTATCACTATATGTATTTGTTCTTCCCTCCCATATATATCTAGAGTTAACATATATCATGATATATTAATGTGTAATATAATATACGAAATTTAATATTTATTAATCCAAAGTTATTAAATTTAATAATAGTAATATGAATATTAGATTTAATAATATTAATATAAATATTTTGATACTAATATTAATATTAGGGCTAATAATTTTTTTTTTGGCATGGTATCAACAATAATTTGGCCCATAGGCTTCACCTAAATAAAACTTGTTTTTGGAGTGTTCATAAATATAAAGAGTTTTATGGAGTAAATATGAAAAGAGATCTTATTTATTTACCATACCTCTATTATTTACCACTGTATTTGGCCCATAGGCTTGGTATATAATTAGATGTTGATTTATAATGATATTCGATATGTTTTTATATATTTATCATGCCTCTTATACCTCTTTTATGTTTATTTATTTATTTACCATATGTCTTTTATAAAATATAGTATTTGGCCCATGGTATTAATAATAATTTGTCCAGTGGTATTTGGCCTATAGGCTTCACCTAGATAAAACCTCCTTTTTTAGTTTTTGTAAATATAAATAGGTTTATGGAGTAGAGATAAAAGGAGGTCTTATTTATTTACCATATCTTTGGAGTAAGTATATTTTTTTATTTTATTTTATTTACCATACCTCTTGTTTATTTATATTTTTATTTATTTACCATACCTAAACCTCTTTAAATTTTAAATTTATATTATGTTTATACATAATAATAATTAGGTTTATTTTTAAATAGTTAAAACATTGTATCAAAAATCTAAATTTTAAACATCACATTTACTTTTACATGTTTACTTTTTTACGTGAGATCTACCCCATACTAGGTTGTAGAGGTAATACATTATTATATTTTAATAACTAAGCGTACCCTATTAAAAAGGTTAAAAATTTATATATAATATAAAGAATCAAGTTATATATGATTTATGTTTCAAGTTAATGTTTTGGCTGACATTAGCAAAAAATAATTTTATTAAGTTTTTAGGACGTGACAATATTACACATCGGGGTCATACTGCGCTATTAATTGCACCTCTCAGTGCAATCATAAAAAAATTTCATATTATATGATGTCAAACTTACTCAACTTTTTATTCTGAAATTTTAAACAAAGTTTTTCACTACATAATTTTAGCTTTTATAATTTTTTTTTTTCAATTCCAAACAAAAATTACAAAAGAAAAAACACACTCAGTCCTTACTATAAATTATGGTTTTACAAAATTGACACTATGTGATTAAAAATAGAGTAAGTTGAGACAGCCCTATGGGGATCTTTTTACAACTTTTATCATAACCTTTCTCTCCATCCAATATATAATGTAGAGTCTTTTGAAGATAGAGTATATTATAGTTTATAACTTGATCCAAAATTAAAGAAAAGGTCTAGGGATTTCACACATTATTATTTTATTACTTGATCCACAATAAAAGAAAATGGCTAGGGATGTCACAAGTTATCATTCGCATAGTGATGTATTGGCGTTCTGTGTTGAAATGGATCCTATTAGATGCACGGTCGCCAGGGACACTAAAAATTTCAAAAATGATATCTGTTATGACATCCATATTATCTACAAAGAATCCAAATTTCCCATCTTATACAACAATTTCTAACAATAACCACTCAATTTACTCTCCAATTTTTGAAACCCCCACCCATGCTAGGGAGATCACACTGTAAAATCAAATGTTCCTCTGGTTTTTTTAAAGGGTTCATAAACAAAAAATACAACAAGAAAGTCATTATTGTGGTCTAATAATTGATTTTTGAGTCACTGTGACAAACAAAAAATCACATTAGCTCACAAAATATATCTAATGCTATAAGGATCTAAGATGATAACTAGGTGAAAACCAAAACTAAGTTGTAACCAAAAGCAAAAAATCACAACAACTCACATAATATATCCAAGGTTGCAATGAACACCATACATAGTGATGGACCTCATGGGAATTTCAGTGGACATAGAATACCATCCTAAAAATTCTATACTCTTGATCAATTTAAAATAACCTAAGATGTGTAAAATATTTTAATAAGAAACTAGATTTGTAATTATAAAACATAAAACTATAACTTAAATTTGTGAATTTACTTTGTATTTTTTTTCTTATGTATATAGAGAAAGACTAAACCAAGTTTGGAGTTAAGAAAATAAACCATAACATAAAGAACAATATCTCCGTCCAAAAATGTCTCCATATTAAAATTACATTCACTTTCTTGTATACCAAGACTATTGTTCTTCATATACAATTTTTGATAAGAATGCAATTGGTGCTCAGATATGTAGATGAAGTTGGAGTAAACTCGATTTTTGTTAATGAAAATTCTCTTTATTTACATCTATGCTAGATAAATTGTACTTTAATGTATTTAAAATATCGTATTTGAGTTACATGCTCATTTCATGCTTGTTTCAGTGGATTATTAATCACCAAAGGATTTTCACTCCAAATTTCCTATTTCAATATCTATAAATTTTTTTTTACATATGTGAACAGATTATGTTGGTTTACATATATGTTTTCACCCCCAATTTCCTATTTCAAAATCTATAACAAAATTTTCTAGTTCATAACTTTTATCATCAATATCTTTGAAACCTCCATGACCTGCTTCCATGGGAGAAAATTTTTGCTTTCATTCCTTCACGATGGCTCCTTCTCTGCAACATATTTTTTTTTTAGGCTATTCTTTCCTATGCTATTTCATTATTATTTCTTCTAGGCTAATATTTTCTATGTTATTGCCTTACAGCGTTTCTTTTGCAACATGTGGTACAATTACTAGTTTATATTTAATTGCATAGAAATACAATATCATTGACAATTAATAACACTATTTTACCACCATCAATACTTACAGAAGAATTTGTATATATCTTGAACAAAAATTCACACTGCATAAATGTAATAATGTAATGTATATTTAATTGCATATAAATACAATATTATTGACGATTAATTTTGAAAAGAGTGATACACACAATTCCAAATATAAGTTTATGTATATTTAAAATAAATACAATATCGTTAGACCATTAATTTTGAAAAGAGTTATATGCACAAATTCAAATATAAGTTCACAAAATAAATTGCATTGTCCTGCATAAAATTAAATCAGATGATATTCAAAATTAATCAAAATAGATATAAAACCTTCAAGATGATGCGAAAATGACAAAATTAATATAATTATCTTAAAAATTATTTAAAATAGATATAAAACCTTCAAGATGAGGAAAAACATACAGAATTAACCAAAAGCTTTGTAGGAGAATATTTCTATTTTCTCGGAGGAACACATCAAATGATATTCCAGCCAATAATGGATAGATATTCCGATCACTAATGGAGGGCGGGGATTGTTAGTCAAGTTTTTTAATCATGGTCCTTAAAAGAATACAACATCGTGGCCATGCCTGTATATTTCATTTATAAAAGCCTAATGATGCATGAATAGGGCTTTTATGAAACCAGCTCTAAAAATAGAATAAAAGAGATCAACACCTTAGAAATAAGCCACATAGATGGGGCAACCTCCTTTACATTACATAAATGAACAATTCTTGGATGATACAAATGACAAAACCTCCTTTCTATATATAGGAGTCGATGGGGTCACAATATAATCATAGCCAACCTAACAATAATAATGTAAGGGCACAATAATAACAATATGGGGTTACAATGGTTCAAAAATAACATTAAGGGGGCTACACTAACATAATAACGGACTACACTAGTAATATAGGGACCTAAAATGCCCCTCTCCTTCAAACAAGTGTTGATACTGGCGCAGGAAATTTGACACTTTCAAGGTGAAGAAGGCAGATATGGGTTTAAAAAAGAGGTCAGAAAATTTGTTCGTTTCTTT
This sequence comes from Pinus albicaulis, assembly GCA_034641835.2. Classification (NCBI taxonomy): domain Eukaryota; kingdom Viridiplantae; phylum Streptophyta; class Pinopsida; order Pinales; family Pinaceae; genus Pinus; species Pinus albicaulis. The sequence goes on along the minus strand of CM076584.1, from coordinate 623,480,454 downwards.
GAAAACATGGTTTAAGAGCCAATCTGTGAAGAAACGGGCATGCCAAGCCCAGGCTATAATATGTTTCCCGGTGACACTGATTTCTCTAACCTTTGGGCATTACTGGGTGGGGGCCCTGTTAATCACAGAAAATATTATTCGCGTGTGTGGAATTGCAGCGCTGGTTTACAAGCTAACAAAGAATAAAACCTACGCAGGTCTGTCACTCAAGTCTCAGGAACTCATCGCCATTTGCTACATTGTTAGGCTCTATCTGCATTGGCCTGGAAACGTGTTTCTCATCAACGTGTATACCATCGTAACCGGAATGATGGATTTATTTGGACTGGTAATGACAATTTGGATTATCTATATCATTCGTTTCAAGCTTAGATCTACATACATAGATGGCGTTGACAACTTACCCATATATTACCTGCTCCTTCCCTACGCTCTCCTTGCCATCTTAACACATCCCTTGACTGATTCGTGTTCGCCATTGAGTCCTCTAAATAGAATCATCGTGGCGTTTTTTCCCTATCTGGAAGCCCTCCAGGTTCTCCCTCAACTCCGCATAATGCAAAATTGGAAGAGGATCGTAGAAGCTTTTACTGCCTTCTATGTGTTTTCTCTCGGCTTGGAGAGGTTATTTAAATTTACATACTGGTTCAGGATAATCCTACAGGCCACTATGGATGGCCCCATCAAAAATTATTTCGATTTGGGTTTTTTCCTCTTCATTGTCTCTAAGATTTTTTTGAGCTTCATATTGGCAGATTTCGTTTATTGTTGTAATTTTACTCCCAAACATTGCCATGAATGAGAACTGGTAGCAACCCACAATTTCATAATTTTTTTGTAGAGAAGGACAAGAAAAGATCCAAGAAGCTAGAGGTGTCTTCACACAATCCACACAAAATATCAACAGAGTACCCGAGCCTTAAACTCTACGTTTATTTCCATCTACCGCATTGACTTACCTTTTGCCCGCAACGCGAAAGCACAAGTTTTTCATTTTAACGTTAAAGCCTTTCACCGTATGTTATTCTACTTCCGATGATATATCTAGAGGGACCCACCTTAACCTTATCGCATGAGCCAAAACTTTGTTTTTCTCCTTATTTCCTTTATACTTCCTTACCGCACTTACCAATGCTTACGCTGCACCGTAGAGTGCACTTCACAGTTTTTACCACTTACCTTTCTCCCATCGCAGTCTATCTTATTTGTCGTGTGATGTGATTGTGCTATCACACATCGCATTCACAACCATTTTTTTTTGCTACTTAGTGCCCACAAGTTAAGTTTTTTTGTTTTACGGTGTGATGGTGCCATTGCACATCGCACTCGCAACCTTTTATGTTTACCTATGTTCGCGCAAGTTAAAGTTAAGACCGTTGACCTGTGATTTGCGATGAGAATTCGAATTCGATGGGGACTCAGAGCCACAAAAAATAATATTTCAGATCTGCTAGTTATATGTTTTGAACACGTCTTCGCGTGTTTTTGTGTATAAGAATGGGTCTTGGTGCCAATTTAATGAAAGAATGGGTTTTTTGATGGCACAAGGAAAAAAATTTGTTGAATGTTAGTTCAACATTAAATTAACATTAAGTAGAATTAGTTTTTATAGGCTTCGGCCATTCTGATATAAGCATAATGTAATTTCATTATGTTTAGAGAGAGAGAGTTTAATAGAAAACATAAGTTTTTTCCTCTCCTGTGTTCCACGTTGCCTATGTGTATTGACTATTTTGTTTAATTTCCGCATTTATTTGAAATCTCTGTGTTGTGGGTGAAACACATTTCCTCTGTTTATTTTATTCAGAAATACCAACATGGTATCGAAGCATGTCTAAGCTCTCATTCAAAGAAGCATGAGCTCGCTCTTTACTAAAGAAGCTGTAATATTGATTTGAGAAGAATATTTGTCCAGCAGCGAGAAAGATTTTGTTTTACACAGTCAAGAATATTGTTTGTTTAACATAGTCACGATGGCAGCAGCAGGGACAAGCCTGACAAATCCACAATTACCACAGTTCAATGGGAATAATTATGATTATTGGGCCATTACAATGAGAGCCTTGTTTTCTTCACATGATATATGGGAGCTAGTGGAACAAGGTTGCCAATAACCATTAGATGTAGCAACGTTGGCTACTTTGACAACAGTAGAAAGAGACTTGTTGAGAGATAATAGGAAGAAGGACTCCAAAGCCCTCTTCTATCTCTTTCACGCAGAACACGAGAGTATTTTCCCAAGGATTGCAGCAGCAATGAAGTCTAAGGAGGCGTGGGATATTCTCAAGACAGCCTATCAAGGCATGGAGAAGGTGAAGACAACAAAGCTAGAAATGATGAGGAGAGACTTTGAAAATATCTGTATGAAAGAGTCCAATAACATAGACTCATTATTCACATGTGTGATTGGGCTGGTTACTGAGATATGGTCTCATGGAGAGACACTTGAGGAAATAAGAATAGTGGAGAAAATATTTAGAAGTCTACCCTCAAGATTTGATGCCATAGTAGTGGAAATAGAAGAGACAAAGGATCTCTCATATTTTTTAGTGGATGAGCTTCATTAATCCCTGATGTCTCATGAACATAGACTAAACAGGACAACGAAATCGTCATTGGAGCATGCTCTCAAGGTACAAATGTCTTTTGGTCGAGGTAGAGGTCAAGGAAGATCAAACTACCAAGGAAGAGGAAGAAGCCCACAGTGAAGTGGAAGAAACAGCCCTGAAAGCACAAGTGGAAGGGGAAGCAACCAGAATCAAAGCGAAGGCTCAAGCCCAGGGAAAATTTTAAGAACCCCCCTAAATTTATATATATAATAAATAGGTGAATCCCCATGATACATAGGAAAAATGGAAGGCAATTTTATTAATAATATAATATGTATATATAATTTTTTGGCGAATCTCTCATGAGATTATATTATCCTATAAAATCATGGTGAATCACTAGTACAAATGGTGAATCACTACTACAAAATGGTGAACCGTTGTCTAGTGGAGTTCGGGGTGTTGGTTCCAATGAAGATATGGTAATTGAACCAGGAGTAGAAGGAAGAGAATCACCGAGACCAAGCATGGCACATGGTGACTTGTGAGGGAAGTAGTTCTCGTGTAGTTTGGAAAACACGTTCTTCTAGTTCTGCTAAGCGTAGTGTTGTTTCTCATGCTACTACTAGCACTGATATTGAGGTTGGAGAGGAGTTTGAGGAAGCATGGAAGGTAGCAGTGGTGGAGAATTACAAAGAGTACCCCATGATGGGCTCCATTTTTCCCTTTGTTATTTGTGCCTGCAAGACCTTCTGTCCATTGAACCAACAATTAGCCGTTCAACCAACAATCAACTTGACTGAGTTGATTAGGTACAAGTCAACTTAGACTAATCTTCAAAACTATGCTTTGCACTATCCCATATTTATCACACTAATGCTACACAACATTGTGCATTTGCACCTAACTCTCAATAATTCTTTTCCAAGAAAAATCTATAATAAGAAAAAATTTCTATTATATTCTAAAAGGTGAAGATGTCGAAATCATGCCACAAAGTGAAAGGAAATGAAATATCTTTCCTCAAACCACCAAATATATAAAGAAAACAATAATGATTATAATAATAGAACTAGATCTATCGATCTATTGATCTATGCATGATATGAGAACCATAAGCATTCAAGAGGCTAATTTCAAACTCAACAAAACCCTCTAAACAAGCAGCAAACAAACCACTAAAATTTTCAAAGATATCAAGGCTAGACATTAACACAATTTCATGTACTTGAATAAGCCCATTGTTGCTTAGCGTTAGACTTCTTAAATTAGTTCTTTATCATTTAATACTAGGACACTATATATGTGAAAATAAATAGGTCCCAACTTCATCAAATCTGACATCATTTCCAATCAAAGATCAAAGCTAGATTCGTTTCCAATACCAATATAAAATCACACATTTTCCAAATATCAATAATTATTTTCCAAGAAAATATAAAACTGGAAACTAAGCAAAATTCCCCAAACAAAAGCAACATATATACCATTAAAACTTCCAAGATGTCAAAGCTAGACATCAAGGTAGTTTCATGTACTTGAATGAGCCAATTGATGCTTTGCATTAGTCTTGTTAAATTAGTTATTTATCATTTAATACTAGTCAAACACTATCTATGTGAAAATAAATAGGTCCCAAAATCATCAAATCCAGCTTCATTTCCTGTCACAAATAAGAAATAAACAATGTAAGGATTAACTATGAAACATCAATCTTAAAATAACACACATGAAAGAAATGTAACTGCAATGTTACAATGAAAAATACAAAATATAGAACCCATTTTTACCTGAATTTGACATGTAGTAATATTGCATGATCAACGAAACATGTATACCAAAATAAGAGTCCTAAGGTATTTCAATTTCCCAGTTCTCATATTGGTCATAATTTTCTACATTGTGAACATGATTTTCTCCAGATGTACTGTCATTATGAGCCTCCAAAACATTATGTTCGGTATCAAGTTCATTAGATAAATTTGTTATATTGTTTTCTCCCCTTCTATCACAATCTGATCGCCAAAGTGCTACTGCTCTTTCATATGGAAAATTGTCAACGTCATACTTTGTTACATATAATCTTAAACATGTATCCACATGTTTATCAAGCTTGTTCCTCAACTTTGAATTCAAAAATGATAGTGCACTAAACATTCTCTCATCCTCCACTGATCCCAAAATCATAGTTTGACACAAATCTGCTAATTTAAAATATTCTGATATGTTTTCTTGCAGGTATTGGCTAGCACTTAAAGTATTCCATAATCTTGTTATAACACCGTTTTCATTAGGATTCTCCAAAAATGATATTTCTTCCACATTTTTTCAGCAAAGCGTCCACCTTGTTGATAAAATTTTGATGAATCTAAGATACCTTCAATCTGTTCTCCATGTATCGAGACTTTCTTGCAAAAGTGGTCTACTAAACATTTTAATCTCTTTTGAAAATCGACTTTTAAATTTCTTGGACATTGAAAATTTTTCTAATATTGAGGGTATACCACACACATGGCCTCCAACAATTCATCTCGAGGAAATCGTTCTCTTATCTCTGATGATAGTGATCTTGCAATTTCTATCAAATTTTGTCTCACTGAGATCACAATATTATCAAATTGGTCTCTTGACACGGATAAATATTTGGTGATTCGTCCCGTCTTACTAATATAATGAAAGGGGACCATATACCCATGCAATGTGATACATGGTATCCCTTTTTCATCAAACTTCAAAAAAAATTTAGTATTTTCTATATTGATGATATTAGTCCAACTTGTAAACTCTGGACCAGTAAAAGAGTCTGGCATCGTAAACAAATTATCCAATGCAAGGCATGTTGACTTTCTCGCATTTGTGTATTCGGCAATATACATTGTGTGATTCTGAGACATTTTCATGAGGACATTCATTTCATGTAGCATAGGAATAATTCCAGCCAATGTCAATAATGTTTCTATATCAGTTAGTCGAAAAAGAAGATCTTGAGCTTTGTCTACATTGTAGAGATTTTCATACATCAACCCTACCAAAGATTTGAACTCACTAAATAGTCTTTGAGCTGGTCCATTTAATGAGATCCATCTTGTATCAACATCTTTCAGTAGTTTTTTTCCATTCGTAACACCATCTGCAAATTTTTGAAACTCTAAATATCGTTTGGGACTACGAGAAAAGTATGCATGAGTCTCACGTACAAGATCTTCAAATTTTGAAACTAATGGAAACTTGCTTACTATTTTAAACGCAAGGTTCATCCTATGAGCCATACAATGAATATTAATCATATATGGTGAAGCTGATAGTTGTAGTCTAACACAAAGACCATTCCAAGGAAATATCTTTAACATTTTCATCATTAATTTCTGTTGAAACTGCATTTATCTCACCCTAATCACTTGAGGAACCTATTATTTCATCCATCATATGGATATCAGATGCATTTTCACAAGAGCTAACATCTCTCTCAATAACAGATTGTTCAAAGGAGCTTGAAGCATGAAGAGAATGTGTATTCTCGGATTGAGACTTTTTAAAGTATGATAATACATCAATTTTCCTTGATAGTTTCTTCCCAGGATTAGATTTTGACATCTCACTGAATATTCCAGAATTAAAATTTCAAATCGATCTAGAAACTTGCATCAATAATTTCCAAGAGTTGAGAATTACTAGATTTGTAAGTAGCTTTCAAAGTAAAATAAGTGTAATGTTCACAAAAACCATTATACAATTTTTTATTAAAATGTTGTGCCAAGGCCCAAGCCCAAAAGCAAAAATAAATCATTATACACAAAACAATAACATCATGAGTCATCATCTATAAAACAAATAACATCATTCAAATATAAAATATAAAAAAATTTCCACTAAATTAAATCATATCTCCAAATCACTTAATGAACACTTGAAAGCTTTAAACAAAACAACAAAATATTACAATAAATTTAATCATCCTTTCCAAAACACGTCTCCCTTAAGTTGTAAAGAATTGGTTATAAGAAGTTGAAACATATCCTCTATCATTTTCCATGATAAAAGTGAGGAAGGAAACTAGTCAGTTACTAGTGATTCTTTTATTTATCAATGGAAAGAAATCCCTTAAGAAATTGTCCTCCTATTGACCATAGTTTCGTTTCCATAGTGAAACATGTCCAGTATGGCCATGAAATAACCTAAAAAGACTCAAATGTTTTCCATGATTTGTAAACACACGAGTGCCATGTAAAGTTTGAGGCCCAAAAAAGCACATGGGGGATCCTATAAACCAAAATTAGTTATTGTATCAAACATTTAAAACTCCTAATTAGCACTTAGTGTTTGTTATTTAACCAAGTTCCATTGAAATAACAGTCATGGGATGTTACCAAAGAGTTAACCAATAGATAAATGCACACCACAAATCATACATTCATTGGAACTTCCCCTACCATGAATGACCATCTAAGGGAAAGGGGCAAAAAAGAAGAAAAGAAGTCAGCGAATCACCACAGTAAACCAATTATTCTTAGTGTCAAATCATTGAAAACTGCAAATCAAGTGCAAATTTAACCCATGCATCCATGGGTTGACAAAAATAGTTTATAGCAGCCAGAAGCTAATCATTCTACGAGTCTACCCAAATCTGACACAAACTCCTAAAACTTGTTGATTAGAAATTCCCCAAGAAATTTCACTTGGTTCATGAGAGAATGAAAGATGAGTGCAAATAAACTTCCATGAAATACAGTGAAAATATCCTTCCATGAATGGATATCACTCTCCAAAATCATTGTTGGAATATTCCAATATGTAGGAGCCAGGGAAACATGGTGCATAACAGCAGTCTATTGTTCTTGAATTTAAACCGCATCAAGGGAACATTTTTACTCTTCACACATTGAACATTGAAGACAATTAATTAATTCCTGAAATGACCATAGCAACAAAAGAATCAAGCAGAGGCTATAACAAGATTATGTGAAAGTGAGAAAGAACACCCATCATGAAGCATCAAGTAATATCATCCACAACATCAACATCACTGTTGGGCAGATTTTGATCGCCTTCACCTACTAGAAGTAACATCTGGTGGTAAAGGTGGTTTTAAAGCTAATCTACGCGAACAACGGGGGATAGTATTATGTTCTTCCATGATTGCTGATTAATTTTAACCAAAAGTAAATAAAAAAAAGAGGGTAATGCTAGGCAAAAGGGTTTACCAGTAAACTGTGAACTGCAGAATACCTCCTAGCAAGCCAAGAAGTACGGGTAGGCAATCTCCCCGAATGCTGTGTTCGGTGTTCACAATTTAAAGGCAGCCGACTCAGTTCACTATGGATGGATAGCACCTAAAAGTTGTGCTCCCAAATATACCCGAAGGTACGTGGAGGCCCAAGTCCGTATTAGCGCTATCTGATGCGAAACCGCACAGTGAGAGCACCACCTATATACTTATCGTACTGTAACGCCACCCTGAGGGACGTGCTACGATATACTTATGTACATGGGGTGAGATATCACACTCAGAATGTATCGCAAACAAGTTAACGACAGCTGCTATGTTTTATGACGCCGGAACACGTCTCTAACCTAGACCTTCTAAATGTTATCGTTATGGTTCCAATGCATTTTTAGATAAATTGAGATTAATTTTATGTTGATCTTGCTTAAGAATTTGCCTTTCAATGGTACCGCGATGATGTATGTAGAAATTCCTAAATGCAAACTAAGAATGATAAGAAAACTTTTCACTTTTAGTTTTTCAATGAAAGACCTAGCTACAAAGGGAAGAGAGAAAATAATTTTGTAAGCAAACAAATCAATGAACAAAAGAAAACATTGAGCACAAAACTAAATGCAGATTTCCTAATGTTCCTTTTTTGCAAAAAAAACAGAATCCTACATGCAAATGCAAGTTTTTCTTTTCAGTTCCTTTAATGTTATGAATGTAGAAAAGAAACTAAGTGCATCAAAAAAATGTTTTTTACTTTTCGAGAAATGAAGAATATGAACAAAAATTGTATAACTTCCATCATTGCCAGAGTATACATGCCATTTACAAAATGTCAAGGAACTAGATTGAGAAGAGATATCTCAAAGATCGAATTAAAAAGGAAAATAAAACAATCATCATGATACAAGAAACAAAAAGATAAAGTGAAAGAGTTAAGGAAATAGCATCTTCGTGTTGGAGGAGATGTGAATATGTAGCCTTAGATGTTATATGAAGTGTTTGGGGTTTGGTAATTCTCTAAAACCCTTAGGAAATATCCTTCCATGAATGGATATCACTCTCCATTCACTACTGAGAGTAGCAGAAAATACTACGATGTTGGATTTCATCACCAACTAGTGTTTTTAGTGTGGGAATATATTGTTTTTGTGTGGTTTGATCTATTAGATTTTATAGGCATGTGATCATTTGATTGTTTCTTTAGTGACCTTAGGATTTTTTATTGAAATTTTCTTTGATTGTGTGTGTTAATCATTTTTAATCGTGGCTGAATTACCAATACAATTGCGTAGGACTCAGGGGAAACCCCCTGAGTATACACCAAGCGAATTATAAAGACTTAAAACTCTGATACCACATACTATCAGTAGAACTAGATCAACAGAATAAGGAGAATCATCCGTAATTACTCAGCCTGATTTTGAAGTAAATCAACAGCAATTAGCAGAACATACTCCACAACAAATTTCAATTCTGAATTAACCGGAGTGGGGTCTCACATTAGGTACCTAAGGCTCCTATAGTCCAGACAATGGCCATGGTTCAATGTTTCAAACAAATCTTAAATCTGCATGGATGCCATGTGAAGAGTATGAAGGGACAGTTCCTCAGATTCCTTTCATTCTTAAGACCTCAAATTTATTTTGGATTGTAGTTATACACATAAAAAACCTGTTACAAAAAACATAAACTCTCATAGACCAATGGTCCCATTGCCTATAGATCTTTGCTAGGGAAGAAATGATGAAAATACTAGTATAGATTCTTTGTAACTCTAGATCTATTAAGCAACAAAAGGGATAAATATCAAATAACTTCTCAGGCTTAAAAAAATATAGGGTCAAGTGGATCTATGCTAGTTTATATATATTTGTAACATTAAAAATCGAATATGAAATACTTTCCATGTTATTTTATCAGTTTTCGTGTCTATTACAATGATGTCTCTGCCACCGAAGCTTTAATGCACCTCACTTTCTGTCGGTGCAACTAGAGATCTAAAATGTAGTTAGTTCTATTATTGTTTAATACTTTCAGGATAGAATTAAGTGTTTATTCCCTATATGCTTTGCATGACAAATGAATTCCTTTTAATGTTTTTCCAATTTAGTCTTTTTATAGTGAAATCAAGTACCACATAAAATAGCATGAAAGAGGAGGACAGACTTCTGCTGGCTAGCTTAAGTGTTGTATCCGCTGACCCAAATGACATTGATCACTAGCTACTTGCCAAGGTATCCCTTCTTGTGAAATTAGCTTAATAATTTTACCGGATGATCTTATATCTTGTAATTGATATGTACTTAGTCTTCTAGAGTGTAACACATGCATTTTATTTTTTTGTTAAATGTAGCTCATTTTCCTGTATTGCTTCCCACTTTTCATTGTACTTATTGGTATGATAGGATGAGAACAGAGCTCATGAAAACATCAGTCAACCTGCACAGGTAAGCGATGGTGAAAAAACTTCTGAAAGAGAAAAAGGTGATCAAGAAAGTTTGCTTACAAAGGTCCAAATTCATGCTCAATTAAGGGTAGTGGAGGCTGAAATAGCTATAGTTTCAGCTGGCCTTGAAATAGTTCAAAGCATTGCAGGAAAAGATTCAGAGAGTTTAGAAGGTGAAAAGTATAAAAATGATCAAGACTTAAGTGAACACAAGCCTTTTGTAGTGGATGGAGGAGTGCTTCAACGAGCTTTGGCTACTGAAAGACTTAGAAGCCTTAAGCAGAAAAGAGGACATATTAAGGAACAACTAAAAGCTTTTGAGAGAGACGGTAAGACACGGGAACTTGAGGAACAAAAGGTGCTTCTGAATTCAGTGAAGAATAAGGAAGAAACAGTGATCAATAGAACTGGACGTCTGTTGGATAAGCCAACAAGAGGGAAAAGGAATAATTTTTCATTGCAGGAGGATGATGAGTTTGATGCGGCAACGTCAGGGCTCATTAAAACTGTAATTTTCATTTCCCTTTAGTCCTATATTAGTATCAGATGTCTTAAATGCAATACAAATACTTTTGAACTTTATTTTAAAAGAGTAAAATTCAGGGGTAGTAAGCAAATTTCTATGTTTTCTGTGTTATATCATGCATCTTGAAGATAGTTTTGTACTATAGATAACATAATTTTGAATCTTTGAATGAGACACCTGGTGATTATTTTCTTTGGCAGGAACATGATAAGCTTATCCGTAAAGGAGTGTTGACACCTTTTCACCAAGTCAAAGGTTTTGAACGCCGTGTTCAAAGGTCTCGCCCAACAGAGGATGATGGGGACAAGTTTTCTTTAAATTCTATCTCAAAAGATTCCAGATCATTTTCTGCACTCTCAATAGCTTGACATTCAACAAAGTTGCTTGATGCAGCATATTTACCTAAATTGAATCCTCCCACGCATGAATTTCGAAGGCTTAGAAGGCCTATCAATATTCAGAATCCAACGAGGTTGAGAAACATCCAAAGGATCAAACAAACCATTTAAGAAAGCAAAGAAGACGACCTGTACCTGATCAATACTGGAGGAAACCTGCATCAAGCGATGATGAGCCATGGAATGATTCTAATCACCATGAAAGCTATGGCAAGCAAATCAGAAATCTTTTGTTTATTTCAAAGCATGTAGGAAGTCATCTAGATGATACTATGGTATTTTTAAAATTGATACTTATATCAAACTGAGTTCATAATCACATTCTTATAATGTTGTAGGTGTGCTTACGTGGCAAACATATAGATCCATGCCTTCTGTCATGTTCACATATTCAAATCTACATTACTGGATCTGGGTACCAGGCCCTTGGATCTGTCCAGATCCTGATACTGATACAACTCGGATATAGTCTGAATCCAACTGGAATATGCATTCATCTTGGAAATTGGTTGGATACATATGGGCTGTATTCTGGATAAATCCTCGATCGGATCTCACACAGTATCCAATGGAAGAAAAGAAGGAAACAAACCAATAACAATAAGTTAACCAAAAAAATGCTATCTTGATTGTTTACATTGATATATTTTAATTAAGTTTTAATATATATATATATATATGTGTGTGTGTGTGTGTGTGTGTGTTTTGTAGATATTTTCAGCTGTATATATTTATAAATACATATTATAAATAGATTACACAAGTATCTTTACGATAATTATCAATATAAAAATAAATGTATTTAATTTCACATGGTGTGTGTTGTGTGTGTGGATGTCTTGGTATTCTTTTTTCCAAGGAAAAAAATGTAGATTTGTATTCAAGAAGAAAGTTACCTTCTAAAGGTGCTCAGAGCACTGATATCAAATAAAATATGATAAACAATCCAGCAGAGAAAAGTATTCTGCCTATATTATCTCCTGTACTGGGATAACACTACAAAACAAGAGATAACAGTCCTGTCATCTGGGTTAATGTCCTATATTTTTCTGGAAGATGTGCTTGAAGTGGTTGATCACCATGCTTTGCAACTTCTTTGTTTCCTCTCTTATTGTGATTGGTGACTCTGGGATATGACAGCTCTATGTAGTTATAGGGAATATTGCAATGTAAACTGTGAGTGAAACCTAGAACAAAATTATAAATATCAATCTTCTCAAGATTACCACTTTATCTTACTAAAGTTGAAAATATTTTGAAACTTTTTTGTCCTTTAGAAATCTATCTTTTCCTAACAGTTAATGGTTTTACTGTTTTGGTAGAAGATATCTTGCAAAAAAAGAATGATAGGAATAAACAGCCGGAAGGTTCATATTTAGCAGACTATGATTGCAAAGTTGAAGGTTGTGAGGAAGATATGGATGATGTTGGCAGTATTGAGGAAGACATTGTAACTCTTGAAGGAGGATTCAAAATTCCTGCTAAAATATTTGACAATAACTTTGATTATCATAAAGCAAGAGTAAAGTGGCTATGGGAGTTACATAGATAGAGGGCAGGAGGAATAATAGGAGATGAAATGGGTCTTGCAAAAACTATTCAGGTGATAGCCTCTTTGGCAGCTCTGCACTTCAGTGGTATGTATAAACCCAGCATAATTGTATGCCCAGTAACTCTCTTACGCCAATGGAAACGAGAAGTCCTAAAGTGGTACCCACACTTCCATGTTGCAATATTGCACGATTCTGTTCCAGTATCTTCCTGGAAGACAAATAAAGAAAAACAAAAAAAGGGTGATGATGAAGATGAACCCTTATTACTCAGTGACAAGGAGGAAGTCTAGCCTGTTAAAGGTCCAAACAAGTGGGATATTTTAATTAGCCGTATAATAGAATCTTGGTATGGGTTGCTCATCACTACTTATGAACATCTTCGTCTTCTAAGGGAAAAATTACTGGACATGGAGTTACATGATCAACAAACCTGAAGCAAAATTGCAACAGATTTAGGTTCAAAGACTATGGGAGACATGTGCTTAGAGGTTTGACCTAGGCATCCTACAATCTTCAACAGTAAATAAAAGAGATGGAGCTTTCACATAGGTAACCTAAAAAGAACATGATGAAAATTTTGTTCAGGGAAGATAATGAGATAAAAATGTCAACGACTATGATAACATTGGTGACTACATAATAATCATTATTAATTAACCTAAATAAGATAAAAAAGGGATAATTTACTCAATTTAGCATGCATCAATACTATCCACACTAAAAGAGAACTATCCACATCAATACTATCTCTGATGCAACTAGAGATTATGCTCTTCTGGACAAATATGCCCAACAAATTTTGGTTTCCTAGATGTCACGGGATTTTTTGCTTTGTAGTTATAAGAGGCCTGCGCACATTATTGATGTTGCTTGTTAGCTTCAGTTTATAGTAGTAAGTTCTGTGTCTTGTGACTTTGAGGATTTGACACCTCAGCTCTGTCATTTACATGGGTATACTTGTTCTTTTCTCACTTGGATTTGAGATCCCCTTGTTGTGTAGGGTTTTTTTCATTCACAATGCAATGCCCCAATCTCTGATCAAGAAAGACAGGTTTATCACAATTGTATCCTCAAGAGCATAGTCACCCTAACTGATCACAACCATTGGTGCATTCTGTTCATGTACTTGAAGATCCACGAATAGAATTGTGGATGGATTGATTTGTTGGGACATTTTGAAAACACATGACCAGATGTTCTTGCTGTAAAATCAGATTGACACAGTTTTGGGTAGATGCGTGTAGCTCATTTTAACTTAGTTTTTTGATCTATTGTTGTATAGTGTTAATGTCCTCCAGGGAAAAATCAGTATCATCTCCTTTGGATACCATGTCAATTAATAAAAACTTATAAAGCTCATATGAACATTGTACTAATAGTGCATGTCCTTATACTGCTTGTTGGATCTACTGTGTTTCTCCACCCCTACCGAGCAAGCTTCCCACATGCCAAAATGGTGGCTAACATTTGGCTCCAAGTGTCCTTGGAAACACATGAGAACCCTTGAAAGTTAAATCCCATCGAAATGAAAGTTGTGCAAGAAACCAATGAGCCAATGTAACCATGTAATGATTGTCGGCACAATGAAACTATCTATGTTTGATCATGATAAATAGGGACACATCGAAGCTTGAATGGTCATGTGTTTTAATCTTTGACATAAGTGTATTAAACCACTTGTGTTCACTTGTTTTTCCTTTTATGAAAACATTTCATAAGAAAAAATTGCATTCACATGCTGTCATATTCTCTAGATCAACCTTCTCTTCATATTGTCTGAATTTACCATATTTAACTAGCAAGTGTCCATCGCATCTAGAGTCTTCCAAGTAGATCATTTCAATCTTGTTTTCTAGCCTACTGAGGGCTGGGAATGACCATGAGAGATTCATACTTCTTTAGCTATATAGAAGTGTAGCTCTAAGAGAGCTTGAAGACACAGATAGGTTTCCTCTGTTCTAAGTTCTAGTATCCATGCTTCTTTCGAGTAGCAAGTCATCAATTCAGAGTTCCTTTTCCTTGACCTCGAGTGGTAGGACTCATGAGTGGTGGATCCCTTGCATTGGAGCACACCATATGATCTTTCCTAGGATTATGTGGAAGGGGCACGATTCCAGTGCCTTTGTTGAGATCCATGCTAACCTAACTCTGTTCTTACAGATTTCATTGGAGCTTGTCATCTTTGTAATACCTTAGATTTTAATCTTTCATTTTCATGTTTGGTTTTCTTATCCGTTAATTTCAAGTGAGAAACATTACAAATTCTCAATTTTCTTTTGTCCTGTTGCATCATTTTCCAGTAAGCCTCAATATTCTTCTTGCTTTGTTTATAAGTAACCTAGCTGGAAACCACCAAAGAAGCCAGAATTGATCCCTCCTTGGTGGTTTTGGATTTTGGTTCTGATATGGCTTGGAATTTGGTAGTCACCAAATGTCTTTGAAATAACCATCTAAGTTGGTCATTCGTAATTAATGGTAATTCTGATCTAACTGGCATTGGATCTGGTCACTAGAAATGATTCTGTCAGGTCAGAATTGGTCAGGAAATGATTCCAATATGACTATCAAACAGGAAGCACCTCCAGCACCTGGAAATTCTGCTATAGAAAATAGAGAAACTTGCTTTAATAAAAATGTTATACGTTATTTGAAGTTTGAACACAGTGGCATCTGCTTTATATCACCTAAAAATTTTTATACTGAAGCATTTTTCAGTGTATTTTTCATCTTTCTGGGGCTGCAATTTTCTTTCTTCTAGGAAATTCTTTGGCTGGTAGCTGACCATCTTCTGGAGTTATTTATTTAGTATTAGTTTCTAAAAATTTATCATAGAGTGAAGCATTTACTCTTAAGAATAATTTGCAGCATATTGTTCCTGGGGTGTTTTGCTTGGGGGGGGGGCCATGGTAGTTTTTAGAAACTAGAGCCTAGAAGAATTATTATTATTAAAAAATAAAATATTTTCTTAACAGAAACAAGAAAATAAACAACATTAAAGTACACAGAAATATAGATAGTCACACCAGCTATACCTGTAAGTAATATGAATTGATGAGTAGCTGATTGACCCACCTAGAGGATGTAAATTTAGGTGTTGTATGGGGTAGATGATATAATGAAGACGATTATCAGTGATTTAGTCATTCCTTTGAGAAGATTGACCTTTTCCAACACTGGGTGGAGGCAGATATTATGCATTTATGTTTTCCCATTTATCCAATCAATTGATAAATTTAAATCTCTAAATACTTGTAGTAGTTCACCACTTGCTCCATAGAAATTCTTAAAAAGGCTGCCAAGGCTTTCAGTTTCGTCCAATTATTTGAGCTCTTCCCGAGAACCAATTTGAATGAGAAGTAAAGAGAGTTAGAAAGAAATAAAGCACCCCCTGCACCACACCACAAGGGTTTCCTTTACGTTTACGATCAAATAAACTCCAGGGTGTCTTTATGGTATTTCTAAAGTCCCATTCTCTCTCACAGGCTTTGGGCTTGGAACCAATTTAATCTCATCATAAACAATACATAATTTTATAGAAAAATTCGAGAGGGGTGAAAGAGTGTTCTTCAACAATAGTGGCATTCCTTACTAACCAAATTCTTCATGCTGCAATACAAGGAAGGTCCTTATGATCTGCAACTAAAGTCTTTTCCACCCAGAGTTCAAGTACACTAGTGAGGTGTTCTCCTTCTCACTTTCCATTGTCTCTTGTTAGAGTTATAAACTCTTTATGTACCTCCTTAGAAAATCGGCAGTTTGTAACAATATGCTGTGCAGATTTTCTGTTATTCCTCCAAAGAATGTAGAAGCTGGGACCTTGCCATGATCTCCTCTAGAGCACATCCTAAAAGAGAATCTTGTTTGCTAAATCAAGCTAGAATAAAATCATAGATTTTGGAGGAGCTTTGAGCTTCCAAACGGGCTTCCACTGCCAGGTAGCCACTTGTAAGTTGTGGATCAACTTCTGAGCATCCAAATAGGCTTCCACCACCAGGTAGCCATTTCTGGATCATCCAAAAAACTAGTTGAGTATCCTGATTCCTAACTTGGCAGTTTAATCTCCACCTACAGGATGTTTTGACCAAAAAATTTTCATTGATCTTTTTGTGCAATGCGTATTAGAATAGAAATTATTGAATGGACCTTGAACTGAAGCAATGGAATCTGAAGCCATACAAGGAATGATGTTGAACATAACTCGGAGGAATTTTCATCTTTTTGTATAATTAGAAATTAATATAATTTATATATTAATCATTTAAATATGTTACAGTTCACCTGAAACAAGTGAGACAATGACAAATTGTATTATTCACGGATAAGTAGATGTAACATACCCCGTCAAGGATTATTATTATTATTAATATTATTAATTTTTTTTTTGTCAGGGTGTAGCCTTCTTCTCCTTTGAGTGGTCTTCTTTTACATCTAGGGTGCTCACTTTGTATTACTTCTCCTGGGAGGATGACATGTGCTGAACACTCTAAAGCTGCGATGACTGAGGGAATGTGCCACGTGACCCACCAGGGTGACTTCTTGCGTCATACTATGTGGACCTCTTTGTCATATTTTGACACAACAGGACCATTTGACACAACAGAACCATTACTCAGGTCTTTATGCCAACCTTAATATTGTATGGAACGAATTTCAAGAATTTTCCTGCTCGAAGATAGGTTGATGGATTTTGAGGGCAAAGTAACACAGTATTCCTTTTTGAAAAATCTGGAGGGCACAAGGGCTTGACTAGAGGCTTTCATGCCTAGTTTTTACCATAGCATTGAGGAATGGATAAGGCCCATATTCTGGCCAAGGATAATCATCCAAATTTATTCTAAATCTGTTCTATGTGTGCTATCCTGGGCAGGAACAGAGACCTGAAACTTAAGCTGTTTTCTTTTCAGGTGAAAAGGCTCCTGTCCTGACTACATATCGGATATCCACATATATAACATGTGTATGCACAGCTGACTAGTGGCTAGACCAGCATGGATGCTTGCGAGTTGTCTTACTTGCACAAGATTTGTCAATGAATATCCACCAAGCTTTCTTATCGCCAGTACCCTTGGTGCATCTACACGTCTACTACAAGGGAGGCCTTAATGACACATAGGATAAACCCAGGTAGTTTAGGTTGCATAAGACCTTCTGAACCACCATATAAAGGTTTAGGTTCTTTCAATATATTCGTACATATAAAAGCATTGTAAATTTCTAAAGGAAAAGTCCCTAGTCATGAAACTTTTAACACCTATAGGAGAATTCCTTTCACTAGTCCACCATATCAACATCAACTCAAGCAATTCAAGGATTTAACAGAGTAGTTTACTACCATTGTATAAGGTGATAGTTGAGTCAAGGTCTTTTAATGGCACTAGGTTTCCAAGACTTTAAATTAACCTATTCACAACTAAAATCTACTACAAATTCAAATCCCAAGAGTCACAAGAGATCTTACTCTCAATTGCATATTAAACTTGTTTATTTTCTTTAGATCCAGTAGCATACCTACTTCCATGATGTATGGCATGTGTTATGGGTTCTCTTTGATCTTCATTGTATCCCTTAGCAATTTTATCAGTGTGGTGATCGCTCTCTTCCTAAGCCAAAACCCATTAGACTGGATCACAGAAAGATCACCTAATTCTTCTCATATATGTGTAACAGTGTTCTCATTACCTGGAGGCTCTATTTACTCAACCTATTATATATACATGGCAGAGCACTTTTTATTTATTAGATCCTAACCTTATCTATTTGGCCTTGATAGTGGTGAGGATAATTTGGTTGAAATCTTTGGTTTCCAACATCATTGCAAGAGAGTGTGCCCATAGAGGTCTCATATAATGCATCAAAGCATACTATCAACAGTGTAAATGTTACTGTTTGAACCCAGCAGATTTTATCATCTAGTTTTGAACCCATCAATCTAATATATGAAGATCCAGTATTAGTGATGCAACCATTCTCTCATACTCTCTTTGAATTTAAGGATCACGTCTCTTGTGAGAAACATATATAATATTTTTGTACTTAAATATGAACTCAGAAATACTTACCAACACATCAAAATTTTGAAATATCTTTTGCTGAAAATTTCAGAAATACTTACCAATGTCATCTTGAAACAGAGGGGTGAAAGAGTGTTCTTCAACAATAGTGGCATTCCTTGGTAACCAAATTCTTCATGCTACAATACAAGGAAGGTCCTTATGATCTGCAACTAAAGTATTTTCCACCCAGAGTTCAAGTACACTAGTGAGGTATTCTCCTTCTCACTTTCCATTATCTCCTGTTAGAGTTATAAACTCTTTCTATACCTCCTTAGAAAATGGGCAGTTTGTAACAATATGCTGTGTATATTTTCTGTTATTCCTCCAAATAATGTAGAAGCTGGGACCTTGCCATGATCTCCTCTATAGCACATCCTAAAAGAGAATCTTGTTTGCTAAATCAAGCTAGAATAAAATCCTAGATTTTGGAGGAGCTTTGAGCTTCCAAACGGGCTTCCACTGCCAGGTAGCCACTTGTAAGTTGTGGATCAACTTCTGAGCATCCAAACAGGCTTCCACCACCAGGTAACCATTTCTGGATCATCCAAAAAACTAGTTGAGTATCCTGATTCCTAACTTGGCAGTTTAATCTCCACCTACAAGATATTTTGACCAAAAAGTTTTCATTGATATTTTTGTGCAATGCTTATTAGAATAGAAATTATTGAATGGACCTTGAACTGAAGCAATGAAACCTGAAGCCATACAAGGAATGATGTTGAACATAACTCGGAGGAATTGTCATCATTTTATATAATTAGAAATTAATATAATTTATTTATTAATCATTTAAATATGTTACAGTTCACCCGAAACAAGTGAGACAATGACAAATTGTATTATGCACGGATAAGTAGATGTAACATACCCCCTCAAGGATTATTATTATTATTAATATTATTATTTTTCTGTCAGGGTGTAGCCTTGTTCTCCTTTGAGTGGTCTTCTTTTACATCTAGGGTGCTCGCTTTGTATTACTGCTCCTGGGAGGATGAGATGTGCTGAACACTCTAAAGCTGCGGTGACTGAGGAAATGTGCCATGTGACCCACCAGGGTGACTTCTTGTGTCATATTGTGTGGAACTCTTAGTCATATTTTGACACAACAGGACCGTTTGACACAACAAAACCATTACTCAGGTCTCTATGCCAACCTTAATATTGTATAGAACCAATTTCAAGAATTTTCTTGCTCGAAGACAGGTTGATGGATTTTGAGGGCAGAGTACCATAGTATTCCTTTTTGAAAAATCGGGAAGGCACAAGGGCTTGACTAGAGGCTTTTATGCCTGGCTTTTACCATAGCATTGAGGAATGGATAAGGCCCATATTCTGGCCAAGGATAAGCATCCAAATTTATTCTAAATTTGTTCTATGTGTGCTATCCTGGGCAGGAACATAGACCTGAAACTTAAGCTGTTTTATTTTCAGGTGAAAAGGCTCCTGTCTTGACTACATATCAGATATCCACATATATAACATGTGTATGCACAGCTGAATAGTAGCTAGACCAGCATGGATGCTTGCGAGTTGTCTAGCTTGCACAAGATTTGTCAATGAATATCTACCAAGCTTTCTTATCGCCAACACCCTTGGTGCATCTACAGGTCTACTGCAAGGGAGACCTTAATGACACATAGGCTAAACCCAGTTATTTTAGGTTGCATAATACCTTCTGAAACACCATATAAAGGTTTAGGTTCTTTCAATATATTCGTACATCTAAAAGCATTGTAAATTTCTAAAGGAAAAGTCCCCAGTCATGAAACTTTTAACACCTATAGGAGAATTCCCTTCACTAGTCCACCATATCAACATCAACTCAAGCAATTCAAGGATTGAGCTGAGTATTTTCCTACCATTGTATAAGGTGATAGTTGAGTCAAGGTATTTTAATGGCACTAGGTTTCCAAGACTTGAAATTAACCTATTCACAACTAAAATCTACTACAAATTCAAATCCCAAGAGTCACAAGAGATCTTACTCTCAATTTCATATTAAACTTGTTTATTTTCTTTAGATCCAGTAGCATACCTACTTCCATGATGTATGGCATGTGTTATGGGTTCTCTTTGATCTTCATTGTATCCCTTAGCAATTTTATCAGTGTGGTGATCCCTCTCTTCCTAAGCCAAAACCCATTGGACTAGATCACAGAAAGATCACCTAATTCTTCTCATATATGCGTAACAGTGTCTCATTACTTGGAGGATCTATTTACTCAACTTGTTATATATACATGGCAGAGCACCTTTTATTTGTAGATCCTAACCTTATCTATTCGGCCTTGATAGTGGTGAGGATAATTTGGTTGAAATCTTTGGTTTCTAACATCATTGCAAGAGAGTGTGCCCACAGAGGTCTCATATAATGCATCAAAGCATACTATCAACAGTCTAAATGTTACTGTTTGAACCCAGCAAATTTTATCATCTAGTTTTGAACCCATCAATCTAATATATGAAGATCCAGTATTAGCGAAGGGAATTCTCCTATAGGTGTTAAAAGTTCTCTTGTGAGAAACATATATAATATTTTTGTACTTAAATATGAGCTCAGAAATAGTTACCAACACATCAAAATTTTGAAATATCTTTTGCTGAAAATTTTAGAAATATTTACCAACGTCATCTTGAAACAGAAATCTTGAAATCGAGAAAGGGAAGGAAGGTGCATACCGTTGAACAAACTGGTGAAAAGCGCAGTGCCTCTGTGTTATTAGTCAGCATTGGAGTCTGAGAGCGAGCTTGTAGATGCGCTTGAGGCCGATCACATAGGCTGTGGCGAGTGTTATCTCCCACAATACCATCTCTTTCGAAGTGTATCTCGATTCTCTACTATATACGAACTATGGGAGGCCCTAACGGACCAGAGAGAGACGGACCAGAGAGAGTCGGCCTCGCTCAGCCAGCAAGAAGGACGAACCAGAGAGAGTCAGCCTCGCTCAGCCAGCAAGAATATCGGTGTGCAAAAATGGGGCGAATCACTCTATCCCCTCCCTCTGATCCTGTAAATCCAGGCGAAGGCCATGGAAATCTGGAAAATCGGGGGCGAATTTCATGTTTCCAGTTTTGTGCACCCTTTTTTTGGTGGGCTAATATTAAATAATTAATTATTTTTAAAATATTTATTGGGCTAACTTTATTAAACTATAAAAAATTAGTTTTATATAAAAAAATCACCCTAATAAAATTTAAAATCCCTTAAAATTCGCCTTTGGGCTAAAACTCGCCCCTAAAATTTTCCCTGCTCAAGCCAAAGTCAAGAACAAGGACAAAGGTATGACAAATCCCAAGTCCAATGTCATTATTGTAAAAAGTATGGGAATTATGCCAATGAGTGTAGAAAGAAGAAAAATGACATGAATAAGAGGCAAAATTTTAATTTTACAAAAGAAAGTCAGAACCAAAGTAATGTACTTCTAACATGTAATGTAGCACAAGAAAAACAAGAAGATGTATGGTTCTTAGACTCAAGTTGTAGTAACCACATGACTGGAAACATAGCAATGTTTTCCAATCTGGATGAAAATGTGAAGTCTGAAGTGACAACGAGGATTGAAAGCAAAGTCTTTGTCATGGGAAAAGGAAGAGTATCAATAATCATAAGGAAGGGAGAGCATAAATTTGTGCCAGATGTCTATTATGTACCTGGCCTGAAATGTAACCTTCTGAGCATTTGACAGCTTGTGAACAAGGGCTATAATGCATTTTTTAAGAATAATGTGTGTACTATCATGGACATACCTCCAAGTAAAAGGGTCATTTCAGAAGTGCATATGACAAAGAATAGGATGTTTCCTCTCAAGCTGAGAACAAACTTGAAGGAAGGAGGCATGGTAGCAGCACTCACACAAGAAGTCTTTCAAGAAGAAGTGAAAGATGAAAACTGGTTATGGCATTTGAGATTTGGACATCTCAATTTTGAAGGTTTGAACCTCTTCCATAGAAAAGGGATGTTAAGATGATTACCACTTATAGAGGAACCAGACATCCTGTGTGAACGATGCATCTTGGGCAAACAACCCAGAGAATCCTTTCCAGCAGGAAAGACTATAAGGGAAAAGGAACTCTTGGAGATTGTCCACTCAGATTTGTGTGGACAAATGCAAACACCATATTTAGCTGGCAGTGTTTATGTTTTGAAATTCATAGATGATTACACTAGAAAGACATGGGTGTACTTCTTGAAACAGAAGAGTGAAGTGTTTGAATAGTTCTACCACTTCAAAGCTCTTGTTGAGAATAAGAGTGGAAACTACATAAAAGTGCTAAGAACTGACAGAGGAGGAGAGTATATCTCCAAATATTTCCTATGTATATGTAGGGAGAATGGCATACACAAGCAGTTTACCACAAGGTACACACCACAACAAAACGGTGTTGCAAAAAGGAAGAATAGGACCATCATGGACATGGTCAGAAGTATGTTGAAGGCAAAACATTTTCCAAATGAGTATTGGGTTGAAGTTGTCAATTGTGCAACATATATTTTGAATATATTCCCAACCAAAGTTGTTATGAATAGAGTTTTGGAAGAAGCATGGAGTGGAACAAAGTATTTTTTCACTCACATGAAAGTATTTGGATGTGTGTCATATGCACATGTCCCAGATCAACTAAGAAAGAAGTTGGACAAAAAGGGGTAGAAGTGTATCTTTTTTGGATACAGTAATGAGTCCAAGGCCTACAAAATCTATAATCCATCAACCAAGAAGGTTATAATTAGTAGAGATGTGCAGTTCATTGAAGAAGAATCTTGGGATGGAAGCTTAGAGAAAACTGTGAACGTGAAGACATGTGTGTCTCACGAAGAGCAAGAGGAATTGATTACTGAAAATAATTCCTCCACTGTGGTTCCTCCTCCACATACATAAGCTCATCAAAGCACACCAGAAGAAGGAAACAGAATAGCCTTGAGAAATCAACGAAGTGCTTCTCCAAGCACACCATAGGGATCAGAAACTCCCTCGAGTTCAAGTGGAACTCCAAGCACACCAATAAGACCAAGATTTCGAAATTTGAGTGAAATTTATGAGCAAGAAGCTAATAATAATAAAGGTTTGAATTATCTATTTTCTTTGTATTTTCATGTTGATAACCCAATTCGTTTGGAGGAAGCAGTAAAAGAAGAAAAATGGATTGAAGCAATGAATGAATAGATTGGTGCAATAGAAAATAATGATACATGGGAGTTAGTGGACCTCCCAAAAGGTAAAGAAGTTATTGGAGTAAAATGGATCTATATGACCAAGAAAAATGTTGAAGGAAAAATATAAAGGCATAAAGAAAGACTTCTTGTCAAAGGCTAGAAGCAGCAAAAAGGAAGAGATTATGAAAAAACATTTGCACCAGTTGCAAGGATGGAAATAGTGTGGACAATGTTGTCCATTGCAGCACAAAAAAGGTGGAAATTCTGCCAAATGGATGTGAAATCAACATTTCTGAATGGAGTGTTGAAAGAGTAGGTATATGCTGAACAACCTCCGAGCTATGAGATTGAAGGCAAAGAACACAAAGTGTGCAAATTGAGGAATGCTCTTTATGGGCTTAAGAAAACACCAAGAGTATGGAACAGCAGAATTGATGCTTACCTAATAGAAAATGGATTTGAAAAATGTGATGGTGAACCCACATTCTACATTAAAGAAAATGATGGTAAGATCCTTATTTTTTTTTTATATCTAGATGATTTAGTTTTCACGGGCAATGAAGTTTCTCTCATTGTTGATTTTAAAGTAGTCATGAAGAGTGAATTTGAAATGACTGATTTGGGTTTATTGAGATACTTCTTGGGCATAGAATAAAGCAAAATGAAAAGGGATTTTTTATTTCCTAAGAAAAATATGTTGCAGAAATTTTGAAGAGGTTTAACATGGAACACAACACAGCAACATTAACTCCAAATGCCATGGGGTTAAAGTTAAGCAAAGAATGTTGCAGCACAAATGTCAATCCGACATTGTATAAGAGCATAGTTGGCATCCTCATGTATTTGACTGCAACTAGGCCCGATATTATGTATGCTGTAAGTTTAATTTCCAGATTAATAGAGACACGAAAGGAGACACATTGGCAAGCAGCCAAGAGAATATTGAGGTATGTTATTGGAATGAAGGAGTATGGTGTTCTATACTCCTCAACTGATAATTTTAAGTTGATTGGTTACACTGACAGTGATTGGGTTGGAAGTGTAGATGATAGAAAGAGCACATATGGGTATGTGTTTCATTTGGGATCGGGAGCCATTTCGTGGGCTTCCAAGAAGCAATCAATAGTTGCATTATCAATAGAAGAAGAAAAATATGTGGCAGCAATAGTAGCAACATGCCAAGAAATATGGATCAGAAGGCTGATGAGAGATTTGTGTCATGAGCAAGACAAAGGAACCATAATTTATTGTGATAATAGCTTAGCAATAGCATTCTCAAAGAATTGTGTTTTCCACAAGATAACAAAGCATATTGATGCAAAATATCATTTTATAAGGGAATTGGTTAACGATGGTGAGATGTTTTTGCAGCATTGCAGGACGAAGGAAAAAATTGCTGATATCCTCATAAAACCATTAGGACAGAAGAATTTTTAGTATCTTAGAAAATGTCTGGGAATGACTGATGGTGGTAGTTGCGATTAAGGGGGAGTGTTGGAATTTTACTCCCAGCCACCGCCATGAATGAGAAGCGGCAGTAGCCCAAAATTTCATAAATTTTGTGCAGAGAAGGACAAGCAAAGATCCAAGAAGCTGGAGGCATGTTCATGCAATCCACACAAAATATCAACAAAGTACCCAAGCCTTAAACTCTCTGTGTATTTCCATCTATCACATTGACTTACCTTTTGCCCGTAACTTGCAATCACAAGTTTTTCGTTTTAACCTTAAAGCCTTTCGCCATATGTTATTCTACCGTCGATGCAATATCTAGTGGGACCCACCTTAACTTTACCGCATGAGCCAAAAAGAAATTTGCGCCTTATTTCCTTTATACTTCCTTACTTCACTTACCAAAACTTCAGGTGCATCGTAAAGTGCACTTCGAATTGTTTTCCACTTACCTTTCTACCATCACAAGCTATGTTATTTGTAGTGCGATGTGATTGTGCTATTGTACATCACATTCGCAACCATTTGTGTTTATCACTTAGCGCGCGCAAGTTAAGTTGTTTGTTTTGCGGTGCGATCGTGCCATCGCACATCACGCCCGCAACCTTTTATGTTTACCCATGTTTGCGCCAGTTAAAGTTAAGACCGTCGATCTGCGATCTGCGATGAGAATCTAGATGCGATGAGGACTCGGAGCCACAACAAATAAAATTTCAGATCCGCCAGTTTTATGTTTTGAATGTGTCTTCGCATGTTTTTGTGTATACATAAAAATACAGCCTATATACAGATTTAATGAAAGAATGGGTCTTTTGATAGCCCAAGGATGATTGTTTGTTGTATGTCAGTTCAACATTGAATTAGCATTAAGTAGAATTAGGTTTTACAGGCTTCAGCCATTTTGATATAAGTAGAATGTAATTTTATTGTGTTTAGAGAGAGAGAGTTAAATAGAAAACAAAAGTTTGATCCTCTTATGTGTTCTACACTGCTTATGTGTATTGAATGTTTTGTTTAATTTCCACATTTATTTGAAATCTCTATGTTGTGGGGGAAACACATTTCCTCTGTCTGATTGTGTTCAGAAATTTCAACATTTATTAGTATCTCAAGGTTGTTTCAAGCGGCTCGATGTTGATGCATCTCTTGACTATCTCGATTGCGCAACCACCTGTTTGACATAATATATCTAGAATGATAATGCCTCAAAGAGTTAGAAATTACAATTACAGTTTTGTTTCAATTCGTCTGTGCTCTCCTTTATTATACAATTTTATCTGAATTTTTGTTGTGAATAGTGTTGATTTTAATTGATACAAATTATTGTCAGAAATTTAATGAAATCAAGTGGACTCGAATCCACATTGTTATTCGTTTTCCATGCCCTTTTTTTGGTAGAAATTGCTATAGATCTAAAACGCCTTAATAATCATATTATCTTTCAGTTCTCAGAGAAAAATCATGCTAAAGTAGCTTGTTCCTAGCGTCATTGAAATAAATCACGAATGTAAATATTATATATACTTGGATATCCACCTTGGAAGAAATTCATTCTCGAGCAATAGCGATTCGCCAAAAAAATGAACTTGTTAACCACAACTATTTCCTGCCTCTGAACAAATACAAATCGATGCCTACATGTGGGATACTTGGGATTCTCAGACAAGATGCTTATGTGGCTCAAATATCATCACTATCGAAGACCCTATAGAGACACAGAGCTAGGAGGTCCACTCGCGGATACTTTCAAATGGATAAATCAACGCTTCTTACAGGAGTATCACTCTCAGGAAGAAATTTAGTTATGCATCATTGGGCCAATGAGTTCCCTAAAAATATTTTCTTAAGAGCACTTGAATAATTATATCACATTTTTTTTTCCTATCCATCCATGGAGGATTTCCTAGGAGCTCATGAAGGGAAAATATGGGTCATGGAAGGTGGTCCAAGTTCGAAGCTTACATTAGTTTTTTTCACTTGGTCAGGCATGACGATGTAACATTTAGCTTGGGGGCTAAAAGAAATGGACCTACACCAAACATAGATCCATAAAAATCTTTCTTTTATGTGACAATGAGAGAGTTCCACTAGGGCTCTTTCATTATTTCTTTGTGTTCAAACTCCTTGTTTCCATATTGAAAAGAAAAACCTCCCCTTTTAGGAAGAAAGAAATTTTTGAATGAGTTATTACTACTTTATGCTCCTCTACATTTTTTGTGGTGCAACAGATGAGATAATGCTAAGAATTATCGAGGCATTAGAGAGATCAACTTTGTTTTATTGAATATCCCCATTTCAATTTTGTGTGGAAAAGATGTTGAACTTATATCCTCACCTTCCCTCACCCCACTCTATGCTTCAAATCGAGGGATCTAGATTTCATGAAAATTATGGATCTAAAGATTCCAAGTGATCTTATGGCTCCTAATGAGGTAATCTATCCATACCAGTATTGTGATCAAAGGATGAAGATATGTTTGGTTAACTCCTCGAAAAAAAACTTTATTGTTGGTGATAAGGAGAACCCTTCTTGTATTTTTCAATCATTCTGTTTAAAGTAATACATGAAGTAGAGTTGATAGAGTAACTTCTATTTAGTAGGGTGGCTCATTAGACCCAAAGGATGCAATGTCACACCGTATTGGTTTCACCCTTCTTGTGTGATTCTTTCCATGAATGTAAGACCCTCATGCTACCTCACAAACAATATGGGTCAAGCTCGTGTTGTCACCAATAGTGTGAGCCATACCCCTATTTTCCACCCATTAGTACTATATTCCAAGCTCTTTTTGTTTCCAACAATTTGAGCCATGCCCCTATTAACATCACATCAATGATCCCTCTAACTAATAGATGATTTCTTAACTAGTCCAGCCTTGTCTCTAAAGTATACAAACTTCACTTGAGACATAGGCTTTGTCAGAGTGTTAGTCATCTCCTCATTAGTGGAGATATACTTGAGCATCACTACTCCCTTTTGTACCATATTACAAATGTAGTGCCACTTGATCTTAATATGCTTTATCTTATCATGAAACACTTATTTTTTTGTCAGAATCACACAACTTTAATTATCATAGAATAACACTGTCAATTCCAACATCTGGTTAAACAATATAGAGAGTAAATTTTGAATCCATACACCCTCACAACATGCCAAACATGCTACAATACACTCTACTTATAAAATACTGAGTGTGAGAGAGGTTAGCTTCTTACTCATCCATGGTATCATAGACCCAAACTAAAACATACACCAAATGATTTCTTCTTGTTATCCACACTCCCTTCCAAGTGAAAGTCCATATATCCTTGCATCTGTATATCACCATTAAAATCATATATGAAAGAATAGTCAAAAATACCACACAAATATCTCAATATATGCTTTGTTCTAATCAATTTCTCATGTCTTGGTTCCATATATAACTGGCTCAAGGTGTTTACTAGAAAGAAAATATGTGAAATGAAATTTACCAAATACATCAATAATCTAGTCAAATTAAAGTACATGGAAATATACATCATTGTTGGCTTAAGGGGTCCTGACTTAGGTTCGAAGTGTTTTGTGCAACCAACAAAACCCTCAAACTAATGGCCCTTTCATAAATGATTTTCTTCTGCAGACCAAAGCCTCGCCCGAACCAATATGGGGGTGGTGCTGGAACTAGTTTTCCACACCGAAAGGGATTTTTTTATAAGTCTTTTATCCTTACATAATTCTTATTTGTGTCTGTGGAGCTTCCCAATAAACTAATTCTAAGCGTGGATAAATCCCTTAACAAATATGTATTAACAAATATGTGTCACACATTATATTTCAATCAGATCTAACCCTTCACAGAAACCAGATCTACTTGCAGATAAACCCTTAAATATTAAAGCAGTGTCATGCAACCAAATAAACATACTTAACCCTTACACATGCATAAATAATTACGGTATTAACCCTTACCTCAATATAGACTTGCGCGGAACATATCACTATTCTCAATTTAGATCTAACAGTTAAAGCGGAATAATACTTGCTCACGGATGCAATCTAATTCAACTTATCATTCATTGAGATAAATACGCATTCAATAGCACAGATTCAAATCTAGAATCGTAATAATAAATGCATAATAACTCTAAGGAATTTAACCAAAATATCACATAAAAGCCTAAGTTCGCCAAAATTTCCTCCTGTATTAAAATATCTTCAATTAAGTACAATCTTTCCCTTCTGCGCACACAAAAGTAGAGTCTGCGCAGACATCTCAAGCTAGGTCTCTGTGCACACACCTAACATGATCCTTTCTACCTAGACTGCTGACCCAAAACTTAGATCAGAACATAACACATAAACATAACATATCCCACATGAGATAAGATATCTATTCTTCTCGCATCCTACATATTTATATCTTTCCAAATGCACACATACCATGGTCTCAAACCATAGTTTGAGACTCATGGTTTTCCCTTTTACCCATTAAAATCGTTACGGGGCTTTAACCGGCCCCAAAGCCCCTTTTACATCTGCGCACAGCACATCTAAACAAAACTTTACCCAAAAATACTGAAAATTTCTTTACCCTAGGGGACCATACTCCAACAGGCACCCAACATAATCTAGTGACTTGTCCTGAGTCACTCTGGTCCAACTATTTGAATTTTATCTTTGAATGCCTGCACGGAATGTTGAAATGGAAAAAGGACTTCGACAGTTTGTGTTGTAGTGCTCTGTGCTTCTTCCACCAATTTTGTTGTGGTTGGTCCTTTGGCAGCCAAGCTGATGCTTCGCTAGTTCTGCTGCATAGTTTTGAGGGCTCCATCAATGATCTTTGAGAGCTTCAAGTTATCCTCTGACCATGGATTCATTCATTCATCAAATAAGCATTTTCTTTGGTGTATTGTATCGATTTCCATCTGAATGACGCAGACCTCCTGCAATCATGTGAATCTCTGGGTGGTCAGGAGGGTAAGCGCAACAACCCAAATTTCATCAAACTCCTACTTTTTGGCCCTCAACTATGCTTTCAGTTATTGGATGACAAGCTCATATTAGATGGAGGTCTAAAGACCCATGGTGTCTTCAAGTAGCTTACTGTAAGCATCCATGGTATTGGTGATGCGAGTAGTTGACTCCTACATGAATGTGGTGTGTTATGCGTGCACCTCTAGAGACATCCCTGGTTCTAGCTTCATCTGAAGGTTTGTGATCTTTTTCTCTAGCTAATTGCGGACTGTTTTTATCTCCTATTGTGAGGACTTCAACGTGATGACTCGGATTTCCAACTTGACTATAAGTGGAGCTATAACAAGTACTACGACTTCAGGGAAGGCGTTAGACAATCGGTTGATCAAGGTTTCTAGTACAATCCGTTGATCTTCAGTAGCCCGATGAGTTTCATCTACATTCTGTTGGCCCTTCTGCATCGTCTCTTGTTTTTTATTCTCCGCAGCTATCTTTAAGTTGTGGACATGTTGGTATTGCAACATGGGCCACCACAACCCAACCCTCAACACTTTATGCGCAATTTATTTCCCTGCATAGTGACCTCCTACAACACTTCCATGGGCTTCAACCAAGATGGCTTGTCTTTCGTGCTCTAATACATACCTCTGCAACACCTCATCCGCTCCGAACTTGTATAG
This sequence comes from Pinus albicaulis, assembly GCA_034641835.2. Classification (NCBI taxonomy): domain Eukaryota; kingdom Viridiplantae; phylum Streptophyta; class Pinopsida; order Pinales; family Pinaceae; genus Pinus; species Pinus albicaulis. Next base: position 623,449,470 of record CM076584.1, on the reverse strand, counting down.
TTGTCTAGCAATTAGGGTAAAATGGGCTACGCGGGCTACCAAATCCTTTTTCTGTGGTACTAAGTAGTCTTCTAGTGCCATTCCTATGGTCAATAAATGAATGATGTCTGAAAGTGTTCATAAACCACCTTGATAGCAAACAACTACACATCAGGTAATTATTCTTATAGATTAGTTGGATCTTCCCCACTTTCGATTTGAAACAAGTGGTCAGGTCTGGCGTTGAATCTCCCGGGCTTCAAAATGATTTCAAAATCATACTCCTGGAAAAGAAGTAACCACCGATAAATATTCCCCCCCAACACAAGCTTATTGAACAGTTATTTTAAATTTTAATGATATGTGAACATCTTGAAGTGTCCACCTAATAGATAGTGCAAGTATTTCTGCAGGGCATACACCATTGCCAATCTTTCTCACTTAGTAGTAGAATAGTAACGCTCTGCACTAGAGATTTTTCTGCTAGCAAACGCAATTGGGTGATCAATATCTCCTTCTTCGAGGTGTGCTAAGACATCTCGTAGTGCTATCCTTGATGCATTGACATGTACGTGAAATACCTTTTCCCAATCGGGAAATATAAGAATAGGTGCAGTGACCATATTTTCCTTTAGTAGCTCAAAGCTCTTCTAATACTCCTCATCCCAAAAAAAGGATACATCCTTCTTTAGTAGCTTCTCCATTGGCACAGTGATGAGAGCGTACCCTTGAATAAACTTCCAGTAGTAACTAGTGTGCCTAGGATGGAGCACAATTGTTTCTCAGTGGTGGGGATTTCTAAATTGATGATAATCACAATCTTGGCTGGGTCAACCATCAATCCCTGCTGACATACCACATGCCCAAAAAAAATCCCAAATGGTACGCACAATATGCATTTCTTGATGTTTAGTGAAATTTGGTGTTTCCTGCAGGCATTCAGCATCATGCACAAGTTTGGCACATGCTTCTTTACTAATCCAAAAAATTTCCAATCATCAATATAGCCCTATAGAAACTTATGAATGAATTATTTGAATACTGTTACAACTACGCACGAAAAAATGGCAGGGGAATTCTTCAGCCCAAAAGGCATGACAGTGTACTATAATGATCCCCATTCAGTTGCGAAGGTTGTAATTTTGCGGTCTTCAAGGGCTATTCTGATCTGATGGTACCCTGAAAACACATTAGTGAATGAGTATGCTTCCCGACCTCCCACAATATCCAAAATTTCATCAGAGAACAACGTATGAAAAAGATCATGTACACATGCATCATTCAACTTGCGTAGGTCTACGTAGATCCTTATATCTCCTTTAGTATTCTTTTCCTGGACCACCATGGGGCTTACCCAATCTAACTATTGTACCGGTTCAATGATTCCTGTGGTCACCATCTTATCGATTTCCCCCTTGAATTTATGTTTATATTTGGGGTTTAGGTGATAGGTCTGTTGTTTGATAGGGTGCGCATCCGGCTTCAAGGTGATCCTCATAACACCCACATCCCCGACGATCCCTTTGAGCTCCGAGAACTTCGTACCGAATAGATCCTGATATTCAGTTAGCAGCGCCACGATCTTTCCAATTGTATCATCATCCCAGTAATCCCCAATTTTAGCCATCTTGGGCTGCTCTTTAGTGCCAATGTTGACTTCCTTTAGTTTAAATGGTTTGGTTACATCCACTCCCTGTAATATAGGTTCTGTAAAGGCACATTCTCCTTCTGAATCTAGGATAGTGATAGTCCAGGGGTCCTCATCGTAGTCTTCTACTGACAAATTTTGGTAGTTAAAAGTATCCTGCATCTGCGCATCCTAGGCTAGCACAACACATTCTCACCTAGATAAGGACTCATCAAAGACCAGAGCATCTATATCTTGTAGGGTTTCATCGAGTTTCTCAGTTCCTCCTACTAGACCAAACGTCATCATGAAATCTTCGGCCATTGTACCCCAGTGATGAGTGTGCTGGTGTAGCTCAGCATCCAAATACTAGGTAGTGCAAATTGGTCCTAAGGCATCAATAAACATATAGACCCATTCATTCCAAGTTTTTCCATTCCATACTTCCATCTAGAGAGCCAAGTACTTACGCAAATCCCCTCGACCTGAGAAGAGTTCCATGGGTGGGTTAACAGGAGAATAAAATCATAGGATCATCATTTTTCGGCATTCCTCCCAGTCCTGAAAAGCTTCCTTATGAGTTTCCCACCACCTCGTAGGGTCGTGCCATAGCCAAGTCAAGGGCACCAAACCTTTGTTCTTCAGGGATATATTCTTCAGATGCTTTAATAAATTCCTTAACACTACTGAAACCATCAAAGTGTGGTAGTTCTCTTACCTCTCAGGATCTTTGTGATCTTCAGGCACTGCGGCATAGATACATCATGCAACTAGTTCTGCTATTTTTCTATCTCTCCATCTGAGTCTGAGAGGCATTCATTGTCTTTTTCCCAACATAACATGCCATTAGTTGTGGGATTGATCTAACCATCATCTCGGGCAGTCAATTTGTAAATTTCATCAACATCCTCCTCCTCACACACTGCTTCGATATATTGCGCACCTTCCATTGGATCCAAGGAGAATATTACCCACGTACCCTTTTTTTCAAAGATCATACTTATCCTTTTCAAATTGATGATAACTCCCATGTCAATAGCCCAGTCTAGGCCTAAGAGTGGAGGGTAAGGGTCTGCATCATCCATAATATGGATTACTTCAAAATCTACATAGACTTTAGCACCTGCAATGTCCACCATAACCTTCAGCAATCGTCCTAGTGGAGTGATCTTTTTCTGATTAACCATCGAGAACTTAATAGTGGACCATTCCAGCTTAGGTTCTCCCATCGTTTTCCAGGTTTGATTGCGTAGGACATTGGCATATGATCCTAAGTCGAGGATGACTTGGTCCATTTCATAGTCCCCAATCTACGCATTCATACGCATCTCTTGACTGGTTCTTATTTTGTTCTTATAAATTGTGTTCATAGTTTTAACCTCTATTTGTGGGTCAACCCTTTCTGTGCAGCTATCTATTAATGCTTGGAGATTATCCACTACCTTATAGCTATGCAGTAGATTTATACATGCCTATAGGAATGACTTCATTTCTTCATCTACTTTCGGATCTATCAAAGTCCTTGAGGTAGATGCTTCGTCCTTGGCCATCTCCTTTCACACTTCAATGAAGGTTTCTTTCTCCTTTTTTAGATCGAGGCTTTCCTTTTTATTAGTAGCCCTCCTGATCAGTGATTCAGTTGTAGCTTTTTTCTCAACTCCTCTAGTGGCAATGTCGTTATGCATAATCACATTGATACTTGTCTCATCATCTCAAGGTTCTGCCTTAACCCGTTGTACATTCTACATGGGTTTCTGATGTTTTTCCTGCATCATTTCTATCAGCACCAGGTAGTCTTCAATGACATGGTCAAACTACCTCCAATATATACAAGATTGGCGCACAGTGTTCGTGCAGTCTCTTGCATAATTCCCCACATCCCCATAGTTGTAGCAAATCAGTTGTCCTCGTCCTTGACCTGTGCTTCCACCTCTCCCTCCTCCCCATCCTCTTGCAGGGGATCCTCCTCGCCCTAAGGAAGATAGTGGTGATGAGGGGTTAGCCTGCAACCTATATAGGTTTCCCCTATCTACCATCAGGTTGAGTGTTCAGAATTTTTGCCCGTCGTGACCCACGGACAAGCAGAATCTGCACCACTATTGGTTCAATTCTGGAACATAGGAAGCTAGTCGTGGCCAGTGATCAGTATCATGTCTTCCTGCTACCTGACAGTCAGCACGCCACAGCATGAGGGTACTAGGTCCAGCCATTTGTCTAGGGCATAGAGGACATGGACCTCCAGCCTGCATATAATCTGATAATAGAGGGAATTGATTTGTACTGTGGCCCGACACCCTGTAGCGAATGCACCAGACATCCAGGCTAGCTTCTTTACCCCGACCCCTTTGAAAATTTTGAATTTATATTTGCATCGCTTCTATTTGGCTCTAGATCTACAGTGCCACAAATTGAGTATCATTCGTTGGCACAACTTCTAGATTCATTGCAATCTCCAAGGCTTCTTCTCGAGATTTGATATTCTGCTGACCCATAGGTCCGTGCAGATGTGGTAGAACCATGGTGATAAACCACTCCTTCTGTTGTTTGTCCTCATAGATAAATCCTTCATCACTGATGACCTTCTTCAGCCACTGGTGAGCTTCCCAGACAGACTTTGTAGGTCCCTACTTAAAGTATTTTAATTCAACCACACATTGAGAGTAGGATTTAGACTTCTGGAACTATTGTTTTAAGGGGTACTTAATTTTTTGTATTGACGAGTTTGCGTGCTGACCAATGTATCCCAGAAAGCGATCCAGGGACTTCCCTTCAAAGTCTATGGAGAGATTTGGTATTTTGATAACATCATTATTGATATTCTACGCAGTCCATACCTGTTGAAATTTGGTACCGGAGGACAGGTGGTTCCCTAAGGCTTTGATCTTTGGCCTAGGGAAAAGTGTCCAAAAGAATTTAATTTTTCTCCTAAAGTGACTTTATAAAGTTATAAAGTCAAATCTAATTTAAAAGTGACTTTAAATGATAAAGTTATTAAAGTCTAATTTTAAAGTGACTTTAATAAAGTCAATGTGAAATTAGAAAGGAAAAGTGACTTTGGAAATAAATGACTAAGTGGGTCTTTATTAAAGTGGGGTGAATTAAAAAATAGAAAGTGAGATTTAAATGAGCATTTAATCTCAGCCCTAGATCTTAATCTATTTCAGCCATTGGATTTAGGGATTCCCCAAAAGTCACTTAGGGTTAGGTTAAAGGAGGAAAAGGAGGAAAAGATCATTCATTCTTTCATAAGCAGATTGAGAGAAGGAGAAGGAGAGAGCTGGAGATTTTTCTGAGCAGTGAGAAGGAGGAGGGCAGTAGCAGTGATATTCAGCAAATCCGTATAGCAAGAGCAGAGCACGAAGTTTGAGGCAAGAGGGCACAAATTTCGAGGGAGGAAAGACAGCATTTAATGCTGCACGTTTTTGAGGTCCGTATAGCAGTTTGAAGGCACAGAAATCGAGGTCTGTATAGTAGGAGAGAGAGGGATATTTTTTCAATCTGTATAGCAGAAAAATCAGCACTGAAATCGAGGCCGTACACCAGATTTAAGGCAGTCGTACAACACGTTTTTCGAGGCAGCCGTACAGTAGTTTTGGCAGGTCGTACAGCATGTTTTTTGAGGCATCCGTACAACCGTACAACACAGATTTCAATGCTGTCGATACAACATTTAATGCTGGATTGTTTGCTGTAATTTCTGTTTTTTGTGGGCACGAAAACCGAGATGGAGTTTTGGCACGATTTTTGAGATAAGTACAGTTTTTGAGGTTGCTGTAATTTTTGCTGTGTGTATTTCTGTCTCACTGTAAAAAGCATTTTTCAGAAAAATAAAGAGAAGCTTTCAGACTGGTTTTCCCCAAGAGTTGTAGGGGGTTTTTCCAGGGTCACCTTGACCAAAAATCACTGTGTTATCATGTGTTGAATGGCTGTTTGTATCTGCTGATTTTTATTGCTGCATTTTCCAGCATTCTGAAAAATTTCCAGAATTTGTGTTTTCAGCAATATTTATTTTCCAGCTTGTTGAATGTAAGGATATGGGAAAGGGCATTTAACTAAAAGGAAAAATAAGGTGAAACTGAAAACCGGGGTGGGAAAACAAGAAATTTCTACATGGTATCAGAGCTTGGGTGCTGAAAGTGTAGTTTGGGACAACAAGAAGAAAAATACAGTCCGCTGATTTTTCACTCAGAAAATTCCAGCAAGCTGATTTTTCACACATAATTTTTATCTTTACTACAACAATGCTATTTTTCAGTTTTTAGGACAGCAGGATGTCATTGGGATTGAGGGTGGAGGATAGGTTGGATGGACATACCAAATTACAACATTTGGAAGGAGAGAATGCAGAGTATCTTTGAGGAGGCAGAAGTCTAGGACATTATGGTGCATACCGCACAGAACCCTGTAAATGTGCCTACTGATCCTGATGAGTTGGCATCATATAATAAAAAGAACAACAAGGGTAAGAGACTGATTCTAGACGGAATCAAATACCATTGCATTCCTCATGTGAGAGGAAAGAGAAATGCTCATGAGATGTGGACAGCATTGTCCAATCTCTACCAGAGTACCAATGAGAATCGGAAAATGGTCCTGAAGGAGAAGTTGAAGACCATTAAGATGGGCAATGATAGTGCAGCTGGATATCTCACAAAGATTACTAATGTGAGAGATGAGTTGGCAGCGATTGGAGAGGCCATTCCACCCATTGAGTTGGTGCAGATTGCAGTGAATGGCCTCCCCCATTCATGGATGAACTTTGCTGATGGGATTTGTGCACGTGAGACCCTTCCCACATGGGAGAGGTTTTGGGATGATTGCATTCAGACAGAGATCAGGAAAGGTCAGGTTGGGGCAGCCAAGCCAGTTGAGCAGGATGAGGATGTAGCACTGGTGGTAGGACACAACAAAGGCAAAGGGAAGAAGCAGGCTTCCACAAGCAATGGTGGGGGCAAAGGCAAAGGTAAAGGTAAACAGGATAACACATAGAAGGACTATTCCAAGGTGAAGTGTTGGAATTGTCAGAAGATGGGACACTATGCAGTGGTGTGTCCGGAGAAGAAGAAGAAGAAGGGGAAGAACCAGAGCATGGCAGCTTCAACAGAGGTTGAGGACTTTGCAGATCATTTTGACCGGGAGTTTGGGTTCACTGCGTGTGAGTCCTCTAGTGCGGGATTATCTGCCATAGAGGTTCAGAGGGAGCATGCATTTCCCTCGATTAGCGGAGCATCTTCGGGTATCTGGTATGTGGACAGTGGGGCTTCACGTCACATGACAAGAGTCCGTGAGTACTTCTCAGAGCTTTCAGAGAGTGGCACTGATATAGAGGTAGTACTCGGTGATGACAGAGTTGTTAGAGCAGTCGGTGTGGGAACATTGACATTTCAGAGGGAGTCTAAACCTCCCTTGAAAGTGTCATATGTTCTTTATGTGCCAGGGATGAGGAAGAACCTCATATCCGTCTCAGCTTTGGAGGACAGAGGATATGAAGTACTGTTCAGGGGAGGACAGGTGTTGATGTATCCCAGGGGCACTCCAGCTGATTCAGCTAGAGTGATAGGTGTACGCCATGCAAAGGTGTACAGGTTTGCATTCCAGCCCCTTTTGGCATTGAGCAGTAGTACCGACAGCAGAGCTAGCAGTTCTGAGTTGTGTGAGATGTGGCACCGCAGGATGGGGCACATGTATCATGGAGCCTTGAGGACTTTGCGGGAGATCACTACAGGTGTGCCAGATTTCAGTACTGATCACTTTGATACTCGCAGAGGATGTGCGATGGGCAAGTTTGCCAAATCCCCTTTTCCCAGCAGTGACAGCAGAGCGACTGGGATACTTGATTTGATTCATTCCGATGTGAGCGGCCGGATGTCTCATGTTTCCTTGAGTGGATATGAGTACTATGTTTTATTCATTGATGATCACTCCAGGAGGACCTGGATTTATTTCTTGAAGACCAAGAGTGAGGTCTTCAAACGGTTTCAGGAGTTCAGAGCTCTTGTGGAGACACAGACAGGTCGGAAGATCAAGTCCCTGAGGTCGGACAATGGGGGAGAGTACACCCTTGGAGAGTTTGTTGACTATTGTGCGAAGGCAGGCATTAGGAGGGAGTTCACTGTTCCTTACAACCCCCAGCAGAACGGGGTTGTAGAGAGGAAGAACAGATCCATTGGAGGGGCTGCCAAAGCCATGTTGTATGATCAGGGGTTGCCATTGTTTTTGTAGGCTGAGGCCTGCAACACAGCTATTTATTTGCAGAACAGGAGTCTGCATCGTGCCTTGGGGCATATGACTCCGGAGGAGGCTTTTTCTGGGATGAAGCCTGATATTGGTCATCTTCGTATCTTTGGGTGCATCACATACTCCTACATACCCAAGGAGAAGAGGACCAAACTAGAGCCCACCGTAGAGAAGGGTATCTTTGTGGGCTACAGTGAGACCTCAAAGGCCTTTCGGATTTACATTCCTGCACAGAGGAAAGTTGTTGTCAGGCGGGATGTGAAGTTCGAGGAGGACAGGGCCTTTAAGAGGTCACGGGAGTTAGAGTATCTGGATCAGCCAGACCCTCAGCAGCAGTTGAGTCAGTCACAGGGATCCAGTGGGCAGGGATCAGGAGGATCCAGAGGTACATCTATGACGATGTCAGGTCCGTCAGTGGGGAGTGGCTCACCGAGTCAGAGAGGTGGTGCTACGGGCAGCATGCAGAGCATTCCACAGAGAAGTTCACTAGGGAGTCCACTAATGGACAGTTCACACGGTACCTCAGCATCTACAGGTTCAGGTGCAGGCAGGAGGACATCAGACAGACAGTCAGGAGTTCAGGCTCTTGATGTTGAGGAGGAGGAGTTTTATTCTCCAGCAGGAGCAGTGTGCTCAGGGAAGAGGAAGCCCAAGTGGCTTCAGGACACCTTGAGAGATGCCACATCTGTTGCTGAGCCTAAGAGGCCGGTCAGAGAGAGCAGACCACCCGAGAGGTTTTGTAGCTATATGGCAATGGCTACCAGCATCCTTGACTCTGAGCCTTCTAGCTATGAGGAGGCAGCTAGCCAGCAGGTCTGGAGAGAGGCCATGCAGGAGGAGTATTCTTCTATCATGAAGAATGATGTTTGGGAGGTGGTGCCGAGGCCTGAGGGCAAATCCGTGGTTACTTCTAGATGGATTTACAAGGTAAAGCATGCTGCAGATGGCAGCATTGAGAAATTCAAAGTGAGGTTTGTGGCTAGAGGGTTCTCCCAGGTAGAGGGAGTTGATTATGAGGAGACCTTCACTCCCGTGGCTCGATATACTTCGATCCGCTCCATTATATCGATAGCAGCAGAGATGGGTTGGAAGATCCACCATATGGATGTGAAGACCGCATTTCTCAATGGCTTCATACAGGAGGAGGTGTACATTGAGCAGCCACAGGGCTTTGAGGTGCATGGGAAGGAGTCCCATGTGTGCAGACTGAAGAAGGCCCTTTATGGCTTGAAGCAAGCTCCCAGAGCTTGGTACTCCAGGATAGATACTTACTTGCAGAAGATGGGTTTCACAAAGAGTGAGGCAGATCCGAACCTTTACTATATTGTGATAGGTGAGGAGCCTCTCATTCTGGTGCCGTATGTGGATGACTTAGTCATTACAGGTGCAGAGAGACTCATAGAGCACTGCAAGAGAGATCTTGCGGCGGAGTTTGAGATGAAGGACATCGGCTTGATGCATTACTTTTTGGGTTTGGAGGTGTGGCAGGAGGAGGGGCATTTCTTCCTGGGACAGGGGAAGTATATTGTGGACATCCTTGGCAGATTCCACATGGAGGATTGCAGACCCATGTCGACACCGATGATCACCAACTGGAAGAAGCTTCATGCTTCGGATTCTGAGTTGGTGGATCCCACATTGTACAGACAGCCGATTGGTTCCTTGATGTATTTGGTCAACACTAGACCAGATATTTGTTTTGCAGTCAACACGATGAGTCAGTTTATGTGTGAGCCTAGGAAGGTTCACTGGGTGGCTGCAAAACACATTTTGCGGTACTTGCAAGGGATAGTGGATTATGGTCTGGACTACAGGCAGGGGGATGGAGTGAGATTGGCAGGTTACACTGATTCTGATTGGGCAGGTTGTGCTTCTGATAGGAAGAGCACTTCAGGGTGTTGTTTTGGGTTGGGTTCGGCAGTAGTGTCATGGTTCAGCCGAAAGCAGCAGTCAGTAGCATTGAGTTCAGCGGAAGCAGAGTATATGGCAGCCAGTCTAGCTAGTTGTGAGGCCATCTGGCTTCGCAAGATGTTGTTCGGCTTATTTGGTCAGCCGTTGAGACCTTCAGTGATTTACTGTGATAATCAGAGTTGCATTAAACTCACGGAGAATCCAGTATTTCATGACAGGTCAAAGCATATCGAGATCAAATATCATTTCATTAGAGACTATGTTCAGAAGGGAGCTGTGAAGCTTGAGTATATTCCCACTGATGAGCAGGTTGCAGATATTCTTACCAAAGCCTTACCACGGGGCAAGCATGTCTACTTCAGAGACAAGATGGGTGTCGTGAGGAGCACCTTCCTCGATAAAAGGGAGTGTTGAAATTTGGTACCAGAGGACAAGTTGTTCCCTAAGGCTTTGATCTTTCGCCTAGGGAAAAGTGTCCAAAAGAATTTAATTTTTCTCCTAAAGTGACTTTATAAAGTTATAAAGTCAAATCTAATTTAAAAATGACTTTAAGTGATAAAGTTACTAAAGTGACTTTATAAAGTTATAAAGTCAAATCTAATTTAAAAGTGACTTTAAGTGACAAAGTTACTAAAGTGACTTTATAAAGTTATAAAGTCAAATCTAATTTAAAAGTGACTTTAAGTGATAAAGTTACTAAAGTCTAATTTTAAAGTGACTTTAATAAAGTCAATGTAAAATTAGAAAGGAAAAGTGACTTTGGAAATAAATGACCAAGTGGGTCTTTATTAAAGTGGGGTGAATTAAAAAATAGAAAGTGAGATTTAAATGAGCATTTAATCTCAGCCCTAGATCTCAATCTATTTCAGCCATTGGATTTAGGGATTCCCCAAAAGTCACTTAGGGTTAGGTTAAAGGGGGAAAAGGAGGAAAAGATCATTCATTCTTTCATGAGCAGATTGAGAGAAGGAGAAGGAGAGAGCTGGAGATTTTTCTGAGCAGTGAGAAGGAGGAGGGCAGCAGCAGTGATATTCAGCAAATCCGTATAGCAAGAGCAGAGCACGAAGTTTGAGGCAAGAGGGCACAAATTTCGAGGGAGGAAAGACAACATTTAATGCTGCACGTTTTTGAGGTCCATACAGAAGTTTGAAGGCACGAAAATTGAGGTCCGTACAGCAGGAGAGAGAGGGTTGTTTTTTGAATCCGTACAGCAGAAAAATCAGCGTTGAAATCGAGGTCGTACATCAGACGATGTACCGTACAAAGACGTTTTTCGAGGACTCTTTCATTCGCTTTTGACAGACGACAAAGACGTTTTTCGAGGCAACAGATGTACCCGCATGTTACGTATTTCAATGATGTCCGTACAGCATTTAATGCTGGAATGTTTGCTGTAATTTCTGTTTTTTTGTGGGCATGGAAACCGAGGTGGAGTTTTGGCACGGTTTTCGAGATAAGTACAATTTTTGAGGTTGCTGTAATTTTTGCTGTGTATATTTTTGTCTCACTGTAAAAATCATTTTTCAGAAAATAAAGAGAAGCTTTCAGACTGGTTTTCCCCAAGAGTTGTAGGGGGTTTTTCCAGGGTCACCTTGACCAAAAATCACTGTGTTATCATGTGTTGAATGGCTGTTTGTATCTGCTAATTTTTATTTCTGTATTTTCAGCATTCTGTAATTTTTTCCAGAATTTGTGTTTTCAGCAAAATTTATTTTCCAGCTTGTTAAATGTATGGATATGGGAAAGGGAATTTAACTATTTTGGAGTAATAAGGTGAAACTGAAAACCGGGGTGGGAAAACAAGAAATTTCTACAATACCGACTCAGCTACAAATCATAATCAATCCATATCCTCGTCTCGCGCACCCTTAAAGGTAGGTAGTTTCATGTGCTCAGCCATATCGTCTGCAGGTGGTGGCAGCGGTGTGGTAGGAGAATTCTTACCCCGATGATGGCATAGCTGGGGGACTGATTTCTACATGCACAGTCCTACCCCGGTTAAAATCAGGTGAATCCCTTAAAGGAATGTATACCAATATATCTCCTTCTTGATTAAGTTGGTAGTGTTTACCGCTTCGAATTTTTCTTCCACTATGGTCGGAGGTCATTCACTCGGTGTGGCCACATAGGACACCCTTTTCACACAATAGCATCTTAATCAGCAATGGAAAGGTTTGCAGGAACTTACCTCTAAACCCTTTGAAGGACCTTCGCTCAGCCTCTGAATAAGACACAAACTAATCAACTACAAACTCTATTACAAACCCTCCCAAAATACTATCAACCTAGTGATCTACAGTCCTAATAATCTTGTTATCAGTATTCTCCAACAATTGGATCAATTAAGGAGTCCACTGTGTGACTTGATCATCTTTCCAACAAGTGTGGAACTCTGCCAACCTTGCCAGCCACTCCTACAGTTCATGTGAGAAGGTGATGAAGAAAATTTCATGCACCTCTGTGAAAATGTACTTGTTCATCCACTCTTCAACAAACATTTTCTTACTTCGATTCTCTTTTATGGAAAATTCCAGAATCTCCTTCTCAAACCAGTCATTGAGTTCAGGCTTCAATGGCTCCCAATGACCTTGTGGTATTCCCAATCTCTCTCACAATATTCTCCCGGTCTCGACAGCAGAACCATTTGCTAGCTTGAGGGGTCTTGACTGAGGCTCGATTTCAAGGTTTTCCAAAAAACCCCTATACTACTAGCCCTTTCAGCAATGGAGTGCTTGCTTAGGTCAAGGTCTCACCCGAAGTGGTATGAGAGGGTGTTGGAACCAGGTTTCCACACCCTAAGAGAGAGAAATTTAATTGAAGTGTTCCTTCAGATCTAACAGACCTGTGTTGGAGCAACCCTAATACAGAAACCCTTAATAGTGTATCGGTGAAATATCTTTAGCAAAGCTCATAATTAATTCAATAGCATGTTAATAGAAGCAAAAAATTCAAATCTAACTAGATCTATGGATTCATCTTCGTATATAGTATCGCATCCACGTTTGCATCAATAAACATCATTACACAGCAAACAGATATAAATAACACATAGCACAGCCAATAATCATAACACATAACACTTCAGCTATCCCAAACAGTCTTCTCATTCATTAACATTCAAATCCAACTTAGAGACTCTATCTACTAGCCCACACACACAACCAGCGAGGTCTGCACACAGCACGACTCAGGGTCTCCGCGCACACAGCCGGTAGGAGCTCTCACCCAAACAATCGACACAAAATATCCACAAGTCCATATCCAAGATTTTTCCAAACATAGCCTACATTTAGACTCGATTTATGCATCTATTTATAACATATTAGCCTACGCTACTCTTTGGTCTGCAAACCGTCGTTTGCGGACTCCTAGTCTATCCTTTGTCCCATTATAATTCATTGGGGGTTTTGACTTGCCCCAAAGCCCTTGCGCTAGACTATATTATTACAAAATATTACAAAATTTCCACTAGGGGACCCTACACCAACACTTTTCCTTCAACTCCATCTCTTGAGCTCCATCTCTTTCTCCTCCCCCCCCTCCCCCCCTCTCTCAAAATTTTTGTCCCCCCTCTCTCTCTTAGTCTTCACTGCCTCCCTCTCTCCTATATATTTCAAATTTTTTTAGATATTTTGATAATTAAAATATTATGCTAAATACTTTTTTTTTTTTTTTTGATATGATACAACTATTTAATTTTATATATAATTCCTATATTTAAAAAGTAAGATTTCAAATGTGTGTTATACATTCACCTAGAGTGAAAATGATAATTTTCCATGCAAATGTTATCTAAAATTTCTAAAATTATTAATGTTCCACCTACCTCCATTAGAGATACATAGAGCGCTTCATGTCTTCCATGTCTTCCAATCGAAACTGTTAATGTTTTATTTCTTTAGGGTATGCTTACTTGAGGATTTTAAAAATATTATATTTTATTATTTTAGATTTATTAAAACAATAGATTAAATAAAATTAACATAATGAGTCAGCATGTATGACTCCTTTTGTGTTAATTAGTCCTCTTTTGTTGATGCCTACAGTGTATATCAACCACATTTATTAATGTGGTTATGATAGTATATATTATAATATAACAAATTTTGTATTATATTAAAGTTAATATGGCATTAATCCAAAACTAATAAATTTAATAATATTAACAATAAAATATACTAATATTGAATTTTTAATATTAATATCTGATTTCCTAATTTAACTTAATAATAATAATCATAATAATGTTTTTTAATATTAATATTAAATTTAGTAAGGTTTCTACATGACATGATAACAAAAATTATATAAAAAAAAATGGAATTTTAAAATGTGGTAAAGAGTTTTTTTTAAGGTAAATTTATGATCTATTCAAACTCAAGGTATATGATAAGGTATATTTTGAGCACTGACAAACATACTTACACATTTCCCTCACACTACGCTATACAATGTGCATCTCAGGGCAATAACATAAAAAATTTCTAATATTTTTCATAACCTAAATCTAGTTGAATTTTCATTTTTAGTAAAATAATATCATATGAACCTCGTTAAATAATTGATGGATTAAATTTTACATATTTATTTATTCTAAAATCTAAATTAAGAAATTCACAATTTCTATTATAGAGGCTCGATCAATCTATATAGCTCGATTGATCGTCTGTTAACTATGTAAATGGCTCGATCAGGGTTTATGAAATCCTTGATTAAGCTATTTGAATGTGAAATTTAAGCACTCTATTGAGTGCGCTTTAAGCGCTCAATCGAGCTTTTGAAGTCCTAAAACCCACAATTTCAACAACAACATTTTGTACCCTAACAAACTCACATGATTTTTTTTTTCCTTGGGTGACAAAGTTGATCGTGATGTATTCATGAGGGCATCCTCTATCGAATGGCATGTGAGTTTGACATTTTCGAATTCATATGATATTTTTCATCTCACTCTTTTAAACATAATGCTTGAAATTCTTTTGAACAATTTTAAAGAGGTTGAATAAAAAAACAATACCATGAAATATACACAACGAAAAAAATTCAAAAAATTACCACTATCTTCGTTTACGAGACCTCTCCAAAAGGGTACTCTTGGATTTTCAATTTTCTTAAATAGTTGAAAAAGCCTTATGTGAACACATGTGTCTACAAAATGCAATTGAAATATTACTTTTCCAATTTCGAAAAATAATAAAAAATATAATTTTACATAAAAATAAAAATAAAAATTAATATGGAAAAATTACCATTCTTTGTGTATATCATGCCATATATGTGTGTGTGTGTGTGTGTGTATTTTAAAATTACACATTTTAGATGAAGTTATGCTACATGAACACACAAATAGCTCTTAAGATATGTGAAAATATTCAAGGACAAACAGTTCTTTAATATAATATTTGCATATTACATGACATTGTTTTTTCTTTGCAAAAAATATCATTAGGATGACAACATAATTCTCCACAACTTTTTTTTACTCTAAATCAAAATCCACAATGCTTATGTGAACTTTGAGGGATTAAATTCGATAAAAGTGTAAAATTTTTAAATTTCATCAGCACATTTGGCCGAAAAGTGTAACCCATGTTCATGCATTCACCCACTTTTATGGTACAAGATAAATCTGTTCATGTTGAAATTGAATTGCGTTTCTTTTATTCCATATCAAGTAGAAAACTTTGGAAACCTGTGGTTTCTATGGTTGTTTCTATTTTAATTTTGGTATTAGTCAATCTTGACATTTGAGTGCACAATTTTTTAAGACTTTATCCAACCCCATCAATAACCTCCACATCGAGCGCAAGTTTCTGGAAAATTTCAAAACTATATAATAAAAATACTTTGAGTATAAAATTATTGGGATATTTCTTGTTACTTCCTCTTTTTAGGTAAAATGCATCCCACTATCACTATCTAAAGGAAACAAATTTCAACATTTCATATAACCAACCTAGATCCATCTTAACTCTAGATATATCATACACTAAGAGGTATCAAATCTCACAAGGTGCAAAACTCTTTTTTGAATGCAAAAAATGAGAAAATGATTACACCTTGAGAGGATTTATACCTCCCAACGCTTTATAGATCTAGAGTTAAGATAGATATGAGTTGGTTTAATTAACAATTATTATTATTATTATTATTATATTTTATTTTTATTTTTATTTTTTAAATTCATTGACTTAAAATATTTAAATAATATAACAAGATTACGACATTTCATTCATATTGAACTCTAAAGTGCCCCTCATAGAAATAACTATTTAGTTTGCTTCTCATATTTGATTTTTGTAACAATACAAATTGTATTTCTATTCTTGATGAAAATATACAATTTTATGAAATGTGTTTCTTTGATTCAAAAGAAAGTTTTTGGTAATGGATTGTTTTGCATTGTCGCATTTCTTCCTTTTAGAAAAATTTTTGTCTGCAAAAAATATGTATATATATTAGTTCAATTTATTGTATGGAAAGAAGATCTTGCTCCAACAATGTTTTTACTAGTAACATAGATTATGATCATACCAATTTCTCGAAACCAGCCTCTAGTAAACAAAATTCGTTATACCATTTTAGGTTCAATTATAAGAAATCGATACAACTATCCCCACAAGCTAAAGAACCCATGGTTAAAATTATTTTAGGATTGAAAAAACATTATGAAGATTCAGGTCAAATGAAGGAAACCAAAGCTATTGACATAAGCTTAGTTTTTTTTCTAATTAAAAATATGATTATATAATATTAATTCTATAGATATACCATTAGCTATGAAAAATGTTTAAAACGATTTAGGTCAAATATAGCTATGGTAGAGATTTATTTCTATATAATTGTATATTTAGTCAGCCTAGATCCATCTTAACTTTGGATCTATCTACTATTGAGAGAGATTAAATATTTCAAGGTATAAGCCTCTTTTTTAGTACAATACTCCAGAAAATTTTTGCATCTCGATAGATTTGATTCCTCTTTGTGCTTCATAGGTATGAATTTAAAATGGTTATATGTTTATCTCTCTATCCCTTTCTCTCTCACACACACACACACAAACACACACCTATCAAAACATGAATCCCAAAAACAACTTTTTTTAATAATTAATACTTATATTTGTTCATTTTTTTTATACAACTTCACCTAATAAAAATATTTATATAACATGAAATTACAACATATCCTCACATAAAGTATTTATATTATATTTTTTGGGCATGTATTCCATCTATACTGTAGAGATATTAAGTCTAAGATGTAAATAATGGAGAAATATTAAGTCTAAGATGTAAGCATTTAAAATATCAATGTTAATTATAAAAACATAAAGCCACTTTAACTATGGAGCTACCAACGATTAGTAAGGGTCAAAAATCCAATGATAGAAACTTTTTTTGATATTAGGTTTACACATTGATATAGTTGATTTTCTTTGGATGTTAGTATATTTAAAGTTATGATGCATATATATCAAATTTGAGAAACTCACTAATATATATATATATATAGTTGACATTGAAATATTTTATTTATTTTTGACACTTTATATTAAAATCTTAATAAAGGCTCAAATTATATTTGGAAATAGAAAACAAATATATATAAGACTTTCCCTCTACATAAAATTAATTGTATTATAAATATTTTTTAAATGTTACATGTTTATTTATCCTAATTTTTGTTATTAATATTGAAAATTGTAAATTTTATATATATATATATATATATATATATATATATATATATATATATATATATAACAATGAAATATTTTATTTATGATTCAAATTCTAAATATTAGAAATAGAAAAAATATAACTATATATATATATATATATATATATATTATTCTAAAAGCTACTTGTTCATTTATCCTAATGTTTTTATTATTAAAACCACTTTCAGACTAGATATTCCAAAACCATATCAGAGTTTAAAGCTTCCTGTTCCAAATTAAAAGTATGCTTAATCAAATAAGCAGTCTCCTTCGACTGCATTTTGCCCCATTACAGCAGTCTCCTTCGACTGGATCTTGACCGGTGGATTGGCGGGGAAATGCATCTTGCCCCATTGCTGAAGTCTGTTGATGTTGTCCTCCTGGCTGTTGCTGGCCAAGTAACATTGACAGTGGTACAGTTTGATTTGGAAATTGATATGAGGGAAATGTTGGACCAAATCCTGAAGGCATTGCTTTTGGCTGTTGTTGTTGACCGACCAAGTGAAATAGGTGGTATGGTTTGATTTGAAAATTGAGATAGGAGAAATGATTATGTTGGAAGGTAATTTCCAATTGCCGGAACAGCGAGCAGGTTGGCGGAGGATCAGCGCATGGAGAACAAGTTGGAACAGCACAAAAATTAAACCGCCGGCAGGTTTGCTGAGATGAACGGTTTGCGGGGGGTCGACCAGCTCGACAGTTAACGGAACCATACCCCCCGCAGTTGACCAGCCGTGGGGCCTTTGACCACAAACGTGTGGCTGATATTTAGTGCGGGGGGTCACCCATTTGGGGTGTACGGCCAAAACCATACCCCCCGCAACCACCAAGGTTGTGGTGGCTCCGCCACATGCGCCCAGTGCGCCACCATTCCGCCACCACCGTGAAAAATCACCGCTGCCAGCAAAACAGAATTTGCCATTAATTTTTTTTATCGGTGCTGACAGAAATTTAAGGCACCATTAATGTTATTTTTCAGGCGGTAGAATTTTGTGATTTTTGTCAACAAATCACATTAATTAAATTTAGATATTTTGTGTATAAATATATAGAGCAGCAGTGTAAATTTTTTTTTACACACAGACAGAGCAGTTTTTTTTATACGCATAGCAGTGCAATTGTTGAAAAAGACAGTGATAGTGAATTAAAAAAAATATACAGCAGTGTATATGTTTTAGAAAACAGAGAGTTGTTAGTTTTTGTTTTGTTTTTAAAACAGAGACAGTGAATATAAATTCACAGCAGTTTTATTTTTAAATAGACAGAGAGCTGTTTATTTTACAGAGAGAGACAGGAAATTTTTTTTCTTGTTGAGACAGAGATTTACTGTATGCACTGTGTTAGGAGCAGTCAACAGTTTGTAATCCCTCTACAGTGAGGAAGAATTGTAACACGTTTTTTTTCTGAATAGAATTTTTTTTGAAAAAAAATCTGTCACTGTGTCTGCAAATTTTTAAATATTTTCTCTGTGTTAGAGAGGGAGTTTATTCTCCATTGTTAATTCTGGAAACTTCAAATTTCCAACATGGTATCAGAGCCAATCCAGGCTATTTGAAGGTCAAATAAGCTGAAGGAAAGGAGTTCGTTTTTGCAGAAGCCTCTCCAGCAGAGTGAAGGTTCAGTCAAGAAGAATTCGAAGGTAATTCTCTATACAGTTCTGTGTTACTGTTGCAGTACAGTTAGTAAATTAAAACACACAGTGAAGTGTTTTTAAATCATAGTTAAGAGTGCAGAATGGCAGCAGCCAGCACTGGTATGGGAAATATCCATCTTCCTCAATTTAATGGGAAGAATTATGACTACTGGTCAATAACTATGAGGGAATTATTTGTCTCCCAAGACTTATGGGAATTCATTGAGGATGGCTTTGAAGAGCCAGCAGATGCAGAAGAGTTTGAGATGTTAACTCAGGCAGGGAGAGAACAATTGAAGAGTAATAAGAAGAAAGATGCTAAGGCTCTTTTCTTCTTGTATCAAGCAGTGCATGAGAGTGTTTTTCCGAGGATAGCAGCAGCTACAAGATCCAAAGAAGCATGGGAAACTCTCAAGACAGCTTATCAAGGCATGGAGAAAGTGAAGACAGCAAAACTTCAGTTGCTGAGGAGAGACTTTGAGACTCTCTGTATGAAAGAGTCAGACACTATTGACTCATTCTTCACTCATGTGATTGGAATGGTTACACAAATTAGATCACATGGAGAAACTCTTGAAGACAAGAGGATTGTTGAAAAACTCTTGAGGAGTCTACCCTCAAGATTTGATGTGATTGTCACCACCATAGAGGAGACTAAGGATCTCACAAAGTTTTCAGTTGATGAGCTACATGCATCACTGATGACTCATGAACAGAGATTGAGTAGGAATGAAAACTCATCTCTTGAGCAAGCCTTTAAGGCCCAGATGTCTTTCGGAAGAGGAAGAGGGCAAGGCAAAGGAAGAGGAAAAGGCAGAAGCCAAAACAGAGGTGGAAGGAACAACCCTTCACATTCAAATGGAAGGGGCAGCAATCAGCATCAAGGCCAAAGCAGCCAGCAAAGTGGACAACAGAATGATCAAGGACAAAGGTATGATAAATCCAATGTTCAATGTTACAATTGTAAGAAATATGGTCATTATGCTAATGAATGTAGAAAGAAGAAACAAGATATGAGAAGTGAAACTAGTGCAAATTTCACAAAAGAAAATAGCAGCCAAAGTAATTTGTTTTTAGCTTGTAATATGGCTGAAGAAAAGAATGAAGACTTATGGTTTCTAGACTCCGGTTGTAGTAACCATATGACAGGAAACTTAGCAATGTTTTCTATCTTAGATGAAAGTGTGCAGTCACAAGTCACACTAGGAACTGATAGCAAAGTTTCTGTTATGGGAAAAGGAGATGTAAATGTTTTAACAAGATTAGGTGCAAAGAAAACGATAGCAGATGTTTATTATGTTCCAGGAATGAAGTGTAATCTCTTAAGTGTTGGACAGCTTGTCCATAAGGGATATAATGTTTTCTTTGATAATGATGTTTGTACCATCATGGATAAACCACCCAACAAACAGTGTATTGCTGAAGTGAAGATGACAAGGAACAGGATGTTCCCTCTCATAATGAGAGCAGATCTGAAGAATGGCGAAGAGAAAGCAGCAGTTGCACAGGAGACGTTCCAAAGCGAACCAAAGGATGATAATTGGTTATGGCACTTGAGATTTGGTCATCTCAACTTTGGAGGTCTTAATTTGTTGAACAGAAAAGGAATGGTAAGTGGTTTACCATTGATAGAGAAACCGGACAGCCTTTGTGAAGGTTGTATTCTTGGGAAACAACACAGAGAAAGTTTTCCTTCTGGGAAAAGCATAAGGGCGAAAGCACCCTTAGAGATTGTCCACTCAGATGTGTGTGGACCGATGCAAACTCCATCACTTGCAAGCAGTCACTATGTGTTAACATTCATAGATGATTTTACAAGAAAAACTTGGGTTTACTTTTTGAAAAAGAAAAGTGAAGTGTTTGAAAAATTCCGCAATTTCAAAGCACTTGTTGAGAATCAAAGTGGGCTGCATATCAAGGTCTTAAGGACTGATAGAGGAGGTGAGTATATATCTAAAGATTTTCTACGGTTTTGTAGAGAAAATGGTATTCACAAACAGTTTACAACTAGATATACACCGCAGCAAAATGGAGTGGCCGAAAGGAAGAACCGAACAATAATGGACATGGCGAGGAGTATGCTTAAGGCAAAGCATTTGCCGAATGATTATTGGGCCGAAGCTGTACATTGTGCAACATATATTTTAAACAGGTGTCCTACAAAAGCTGTTATGAACAAAGTGTCGGAAGAGGCATGGAGTGGCGCAAAGCAAAGTGTCACACATATGAAGGTTTTCGGATGTGTGGCTTATGCACACATTCCGGATCAGCTAAGGAAGAAGTTGGACAGCAAGGGGGAGAAGTGTATTTTCATTGGATATAGTGAGGAATCCAAGGCATACAGGTTATATAACCCATCCAGCAAGAAGTTTCTTGTGAGCAGGGACGTTCAGTTCATTGAAGAGGAAGCTTGGGATGGAAGCATAGAGAAAACAGTGAATGTAAAACACTGTTTATCTCATGATGAGAATGATGATGAGGTGGCTGAAATACATCCCCAAAAAGCAGCTCCAATACAAGGGCAGCAAAGTACACCTTTGAGGAGAAATGACAGTGCTTCTCCAAGCACACCACAAGGAGGAAATTCAAGTGCTTCTTCAAGCACTTGTACACCTATTGAAAGAGGTAAGAAATTTAGAAGTTTGAAAGATATTTATGAACAAGATATAACAAATGAAGGTATCAATTCTTTGTTTGCTTTATATTGTCATGTTGATGATCCTGTTCATTTCGAAGAAGCTATCAAGGATAGGAAATGGATAGAAGCTATGGATGAGGAAATAAATGCCATAGAGAGGAACAAAACTTGGGATTTGGTAGAACTCCCAAAAGGTAAAGATGTCATTGGTGTTAAATGGGTCTACAAGACCAAGAGTAATGCCGAAGGCAAGATAGAGAGACACAAGGCAAGGCTTGTTGTCAAAGGCTATAAGCAGAAGCATGGCATTGATTATGAGGAAACTTTCGCACCGGTTGCCAGAATGGAAACCGTGAGAGCAGTTTTGTCCATAGCAGCACAAAACAAATGGAAAGTTTACCAAATGGACGTAAAGTCAGCATTCCTGAATGGAGTGTTAATGGAAGAGGTTTACATTGATCAACCTCTCGCTATGAAAAGAAAGGCCAAGAGCACAAAGTATGCAAGCTGAAGAAGGCCTTTGCGGGTCAAGCAAGCGCCAAGAGCGTGCTGAAGATAGGATCACATTTTAACGGAAAATGGTTTTGAGAAGTGTGAGGGAGAACCCACCCTCTACATCAAAGAACAAGACGGTAAAATTTTGATCGTAGTCTTGTATGTTGATGATGTTATTTTTACAGGTAATGATGATTGCCTTATTGAACATTTCAAAACAGTCATGAAGGAAGAATTTGAAATGACTGACATGGGTTTGCTGAGATACTTCTTGGGAATAGAAGTAGAACAAGATGAAAGTGGGATTTTCATCTCACAGGCAAAGTATGTTAATGAGGTACTTGAAAGATTTAACATGCAGGAATGCAAAGCAGCAATCACTCCCACAGTGATGGGATTAAAACTCAGCAGAGAGGACAACAGCAAGGATTTTGATCCTAGTTTATACAAGAGCATAGTTGGCACTGTTGCATTGACTGTAAACCAGGGCCTTTATTACAGTATGCCTGCGTTAGTTTGATTTTGTGTTCATGGAAAAGCCAAAAGGATGCATATCGTTAAAAGAAAAAGAAATTTGAGCAGTATGTTAAAGGTATTTTTTAAAATTTTTGTATTTTTTATACTACTTTGCATGATTCCGGGACGTAGTTGACACATGCATGTTACCAATGAAGTGTCAAGGACCTAAGAGCACTTCCTGCTATGTCTTCTCACATGGGTTCAGAGCCATTTCATGGGCTTCTAAGAAACAACCTATCGTAGCATTGTTCACTTTGTAGAAAGGCATTATGTATAGAAGTCTCAGCGCAGTTACGTGCCCAAGGGCCGGATGCGGAAAATGCTGAGAAGCAGTCGAAGAATGTGTGACAGCGGATATTTTGTGATAATAGCTCAGCTATTGCATTGTCTAAAAATTTTGTTTTTCATAAGAGGAAAAAACACATTGACACCAAATTTCACTTCATACGTGAATTGGTTACCAATGGAGAAATCAAAGCCATAAAGATTTATGTAGTAACTGGAGATCAAATACAGATATTCTCACAGTTACCGCGCGTAAAAGCTTTCGAATATTTCAAAAGCATGGGGTATAAAAGAAACCCCACAGCGGAAATTAAGGGGGAGTGTTGAAGGGTATCAACTCACGGGTCACGATAAAGTCGGGCGCAGGATCACCGCATGGCGAACAAAGCTGAACAAAGACAAAATTAAAAACCGCCCAAGAAGCTCGCCGAGATGAACTGGTCATAGGCCTGGCCTGTACCGACAAGCATCTTAACCATACCCCCGCAATACCGTGGCCCGTGGGGCCTTTGACCACAAACGTGTACGATATTTAGTGCGAAGTCACCCATTTGGGGTGTACGGCAAAAACCATACCCCCCGCAACCACCAGCCTTGAGGTGGCTCCGCCACATGTGTTCAGCGCGCCACCAGTCCACCGCCAATCCACCACCGCCGCGGGAAATTCAAACGGTGCCAGCAAATTTAAAATTTGCCATAAATTTTTCTTAAGCGGTGCTGACAGATTTTAATGAGGCATTAATGTTATTTTTCAAGCGGTAGAATTTTGTGATTTTTGTCAACAAATCACATTAATTGAATTTAGATATTTTGTCTATAAATATATAGAACAGAATTGTAATTTTTTTTTACACACAAAAGAAAGTGCTTTTTTTATACGTATATAAAGGCACCGTTGAAAAGAGAAATGACAGCGGGAATTAAAAAAATATACGCAAGAAAGGTATATGTTTTTTTAGGAAAACAGAGAGTTGTTAGTTTTTGTTTTGTTTTAAATGTTATATATGAATATAAATTCGTCGTTAGCTTTATTTTTAACAAATTTATATCGTTTATTTCATAAGAGAAAGACAAGAAATTTTTTTTCAAGGAGACAGAGATTTCCCAGAAGGCACCGGTGTTAGAGCAATACTACTTTGTAATCTCTGGCGTGAGGAAGAATTGTAACAAGTTTTTTTTTCTGAATAGAATTTTTTTTGAAAAAAAATCTGTCACTATGTCTGCAAATTTTTAAATATTTTCTCTGTGTTAGAGAGGGAGTTTATTCTCCATTGTTAATTCTGGAAACTTCAAATTTCCAACAGATTACCCAGTTGCAAAGGGCAGTGCTTGTGACTGGGAATTGTGTTGCAGTTAAAAAGACAAATATATATTTAATTGCATAGAAATACAATATCGTTGACAATGGTGCGAAAAAATGGTACAAGTCAATGTATGTTTATGTATATTTAATTGCGTGAAAACCAATATCGTGGTAATTAATTTTGAAAAAGGTATTTTGAAATCAACAATTCAATATATTTAATTGTATAGAAATACAATATCGTTGACAATTAATTTTGAAAAGGGTGATACACACAAATCCAAATATAAGTTTATTTATATTTAATCGCATAGAAATACAATATCGTTAGACAATTAATTTTGAAAAGGGGATACACACAAATCCAAATACAAGTTCACAAAATAAACTGCGCTGTCCTCCATAAAAATAAATAGGATGATATTCAAAATTAATCAAAATAGATATAAAACCTTCCAGATGAGGCGATAAGGACAAAATTAAACAAAATTATTCAAAATTATTCAAAATAGATATAAAACCTTCAAGATGAGGCGAAACGGACAGAATTAACCAAAAGCTTTCTAGGAGAAGATTTCTATTTTCTCGGAGGAACGCATCAAACGATATTCCGGCCAATAATGGATGGATATTCCGGTCACTGATGGAGGGTGGGGATTGTTCGTCAAGTTTTTCAATCGTGGTCCTCAAAAGAATACAAGCCCGGGGCCATATCTGTATATTTCATTTATAAAAGCCCTGGGATGCATGAATACGGCTTCATATTTGACTGCCGCAGAAAATTTGACACTGACGAGGTGAAGAAGGCAGAGATGGGTTCACAAAAACGATCAGAAAATCTGTTCGTTGCTTTGAAAATATGGTTTAAGAGCCAATCTTTGAAGAAACAGGCATACCAAGCCCTGGCTATAATATGTTTCCTGGTGACACTGATTTCTCTAACGTCTGGGGATTACATGTTGGCGCCCCTGTATATCATTGCAGATTTTATTAGCGTGTGTGGAATTGCAGCGCTGGTTTACAAGGTAACAAAGAAGAAAAGCTGCGCAGGTCTGTCACTCAAGTCTCAGGAACTCACCGCTATTTGCTACGCTGTTAGGCTCTACCTGCACTGGCCTGGAAACGTGTTTCTCATCAACGTGTATATGATCGTTACCGGAACGATGGATTTACTTGGGCTCATAACCACCATATGGGTCATCTATATCATACGTTTCAAGCTCAGATCTACATACATGGAGGACGTTGACAACTTACCCATATATTACCTGCTCCTTCCCTGCGCGCTCCTTGCCCTCCTAACACATCCGTTCGCTGATTCTCGTTCGCCATTGAGTGCTCTGAATAGGGTCATCGTGGCGTTTGTGCCCTATCTGGAAGCCCTGCTGGTTCTGCCTCAGCTCCGCGTAATGCAAAGGAAGCGGATCGTGGAAGCTTTTACTGCCTTCTATGTCTTTGCTCTCGGCGCGGAGAGGTTATTTAAATTTGTATACTGGTTCAGGATAACCCTGCAGGGCATGATGGACGGCTCCATCGCAACTTATCTTGATTTGGGTTTTTTCCTCTTCATTGTCTCTGAGACTGTTTCGAGCTTCATATTGGCAGATTTCGTTTATTACTATCTCAAGATTGTTTCAAGTGGCCCGATGTTGATGCATCTCCCGACAATCTCGATTGAACAATCGCCTGTTTGACATATAAATATATCTGAACTGGTAATGCCTCTAAGAGTTAGAAATTACAATTCAGTTGTGTTTCAATTCGTCTGTGCTCTCCTTTGTTATACAAATTTATGTGTTTTTTTTTTGTGGCTAGTATTGATTTAAATTGATACAAATTATTGTCGGAAATTTGTTGAAATCAAGTGGACTCGAATCCACCCTGTATTTCGTTTTACATGCCCTTTCTACCCATTTCTATGTTTTGGTAGAAATTGATAATCATATTAAAGTAACTTGTTCGTAGCGTCGTGGCAATAATGCACTTTGTGAAAAGCTATGGATGGAAATATTAGATAGATAGAAAGAAAGAAAGGAAGTATTTTTAAAGTTGAGAGGCTAAAAATAGTTAAAATAGTTTATGGAACCGATTGTTTTTTATTTAGTTTTTGTTTTTGGTTTTTTGGAGTTTTATAATAATCGCTTTCAAGAAATTTTTTTCTCAATAAATTATCCCAAAAATTAACTAATTGTCAGAATGGGGTTTTATGCTTGATGCAAATAGGAAATAAACAAATGCTTGTATTAATATTGAATAAGGAGAGATACAACATCATCCTTGATGTTACAAACCTCGTCCCAATAGTCTCCAATCCTCCCTTAAGTGACAAGCTTCTAGCCTCAATTCGTCAACGTAAGTTTACATTTCAAAGTCCTCCTTTACCCTATGGCATGTGCTGAATTTACAGGCGAAGAGGAAGAGGTTTGAGATCCTCTTCTACAGGAATGAGATCCATAAGGAGAGGGATTATGGTTCTACAAAGAGAGGGTGCAAATTTTTGTAGATTTTGTATGCTTGATGCAAATTTACCTTTTATCCGAATATGAGTCAATAATCACATAATCAAGAACGTAAAATTATGATAGAACATACCAGTAGATCGACAAAAGCCAAGCCCAAATATATAAGTGTGTTTGTGTGTTATGGTGGTTAACACGATGCTTGAACCAACAAAGTCTCAATACAGTAAGCGAACCAGAAGTGTCACACAACCCTCTAGGATGGCCAGATTAGTCAACCCCAAAAGTCAATGAAAGTCAACATTGTCACAGTCAATGGTCAACACAAACAGCAACAGAAAAGTCAATGCAACAAAGTTAAAGTCAACGTCCAGCCTCAGTTTTTGTGCCAAAAAATGTGGATTGATGAGATCGAAGTTTTGGGAGAGTTTTAGGTAAATTTGACCAAGCGTTGACCAAAGTCAACACTGGTTAATTTCTGTGCTGGAAACCCTAGACAGTCCAAAACCCTACCTGTTGCTTTTTCCCATGTGTGAGTGAAGAAGAGACTCCAATAGATGATCAAACCAATTAGATGAGGAGAGAGGATGTGATGTGATGGATGAGTGAAAATTTCCTCCAACATTAACCAATTTATATCCATCAATGAGGGTGTGTGACACAATTGCTGGGGCTTCAAGACTACATTTGATTTCGGGCCGACCTGCACATATTTTGAATAAATTCAAAATAAATGTTATTCTCATAGAATCAAGATGATCTTTAGATCGATCTTGCACCTCTCCAAAAGAGGAATGCAATAAAAATATTGGCATCTTCATTTGAGCATCACAATATGGAGTTTGGACCTAGTTGTCCAAAATTAACACTCCCTCTCAACTAGGGAGAATTCCATCCACCTGTGCAATCCAAACATCATAAGTCATCTCGTCATGACTTGCTTTGCTGGCTTCTTTATTTAAGAACAAATGTGGGTCAGTCACAAAGACATCATTCTCGACTGTCAAATTCAGCCTAGAGATCTAAAACCTCTATAGGACTGAGAGAGTTTCATACCAACCCAAAGTTGGCTTATCTAACCCGAAGTCAGTAGGAGGTCTGAAACCTCACTAGACTTGATCCCAGATCAAGTGGTTGGACACGTGCCGTCCTAGATAGAGTGTACGACAATCTCTGATGCATCCATCAGCCTTTGCTACTAGTCTCTAGCTTTTCCTACCTCATTGGCCAATTGAAAGGTACTTCCCATGAGTTCGGGACTCAATGGGTAGAATGTATATAGGGCACAAATCATGAGAGGTGAACCAACTCAATCATAATAATGGTGGGGAAGAAGCACCACAAGGTTCGGTAAGCCTAGCCCTGTGTGTTCTTATAGCTCTGAGAAGCTATCCCCAAAGCCCCCCATAGCTCTAAGAGCTCATTGTCCATCAGGACCCTCAGCATAAGGTTGTTCCATGATTCCAAGATTCTCATGGAAGGTTAGGAACATGACCTTCCCCAAGGGCATTGTGAGAATATCCACGACCTGCTCATCAATTCCTATATGATCAAGCCTTATGGCGCCTTGCTATACCATATCTCGGATAAAGTTCTACGAGCCATAAACATGCTTGGATGGATCATGGAACACGAGATTCTCTGACAAATGAATCCCCCTCTAGTTATCACAAAGGATAACAATGGCATCTACCACATGCTCGAACATCTTACTGAAGATCTTTCACAACCAAGTGGCTTCACAACATGCCATACATGCTGCAATGTATTTGGCCTCTGTGGTGATTAAAGCTACTGACTTCTTCTTCCTAATCGAAGCAGACCTACGTGTGAAGCAACATGAAGATATTCTCTTACGATCCACCACACTACCAGCCCAATTGACATCAGTATATCCATGGAGTGTCATTCTCCCAACAGTGTATCTCAGCGCATGGTCTATCGTGCCCCAGAGATATCTCAAGAGTTTCTTTGCACCAACCCACTGAATTTTATGAGGATCAACCATGTGTTGACTCAAAGTGTTCACTACAAAACATAAGTTCGAGCGGGTGTTCACTAAGAACATCACGGCCCCTACAAGTTGATGATGCTTAGTAGGATTTGCTAGCATGGGCCCAACAGCACTTCCAATCAACTTCTTAAAGTTGAGCTCCATCGATGTCGACATGAACTTACAGTCCACCATTCCAAATATTTTTAGAAGCTTCACAACATATTTTCCTTGGGAAAGGAAAATCTTGCTAGGTCTTTGTCAGACCTCTAGGCCTAGGAAGTAGTGCATTAGTACTAGGTGCTTCATCTCGAACTTAGCAACGAGCTCCCTCTTGCACTGATGAATGAGAGGGTCAGCACCTGTCAGGAAGAGGTCGTCCACATACAACACTCGAATGAGAGTCTTTTCTCTGTCAACCTTGAAGCAAAGGTTTGTATCAGCATTACTATGATTGAAGCCCAACTTCATCAAGTAGGTATCTATCCTCTCGTACCAAGCTCTGGGTGATTGATTCAACCCATAGAGGGCTTTCTTCAACCTGTAGACATGGGTGTCCCGATCCTGGACTTTGAACCCCAGAGGTTGCTCGACATAAACCTCTTCCTTTATCGCACCATGCAAAAATGCAACCTTTACATCCATCTGATGAAGATTCCATCCTTTTGTAGTCTAAGCAAGGGCTATGATAGATCGGATGGTGGTATATTGGGCCATAGGTGCTAATATGTCATCATAGTCTATGCCTTCCCATTGGGAGAAGTCACGGGCAATGAATCTTTCCTTAAAATTTTCAGCAGTTCCATCAAATCCATGCTTAATTTTATAGAGCCATTTCGAGGTGACAACTACTTTGTCCTCCAGTCTCGGAACCATATCCCAGACATAATTCTTCATAATGGACTCATATTCCTCGTGCATAGCATCCTTCCAGACTTGATGATTTATGGCTTCTTCAAAAGATCCAGGCTCAGATTGTACAATAGTACTCATGGATGCTAGATACACTTGGTATCTATTCAGCTTCTTGCTTTCACGGAATGTCCCCCTTGGGGCCATATGATTCTCAACATCCTTGAGAGTGTCCCTAAGCCATGATGGTCTTTTCCTCATTGAAAGAGGTGGATCAATCAGGTCCATCGGTCCTTCAACATCGGGCATCGTCTCATCCTTCGGTTCTTCTTGATTTCTAGGCATTGCTTCATGATCTTCCTCAGACCTTAACATATTGGTTACTTTCCTCAGGGAAACATCTTCATCAAAGGTAACATCATGGCATATCTCCACTTCCCTTTGACCAGGAACATAAAATTTGTAGGCCTTCGAAGTTTCTCTATAGCCCACAAACCTTCCCTTCTTTCCAGAAGCATCCAGCTTGCTCCTCTTCTCCTTCGGTACATGAAAATAAACAGGACATCCAAAAATTCTAAAATGTGAGACGTCAGGTTTCTTACGAGAGAAAACCTCTTTGGGAGTTTTGGATTCCAGAGCAGAATATGGGCATCGATTTTGTATGTACACAGCAATGTTCGCAGCTTCTCCCCACAAAAACTTCAGAATACCTTGGTCACATAGCATGGCGCAGGCAACTTCCACAATTGTCATGTTCTTTCATTCAGCAATGCCATTCTTCTCAGGAGTATAGACAGTTGTGGTCTCCCTCTTGATGCCAGCTTCTCTACAAAAGTTCTTGAACTTTTTCATCTCATATTCAACGCCATTATCGATCCTCAATATCTTGATCTTCTTCCTTGTCAGATTTTCCACCAAGACTTCAAAGTTACAGAACCACATGAAAGCCTCATCCTTCTTCTTCAAGAACTATATCTAGGTCTTGCGAGAGAATTCATCTATGAACGTCATATAATAAGAACATCCTCCCAAGGATTTCATGGGAAGCATACCAGATAGACCATAATGTATCAATTGCAAGACATCATATGTCTTTCTGACACTTGAGGGGAAAGGTCCCCTTGTATGCTTTCCTTCGGCACAACCCTGACATACACCTTCATGATCGTTTGTGAACTCGGGCATCCCTGTCACCACCTTCCTTGCTTTGGGAAGGGCTTTGTAGTGAAGGTTTCCAAACCTCCGGTGCCATAGTTCAGTCTGTCGGATAGTATCACACGTCATCGCTCCTAATGGACTTCCTCCAACCTGGTAGAGTGTATCAACTTTAAACTCAATCGTGATAGATTCCTTGAAACTATTCTTCCAAATATGCACCTTCCCATCAACGAATGCCACATTGAAACCTTTTTCTTCCATGGCTAATATAGACACAAGGTTCTTCCTCAAATCAGGTACATATAGTACATATTGCAAGCGGAGGAATTGACCTTGAGACAAGTATAGGGTCACAGTCCCTGTCCCTTTCATGGGATATGTGGCATTATCTCCAAGGATAATTTTCATATTAACATCCTTATCAACCATGTCAGAAATTTCTTCCTTCAACTCAGTGATGTGCCTTGAGGCACCACTATCTATCAACGAGACATCCATAGTGTCGAGTGGAGATGCAGCAGAGAGGGCAGATACAAGAATGAATTCATTTCTTTTATCAACAACATTTGATTCCTCATACCTGGAATTTCTTGACCTTTTTAAAAGTTTCCCATTTCTGCCAGAGGGATCCTTCCTCTTCCCCTTGAACCTGTTGTTCCTTTTATTTCCATTCCTCTAGCTTTTCTTGTTTTCATCATCATCAGGAGAATCCTTCTTAAAAGGAAATTATTTAACATAGTGACCTGGCTTGTGAAAAGTGTAACATTTGCCTTTCTTTCCTTGGGCCCCTGCTCTTCCTTTGTTCCTCAGACCACCAAAGTTCTTCTTCTTAGCACGAGCAATGAAGGCAACATTTCCTTCATTTTCATATTCCTTCATCCTTGTCTCTTCTTGTAAGCATCTCGATAATACTTTGTCAAAATCAGGTATGAAATTGTTATTAAGAATGGTAGTGTTGAATACATTCCATTCAGATGAGAGACCTCCAAGTGTGGTGAGAACCATCTCTTGATCAACTATTGTCTCCCCAATAGCTATAAGATTTTTCTTGATTTCGGTCAGCTTCAAAAAATATGATTGAACAGACTCATCCCTGCCTTTCTTCAGATTCTTCAATTGGTTCTTGAAGAATAGGACATGATTCACATTGTTTTCCTTGAACATGTTGACCAACTTATCAGACATATCCTTGGATGTGCCCAGCTCAAAGATGTAGGCAACCAAACTCTTATGAATTGAGTCTCTGATCATCAACTTTGCCTTGATTTCCCCCTTCTTGTACTTTGTCTTGATGGAAACAAATGTAGCGGATGGAGGCTCTTGGATTTTACCCTACACATAGTCCATGAAATCTTGGTCTTCCAAGTTAAGATCAAATGTCATCTTCCAGGCATGGAAGTCTTCCTTCCCAGTCAATTTTCATTAGCTTTAAATTCATTGTAGTTTGAGGTACCCATGCTCTTCTTCGGTGATTGCTACAAACTAGGGCTTTGTCTTCACCTCATATTCGATACCATGTAAATTTTTGTAGATGTTTTATGCTTGATGCAACTTTTCCTTTTATCCCAATATCAGTGAGCAATCGCATAAACAAGAAAGTGAAATGTTGATAGAACATACCAATAGATCAGCAGAAGAGAGGCCAAAATATATAAGTGTGTTGGTGCGTTACGACGGTCAACAGGATGCTTCAACCAGCAATGTCTCAATACAGTCAGCCAACCAGAAGTGTGACACAACCCTCTAGGAAAACCATATCAGTCAACCCCAAAATTCAACGTTGTCACAGTCAACAGTCAACGCAAACAACAGAAGCAGAAAATTCAATGTAACCAAGTGAAAGTCAACATCCAACATTAGTTTTTGTGCCAAAAAATGTGAATTGATGAGATTGAATTTTTGGGAGAGTTTCGGGTCAATTTTACCAAGCATTGACCAAAGT
Organism: Pinus albicaulis; assembly: GCA_034641835.2. Classification (NCBI taxonomy): domain Eukaryota; kingdom Viridiplantae; phylum Streptophyta; class Pinopsida; order Pinales; family Pinaceae; genus Pinus; species Pinus albicaulis. The sequence continues at coordinate 623,416,716 of CM076584.1, read as the reverse complement.
CAACACTTGTCAATTTCTACACTGGAAACCCTAGCTGTTGCTTTTTCCCACGAGTGAGTGAAGAAGAGACTCTAATAGATGATTGAACCAATTCGATGAGGAGAGAGGATGTGATGTGATGGATGAGTGAAAATGTCATCCAACGTTGACCAATTTATATCCATCAATGAGGGTGTGTGACGCAACTTCTGGGGCTTCAAGCCTACATTTCATTTCAAGAAGACCTGCACATATTTTGAATAAATTCAAAATAAATGTTCTGCTCATCAGGTCAAGATGATCTTTAGATCGATATTTTACCTCTCCAAAAGAGGAATCCAATAAGAATATTTGCATCTTCATTTGAGCATCACAATATGGAGTTTCGACCTAGTTGTCCAAAATTAATAGAGGGCCTTTGACTCATGAATCAAGGGATGAGGCCCAAGTATGTAGGGGATTGAGGCCTTTTGGTTGATAATTATTCCCCCAACAAAGCTTCTATATATTGTTTTTTAATCTTTACCCACGTGAAGATATTTTCACAAGTCTTTTCACTTTAGAACAAAGAATAGGATTACACAGGTCATAATGATCATAACTACACTTGTGCAAGCAATGACTAGGAAAATTGTGTAAGTGCATGAAAATAGGTTTTTAAGCAATGTAATCAAGGATTCTTGTTGTCTTTGGTATTTTTTTCCTTCAAACATTATAGGGGAATGGTTGGAACACTTCAACAGATAGTGAGAGATCTGGATTGGCAGCCATTTCCCTAATGCTGAAAAAATGACGTGTAACATTTTTACACTAAGAAATATGACAATATACACTCATCAAGAACAAATAATTAACATATACTAGTAGTATCACTAAATAACCTTTTACAACCTCTATGTAAATATTTGGATCAACAACACTTTTATAGAAGCCAAGTCTCATCAGATATTCCTCAATTCCAGAATACCAAGCTCTTAGAGTTTGTTTGAGTCGATAGACGACCTTCTTTAATCTACACTCATGAGATTCTTTATCATGAAACTCGAAACCTTAGGGTTTCCCTAGGTACACCTCTTCCTTAATAACACCATTGAGGAAAGTAGTATTTAATTCCATATGATGAAGCCTCCATCCTGTAAATGAAGCAAGAAATATAAGAAATCTAATGATGGTGTACTTGGAAACTGGTGCAAAGAGTTCATTATAGTCTTCTCCCTCTTTCTGGGAGAATCCTCTATCCATGAACCTTTCCTTATATTTTCCAATGCTCTCATATTCTACATGCTTGATATTGTAAGTCCACTTTTAGGTTACCAAAAAATTTCCTTCAAATATTGTAACAATTACTAATCATCGTTATTTGTAATAGATTGGTAGTCCTCCATAATTGCATCCTACCACACTTTTGAAGTATCTTCTTCCTCAAAGTTAGAAGGTTCAAAGTCAATCAACTTAGTCATTGAAGATTCATAACCATTATACCTCTTAGGTCTCATAGATTCCTTGAAGGTGCCTTGTGGAGCCTCATTTGTTTCTGCATATTGCAAACTATATTTTAGCCATGTTGGCCTTTTTCTATTTTCGGGAACAACCACAAGATCCAACGGTTCATAGGGTACTTCTTTCATATCTTCATGATATGTAGGATGACTAGAGCCTCTTCTTTAGGAGACAAATTCTTCTTCTCGTCATCTTAAATTTTTGAATGCTCTTCTCTAGATTTCCAATAAGCTGAATTTTCATCAAAATTCATGTATTTTCTTATTTCCATCTATTCATGATTTAGATGGATGTCTTGAGAGATTCTCCCCATAATAAAATTGGTACATATTTATAATGTATTATTTCCCTTTTGAAATCTTCATTATATTTTTTCTTTCTTTCACCTACTCCATTCTATTGTGGATTACAGGGAACTATCTTCTCCCTCTTATTGCCAACATCCATGCATAAGGAAATGAGTTCCTTGGACGTGTATTCTCCTCCATTATCCAATCTTAGGATATTGATTCTCTTCCTTGTCTAATTCTCCACTTTTTCTTTAAATTTTTGAAACATTATGAAAAATTCATCTTTTTACTTCATTAGATAGGTCCACGTCTTGTGGGAGAAGTCATCAATAAAGAATACATAGTATAGAGTTCCTCCAAGGTATTTCATCAGCATGGGACCATACAAAAAAGATTCAACTAGATCTAGAATTTAGTTGGACCTATTTTCACTGCTTGGAAAGTGTTTCTTAACATTATTTCCAAGAGCACATCCCTTACACCTTTATGATCTTTCTGCAAATATGGTACACTTGAAAAAATTTGCTTCAAAGCCTCTAAGTCACTATAGTGAATATGTGCATATCTCCTATGCCATATCTCACTCGGGCTAATATGATTATTTACTAAAGATTTGGAATAATTCCCTCGGGGTCTAAACAACCTTACTTCACAATTCCCAACAACCCTAGAAAAGCTTATACTATAGCCCTTATCCAACACAATGAATTTTCCATTAATCAATCCCACTCTACCTCCTCTATCTTCTAAACATGAAATTGAAACAAAATTATTTTGCAAACCTAGAACATAGAGTATGTTTCTCAAGTGAATGTTTTCACATGTTTGTAGTTGAATGGATGTTATCCCAATTACTTTGACCGCATAGTGGTTGTTGTCTCCAATATCTACCATTTGTTTCAATATTATTTCCATTAAAATTGTAAGAGGATCACTCTCCCTTGTCATATGTCTTGAAGGCCCATTTTCAATTAGTCATATATCATTGTCATATGCAAGAGATCGTGCATGTGTGGAATAGTAGAAGTGATCTTTATCTCCTCCGAATTTGGATCTCATGGACTGTGTTGGGTCAATTTACTAAGTAAACTAACACATATTTTACTTTCCAATATGGGTTTGTAGACTTGGAATCATGTCGAAAAATATATGGATTTCAGATGAAGTCAATTTTTAAAGACACAATGTAGAATTTGAAAAAAATGCATATTACAAATATATTCTAAGTTCTAAGATTTATGGAAATGCATATTAAAAATATAAATCTAGCTAAGAATTTTATGATTCAATATGTAGTAAGTGCATGAAGAGGCTCCTAACATAGGAGATATTGTTTGTCCTTCCCCACAGTATTATCTTCATGAAGAGAAACCGAATAAAAATAGGTTACGATGTATAGAGAGTAATAGAAGAGGCTCCTAATTGAGGAGGTTAGGTTGTCCTTCTTTACAGTTCTAGAGTCGAACAATTTTACCACTACATTAAAACTGGAAGTTCAAGAAATAACTCAAGAAAGGAAAAGAGGATGAATTTTAGTCATTGCTCATGATTTGATAGAAAGAGAATGTAACTTGAATTATTGTTTTTCCTTTCATATGCAAATTAGATCTAAACCAATAATTATCCAACAATTATAAGAAATCTTCACACATCTAAATGACTGAATAATAAATATGAATAAACAACTATTGCATGAAAATTATGCTAATTTAACCAAAGTGTACTTAGCGAGGTATGGCAGACCTCCACCCTTGTCTTGAGCACTTGAAGAACTTCTCAGCTATAGAAAACATAATCAATCATCTACAACATAAAAAAATATAGAAAGTGGAACTTGTTCTTCAAATTATCTCAAAGTCTTCAAAAGTCTTAATGCAAAATTACACACATTCTACATGCTTGAATGGTCCATATTAAGCTTGGTTTAAATAGAAAACTAATGAAAAAATTGATCTATAATGTCTCTAAAAGTCCTATCCATCCTAATACCATCCATCTAGGTCGAAATCATCCATTCAGTTTCACAAAATGAGGAAAATCCCAAAAGATACTAATTTTGCCCATTTTCCTAGGGATTTCTGAAAGACAGGTCAAGTTTAACCAGCGTTGACCGAGCCTATTTTAGCTTAGTTTGACCGAACCAAAAGATATTTTTCCATCCATGGTTCCCAAAATTTCCAAATATATGCTTCTCTCACACCTAGGTGTCCTGCAAATATGACTTCCATGAAGCTATTATGGGATTTTTCAATGCAGCAAAAAATACTCTCAATACCCAATTTTTACAAAAATTTCTAAAAATTGAAAAAATTAGTTTAATTACCTAAATATGCATAATAAGGATAAAATGAGGCATATATGGATGATATAAATTTGACTATGGTGGTAAATAGGTGAATTTATGATAGGAAAAATTGACCAAAATTGAGGGCCAACATCTCCACCTTGTTGATCTTCAAGGATGTCCTCATGCTTGCCTCATCCGTTTGGATATTCTGAGTGACAATTTCCCTACTGTCCTTGATCCTATAGCCTCTTATTGTGCTGTCTGAAGAAGACAATCAATACCGTCATAATTCCCTTCCTTGTAGATTGTAGCCTTCACCTTATGCCTCTTATATTTGTATTGACATGTCTTCTTCTCATTGAGCCATCTGTAGTTTTGTTTATAGATGACGATGTTCTTTGTTTCAAGCTTACTAATATTCTTGGCCAATTTCTCATTTTCTGCTATTAGATTTTTGTTTTTTTCTTTGTACTTCTTATTCTCCTTTTTCAAGTGTCTTTCCAAGATCTTGTTGACCTCCAACTCTCTTGTTAGTTCTTCTATCTTTTTGAGGTACTCTTCTTTATGCAGCTCTCTTTCTTCTCCTCCAGTCTCCTTAGCATATCAATGTGATGAGGTAGCTCCTATTCAAGCATTCTCAAAGTAGGAGTCCCTCTCCAAAGGTTCTTCTTGGACTTCTCTCTCCATTCTTTGTAATATCTCATTAATTTGTTTTGATGTTGTTGGAGGTTCAACAATTTCTATCTATGGGTATTTTTCTCTCTCACTTGGCTTTTCTTGTGTTTTCCTCCTAGGCTTCCTAGGAACATATAGGAAGGATATTTATTTTTTAATCATAACGCTCTCCTACTTCTTCTTTGATCTAGTCCTAGGATACATAGGGGAATTCATAATGCTCCTTGTCACATGCAATTGTTCAAATTTTTCTTCTGTTGTTTGCGCTTGAAGATGATTCTCAACCAAAAGTTATTTCCAAACCATTCCCTTGTTTCTAACCTAATGTTCCACAAGTATTTTAATGAGCCCTTGCTGATAAATTTTTTCTTCCTTTGCTTCAGTATTTTTTTTTACACTGTCTATCATTTTAGTCAAGCTCCCAGAAAAGAAATAAGGTAGATTGATTTTGGACTCTCCCTTCATGTGTTGAAGCAACCTAATGTGATTAAGATAGACCACACTATATCGGTTGTCACAGGTGAAATATATTTGGATAATAAACACTAATTATGATAGTGGTTCACTTAACTAGTCCCTTGGAATTCCTTTTATCTTGTCAAAGAATTCCTTTCTCTGTTTTTCTAGGAAGAATTTCCATCCTTTCTCCTTATGTTTACCCGTGCTTGCACCAGTTAAAGTTAAGACCATCGATCTACGATCTGCGATGAGAAGCCGAATGCGATGAGGACTCAGAGCCACAACAAATAAAATTTCATATCTGCTAGTTTTACGTTTTGAATGTGTCTTCGCGTGTTTTTGTGTATATACAAAAATACAGCCTGCATGCCAATTTAATGAAAGAATGGGTCTTTTTACAGCCCAAGGATGAATGTTTGTTTTATGTCAGTTCAACATTGAATTAGCATTAAGTAGAATTAGGTTTTACAAGCTTCAGCTATTTTGATATAAGGATAATGTAATTTCATTATGTTTAGAGAGAGAGAGTTGAATAGAAAACAAAAGTTTGTTCCTCTTCTGTGTTCTACACTACCTGTGTGTATTGACTATTTTGTTTAATTTACGCATTTATTTGAAATCTCTATGTTGTGGGGGAAACACATTTCCTATGTCTGATTGTGTTCAGAAATTTCAACATTTATTACTATCTCAAGGTTGTTTCAAGCGGCTCGATGTTGGTGCATCTCCCAACTACCTCGATTGCGCAACCACCTGTTTGACATAATATATCTGAACTGATAATGCCTAAAAGAGTTAGAAATTACAATTACAGTTGTGTTTCAATTCGTCTGCGCTCTCCTTTATTATACAATTTTATCTGAATTTTTGTTGTGAATAGTGTTGATTTTAATTGATACAGATTATTGTCAGAAATTTAATGAAATAAAATGGACTCGAATCCACTTTGTTATTTGTTTTCCATGCCCTTTTTTTGGTAGAAATTGCTATAGATATAAAACGCCTTAATAATCATATTATCTTTCGGTTCTCAGAGAAAACTCATTTTAAAGTAGCTTGTTCCTAGCATCATAGAAATAATGCACGAATGTAAATATTATATATACTTGGATATCCACCTTGGAAATACAAATACAAATCAATGCCTACATGTGGGATATTTTGGATTCTCAGGCAAGATGCTTATGTGGCTCAAATCTCATCACGATCGAAGACCCTATATGGACACAGAGCTAGGAGGTCCACTCACGGATACTTTCGAATGTATAGATCGATGCCTCTTACAGGAGTATCACTCTCAGGAAGGAATTTATTTATGCGTCATTGGGCCAATGAGTTCCCTAAAAATAATTTTTTAAGAGCACTTGAAGAATTATATCACATTTTTTTTCCTATCCATCCATGGAGGATTTCCTAGGAGCTCATGAAGGGAAAATATGGGTCATGGAAGGCGGTCCAAGTTTGAAGCCGAAATTAGTTTTTTTCACTTGGTCAAGGATGAAGATGTAACATTTAGCTTGGGGGCTAAAAGCAATGGACCTACACCAAACATAGATCCATACCAATCTTTATTTTATGTGACAATGACAGAGTTCCACTAGGGCTCTTTCATTATTTCTTTGTGTTCAAACTCCTTGTTTCCATATTGAAAGAAAAACCTTCCCCTTTTAGGAAGAAAGAAATTATTAAGCGAGTTATTACTACTTTATGCTACTCTACATTTTCTGTGGTGCAATAGATGAGATAATGCTAAACATTATCTGGGCATTAGAGAGATCAACTTTGTTTTATTTAATATTCCCATTTCAATTTCATGTGGGAAAGATGTCGAACTTATATCCTCACCTTCCCTCACCCCACTCTATGCTTCAAATCGAGGGATCTAGATTTCATGAAAATTATGGATCTAAATATTCCAAGTGATCTTGTGGCTCCTAATGAGGTAATCTGTCCATACCAGTATTGCGATCAAAGGATGAAAATATGTTTGGTTAACTCCTCGAGAAAAAACTTTATTGCTGGTGATAAGGAGAACCCTTCTTGTATTTTTCAATCATTATCTTTAAAGTAGTACATGAAGTAGATTTGATGGAGTAAATTCTATTTAGTAGGGTGGGTCATTAGACCCAAGGGATGCAATGTCACACCGTATTGGTTTCTCCCTTCTTTTGTGATTCATTACGTGAATGTAAGATCCTCATGCTACGTCACAAACAATATGGGTCAAGCTCATGTTGTCACCAATAGTGTGAGCCATACCCCTATTTTCCACCCATTAGTAGTATAGTCCACGCTCTTTTTGTTTCCAACAATGTGATCCATGCCCCTATTAATATCACATCAATGCTCCCTCTAACTAATAGATGATTTCTTAACTAGTCCAGCCTTGTCTCTGAAGTATACAAACTTCACCTGAGACATAGGCTTTGTCAGAATGTTAGTCATCTCCTCATTACTGGAGATATACTTGAGCATCACTACTCCCTTTTGTACCATATCACAAATGTAGTGCCACTTGATCTTAATATTATTTATCTTATCATGAAACACTTATTTTTTTGTCAGAATCACACAACTTTAATTATCATAGAATAACACTGTCAATTCCAACATCTGGTTAAACAATATAGAGAGTAGATTTTGAATCCATACACCCTCACAACATGCCAAAAATTCTGCAATACACTCTACTTCTACAATACTGAGTGCGAGAGAGGTTAGCTTCTTACTCATCCATGGTATCATAGACCCAAACTAAAACATACACCAAATGATTTCTTCTTGTTATCCACACTCCCTTGCAAGTGAAAGTACATATATCCTTGCATCTGTATCTCACCATTAAAATCATATCTCAAAGAATAGTCAACAATACCACACAAATATCTCAATATATATTTTTTTGTAATCAATTTCTCATGTCTTGGTTCCATATACAACTGGCTCAAGGTGTTTACTAGAAAGAAAATATGTGAAATGAAATTTACCAAATACATCAATAATCTAGTCAAATTAAAGTACATGGACATATACATCATTTTTGGCTTAAGGCAGAGTGTTTTGTGCAACCAAAAAAACCCTCAAACTAATGGCCCTTTCAGAAATGATCTTCTTCTACAGACCAAAGCCTCGCCCGAACTAGTATGGGGGTGGTGCTGGAACCAGTTTTTCACAACGAGAGGGAGTTTTGTATAAGTATTTTATCCTTACATAATGCTTATTTGTGTCTGTGGAGCTTCCCAACAAACTAGGTCTAAGCGTGGATAAAATCTTTAACAAATATGTGTCACACATTATATTTCAATCAGATCTAACCCTTCGCAGAAACCAGATCTACTTGTAGATAAAACCTTAAACAGTAAAGCAGTGTCATGCAACCAAATAAACATACTTAACCCTTACGCATGCATAAATAATTACGGGATTAACCCTTACTTCAATATAGACTTGTGCGGAATATATCACTATTCTTAATTCAGATCTAATAGTTAAAGCGGAATAATACTTGCTCAAAGATGCAATCTAATTCAACTTATCATTCATCGAGATAAATACACATTCAATAGAAGAGATTCAGATCTATAATCGTAGTAATAAATGCATCATAACTCTAAGGAAGTTAACCAAAGAGATCACATAAAACCCTAAGTTCACCAAAATTTCCTCCTGTATTAAGAGATCTTCAATTCAGTACAATCTTTCCCTTCTGCACACACAAAAGCAGAGTCTGTGCACAGATCTAAAGCTAGGTCTCTGCGCACACAGCTAACACGAGCCTTTCTGACTAGACTACTGACCCAAAACTTAGATTAGAACATAGCACATAAACATAACATATCTGACATGAGATAAGATATCTATCCTTTTCTTATCATGCATATTTATATCTTTCCAAATGCGCACATACCATGGTCTCAAACCATAGTTTGAGACTCATGGTTTTCCATTTTACCCATTACAATCGTTAAAGGGTTTTGAACGGCCCCAAAGCCCCTTTTACATCTGCGCGCAGTGCGTCTAAAAAAAACTTAACCCAAAAATACTCAAAATTTCTTTACCCCAGGGGACCATACTCCAACAGACACCCAACGTAATCTAGTGACTTGTCCTGAGTCACTCTGGTCCAACTACTTGCATTTTGTCTTTGAATTCCTGCGCAGAATGTTGAAATGGAAAAAGTACTTTGACACTTTGTGCTATAGTGCTCTGCGCTTCTTCCACCAATTTTGTTGTGGTTGGTCCTTTGGTGGCCAAGCTGATTCTTCACTGGGTCTGCTGCATAGTTTTGAGGGCTCCATCAATGGTCTATGAGAGCTCCAAGTTATCATCCGACCATGGATTCATTCGTTCGTCCAACAAGATTTTTCTTTGGCGTAGTGTATCGATTTCCATTTGAACGACGTGGATCTCCTGCAATCATGTGAATATCTAGGTGGTAAAGAGGGTTAGCGCAACAACCCAAATTTCATCAAACTCCTACTTTGTGCCCCTCAACTATGATTTTAGCTATCAGATGACAAGCTCATATTAGATGAAGGTCCAAAGCCCCATGGTGTCTTCAAGTAGCTTACTGTAAGCATCCATGGTATTGGTGATGATAACAGTTGACTCCTACATGACTCCGGTGCGTTATGCGTGCACCTCCGGAGGCATCACTGGTTGTAGCTTCATCTTTTTCTCTAGCTAATTGCAGACTGTTGTTATCTCCTACTGTGAGGCCCTCAACGTGATGACTAGGATTTCCAACTTGACTACAAGTGGAGCTATAACAAGTATTATGACTTCGGGGAAGGCATTAGATAATCGATTGATCAAGGTTTCTAGTACAATCCGCTGATCTTCAGTAGCCCGATGAGTTTCATCTACATTTTGTCGGCCCTTCTACATTGTCTATTGTTGTTGATTCTTCACAGCTATCTTTAAGCTGTGGACATCTTGGTATTGCAACGTGGACCACCACAACCCAACCCTCAACACTTTATATGCAGTTTATTTCCTTGCATAGTGACCTCCTAGAACTCCTCCATGGGATTCAACCAAGATCACTTGTCTTTCATGCTCTAATACATACCTCTGCAACACCTCATCCACTACCAACTTGTATAGTTGTCTAGAAATTAGTGTAAAATGGGTTGCACGGGCTACCAAATCATTTTTCTGTGGTACTGAGTAGTCGTCCAGCGCCGTTCCTATGGTCAAGAAATGAATGATGTCTGCAAAGTGTTCGTCAACCACCTTGATAGCAAACAACTGTGCATCAGGTAATTCTTCTTCTAGATTAGTTGGATCTTCCCCACTCTCGATCTGAAACAAGTGGTTAGGTATAGCGTTCAATCTTCTGGGCTTCATAATGATTTCAAAATCATACTCCTGAAAAAGAAGTAACCACTGATAAATATTCCCCCCCAACATAGGCTTATTGAACAGGTATTTTAAATTTGAATGATATGTGAACATCTTGAAGTGTCCACCTAATAGATAGTGCATGTATTTCTATAGAGCATACATCATTTCCAATCCTTCTTGCTCTGTAGTAGAATAGTAATGCTCTGCATTATAGAGTTTTCTGCTAGAGAATGCAACTGGGTGATCAATATCTCCTTCTTCGAGGTGCGCTAAGACATCTCCTAGGGCTATCCCTGATGCATCGAAATGTACTTGAAATACCTTTTCCCAATCGAGATATATAAGAATAGGTGCTGTGACCATATTTTCCTTCAGTAACTCAAAGCTCTTTTGACACTCCTCATCCCAAAAAAAGATACATCCTTCTTTAGTAGCTTCTCCATTGGCACAGTGATGAGAGCGTACCCTTGAATAAACTTCCTATAGTAACCAGTGTGCCTTAGGATGGAGCGTAATTGTTTCTCAATGGTGGCGATTTCTAAATTCATGATAATCGCAATCTTGGCTAGGTCAACCATCAATCCCTGCTGACATACCACATGCCCCAAAACAATCCCAAATGGTATGCACAATATGCATTTCTTGATGTCTAGAAAAATTTGGTGTTTCCTGCAGGCATCCAGCATCATGTGCAAGTTCGACACATGCTTCTTTACTAATCCAAAAAATTTCCAATCATCAAAATAGCCCTCCAGAAACTTATGAATGAATTCTTTGAATACTACTACAACTACGCATGAAAAAATGGCAGGGGAATTCTTCAACCCAAAAGGCATGACAGTGTACTGGAATGATCGCCATTCAGTTGTGAAGGTTGTCTTATTGCGGTCTTCAAGGGCTATTCTGATCTGATGGTACCCTAAAAACACATTAGTGAATGTGTATGCTTCCTGAACTCCCACATTATCCAAAATTTCATCAAAGAACAACGTATGGAAAGGATCATGTACGCATGCATTATTCAACTTGCGTAGGTCTACACAGATCCTTATATCTCCTTTAGTATTATTTTCCTGGACCACCATAGGGCTTACCCAATCTGACTATTGTACCGGTTTAATGATTCCTGTGGCCACCATCTTATTCATTTCCTCCTTGAATTTATGTTTATATTTAGGGTTCGGGCGATAGGTCCGTTGTTTGATAGGGCGCGCATCCAGCTTCAAGGTGATCCTCATAACACCCATATCCTCAACGATCCCTTTGAGCTCTGAGAACTTCGTAGCGAACATATTCTAATATTCGATCAGCAACACCACGATCTTTCCAATTGTATCATCATCCCATTAATCCTCAATTTTGGCCATCTTGGACTACTCTTCCGTGCCAATGTTGACTTCCTTTCATTTCAATGGTTTGGTTACATCCACTCCCTATAATATAGGTTATGCAAAGGCACATTCTCCTTCTGAATCTGGGATAGTGATATTCCGGGGGTCCTCATCACAGTCTTCTACTGACAAATTTTGGCAGTTAAAAATATCCTGCATCTGCGCATCCCAGGCTAGCGCAACACATTCTCACCTAGATAAGGACTCATCAAAGACCAGAGCATCTATATCTTGCAGGGTTTCATCGAGTTTCTCAGTTCCTCTTACCAGACCAAACATCATCACGAAATCTTCGGCCATTATACCCCAGTGATGAGTGTGCTGGTGTAGCTCAGCATCCAAATACTAGGTAGTGTAGATTGGTCCTAAGGCATCAATAAACATATAGACCCATTCATTCCAAGTTTTTTCATTCCATACTTCCATATAGACAGCCAAGTGCTTACTTGAATCCCCTTGACCTGAGAAGAGTTCCATGGGTGGGTTAACTGGACAATCGAATCATAGGATCATCATTTTTCGGCATTCCTCCCAGTTCTGAAAAGCTTCCTTATGAGTTTCTCACCACCGCGGAGGGGTCGCGCGCATAGCCAAGTCAAGGGCACCAAACCTTTATTCTTCAGGGACATACGCTTCAAATGCTTTAATAAATTCATTAGCACTGCCAAAACCATCAAAGTGCGGTAGTTCTCTTACCTCTGAGGAGATGCATCGGAGGCTCTTTGTGATCTTAAGGCACCGCGGCGCAGATACATCATGCAACTAGTTCTGTTATTTTTCTATCTCTCCATCTAAGTTTGAGAGGCATTCATTGTCTTTTTCCCAACATAACATGCCATTAGTCATGGGTTCGATACAACCATCGTCACGGGTAGTCAATTTGTAAATTTTATCAACATCCTCCTCCTCAGACACTAGTTCGTTATATCGTTCACCTTCCATTGGATAAAAGGCGAATATTACCCGCATACCCTTTTTTCTGAAGATCATGCTTATCCTTTTCAAATTGATGATAACTCCCATGTCAATAGCCCAGTCTAGGCCTAAGAGTGGAGGGTAAGGGTCCACATCATCCACAATATCAATTACTTCAAAACTTGCATAGACTTTAACACCTACAATGTCCACCATAACCTTCAAAAATATTCCTACTGGAGTGATCTTTTGCTGATTAACCATCCACAACTTAATAGTGGACCATTCTAGCTTAGGTTCTCCCATCCTTTTCCAGGTTTGATTGGGTAGGACATTGGCGTACGATCCTAAGTCGAGGATGACTTGGTCCATTTCATAGTCCCCAATCTACGCAGTCATACGCATCTCCCAACCAGTCCTTCTTTTGCTCTTATAAATTTTGTTCACAGTTTTAACCTCTGTTTGTGGGGCAACCCTTTCTGCGCAGCTATCTATTAATGCTTGGAGATTCTCCACTACCTTCTGGTTACGTAGTAGCTTCATACATGCCTATAGGAACGACTTCACTGCTTCATCTACTTTTGGATCTATTG